>VBSM01000500.1:8520737-8541886 GCA_008086735.1 Cheirogaleus medius
CTCATAATTTCATGGAAAAAAAAAACCTTTTAGCCACATTTTAGCAACAGGAGGTTTGGAAGCAATGGTTCAGGGCAGATCTACTCAGAGTCCACTGTTAGATTCAAGTTTATCTGTTTTATAGATGTTGGCTAGCATTTTAAACCACTGAGCAAGCATTATTCTATTAAGAGATATACTTCCGTAGATTGTTGGCAGGCAACAGGTACAAAGTTTAAAGGAATTAATACAAAATAGAACAAAAGGAGTATAATAAATCCCTTTTGTATAATGGTTCTGAACCAAGAGCCCAAGCCTAAGGTTATCCAAGTAAACAAATTAAAATAACCATGGGGAACTAGGTGAGACTGGCTGTAGCCCTGTGGCTTGTTTTCTTATTTTGTGAAACTAGATCTCAATTTCCACAGAGGAGTTTATCTAGGTACAGCATGTTGTATTAGTGTGGCATAGACATTCGTTATTTAACCAGTAGATGATCCAGAGCTATTGTATCATCTAGCATCCCATGACTGGGTTGAATTAAAGCAGAGAGTGAGCAATGTTTGTGTTAGGGATGCTGTTAAAGTCACATACTGAGTAAATCAAGGAACTTTTTAAGTCATGTGTAGATCTAGGCTTGGCATGACAGCTTTAACATTTTGACAAGGTACTCACAGAAGCTACTGATTGTGAAATTCTAACTATACCATTACTCTGCCAGGTGAAAAAGTTAACCACAAGAAAGGAAAAATTAAGAGAGGGAAGAGTCTCATTATGACAGGGAGTCTGGTTCTGGTTTTTTGGGAAAACCTGTCCACAAAATGAAGTTGGCAACTTTTTATTCTGGTTTACACTTTGAATGTCCCTGGTTATGGCATTGGGCTTTCTGATGAACTCTGTGAGTGGCCCACACATCAGTCACAAGTCTTAAGAACTGAACAAGTGCCCAGTGTAATAACTGTTGTACTCTGGTTTTTATTTAGAAACATTTTTTCTCCCTGTAGTCATCTAGAATTCTACCAGTGATAACCAGAGTAAGACTGATTTCTTTGTAATATAAGTTTATTTGTTTCAAATTTGACCTGATTCTTTACCTAAGTGTATAAAGAATAGTGTTTGACCACATAGGGATCTCAGATTTTAAAATTTCTTGAGGCTAGAAAGCCAAACAAAGGCATTTTATCTATTAGAGTTCTGGACATTTTTACTTATCCACTGATCTTAAAGTTATCAGCAACCTGTATCCAAGAGTACTTGTCAGGGTCTTTTCCCTTAAAAGAACTTTGGACTGTAGCACATTGCAAATACTTTTAGAGAAGAATTAGGAACTATAGATATCAAAACCTTAGAAAAGCCGTATTTAGAAATTTGATAAGAGTTCATTATAATAGTGATAGAATTGACAAGAAACTTTAATTATTTCTATTACATACAGCATTTTAAGGTAGCAACTAGAATTATGACTGATGATGTCACACCAGGATCATCAGACTTCTATAAATTAGAACTCTATCACCAACAACATATCTACATGAATATAATTTAAAGATTAACCATCATTTATTTTTAAACTTTTGTCAATTATTCCCATATAATTTAACATATCAAACAAGTTTAATTCTTCTCCATTGCATTTTCATCGTAAAATTAATCTCAGTTGGCTTTTCTGTGCATTTGTGAAAGAGGAACCCAAACTGTCTTGTTTGTAGATAAGTGAGTTCCTCAGCTCCAAAGAGAAGGGGCATTTTACTCCTCCCAGGCGAAAGGCACCCCTGGGTAACCAGGGGCCTGAGCAGGAGTTGCCTGGGGTGATTCATTGAGGTGCGAGTGGCCCAACAGGGAATCCCCCAACAAATTAATTGAAAGAAGGCTCATACAGGAGACACAGATAAGAGCTAATCACTCCACATTTTGAGCCTTCTTGGAAATACTAGACCCCCAAAAAGAGAAACTGAGACATGTAAGAGGGTGGGACCTACTCACTGGTCAAACATTGAGGAGCCCCTATGCACAATCAGCACCCTCATCCATGGCACTAAACCCTGGACTACAATTTGGTTGCTGCTTTTAAAGAAAAATGGAGAACTTGTTTGGAGGTTCTAGCAGGGGAGCGCAGCTACTCATGTACCCTTGACTGAAGACCTGTCCTCCTCTAGCGGGAAAGATCGTCCTCTTTGACCGAGTGTGCAGCTTCGGCGGGGGGACGCACATGGAGTGGTGAGGGAGGAAGGGGACACCTGCCCAGCCAGCTAGATCAGCAGAATCAACCCTGGCGATCAGTGGGGTGACAGATGTCGCAGCCAGATAGCCCTCACATCCAAATGGAGAAAAAAAATCCTTTAAAAATGAGGAAAGACAAGGAGAACAACCCCCTAAAGGTCCCCAGTTGGTTCATGCACCTCTACTTGTAAGTATTTGTGTAAATGGAAAGGTTCAAAGGCATTTTCACACAATATGGCCAGGCACTTGTGTTACCTCCAGAGTTCTGTATATATCAGTTTGCACACACATTTCAAACACCATTCTTTAAAGCAGTTGTTACCACATTGCACAAAATTAAAAGACATACTGCAGGAAGATGGCCATAGTATATACCTCCTCTATCATAGAAAGGTGTTAAACAAACATGTATTTTTGTAGCTATGCTTGGAAATATTTAACACAGTTATTAGCACTTCCTCATGCAGTGGATTAAACATGACAGGTATAAACTGCTGCGACTGGTAAGTGAACATTGATTCCCAAGTGAAGACTGTAGTATAGTGCACACAGCTTGCTTTGGGCTCCACCTTATAAGAGATGAAGCCAGTTCTGATGTGGGTTTTGGCTAGTGTTTCAATGTAGCTGTGAATGGAAACCCTTTGCATATGGATTTCAGTCTTAGCCATATTGGGTTAAAAATGGACTCCGACATAAACCTTGCAAACTGGTTAATTCAAGAACTCTCTTGCAGTCAGGACAATGATCAGCTTGTATATTATGCAATCAGTCTCATAAATTAGTGAAAAATGAATAGTTTACCCTCTTTTTCTGTCCTAGAAGGCCATAATTTATGATTTTGATGATCTACTTCTTATTAAAGCAATCAATTAACTCATCTAATTCTTTCTGAATATTCAGCTTGAATATATATATATTTCATATATATATAGTACTATATATATATATATATATAGTACTATACTTAAACACAAACATTCAGGTGTGATACAAGTATAGTGAATTCTACAAATTCATGCCACAAGTATATGCTTTTAAATTTGTATTGGCAGGGGAATGAACAAGATTAAGATTCATAATTAAAAAACAACTGATAAAGAAATCTTTAGATGATGCAATATTCATTGCATTCAAAGAACTCTGGTGTCCTTAAAGTATAATTCAGATAATTTATCTGGCTTTTACTCATTGTTGCAGTAGGAGTTTTGAGTCGGCATGACTTTTTACTCCCAAACCATTTTTGATCAAATACATAGTAGGGAGCTTTCTCTATGTCACCCGGGTTTATTAAATGACAGTCTTTGTCTTGGAACTTATCTTTTAGGCCATGGTATTTGCAATAGTTCAATTGAGTAGTGCTTATTCTAGAGGACAGACAATTTTAGAAGCCTGAATTCTATAGTCATTATTAATTCAGTTGCTTTAGAAAACAAATCACCCCTTTATATATTCCCCCATGGGACAAAAGTGTGTTGATTACATTCTGAAATTGAAAGGAGACATGGAGAGGTGAGTAGTGGATGTTGAGAGCTAAAAACTTCTGTGGTTTTGTGAACACATTTCTATGTGTAATGCATCATTTTGGCCACCCTTCCCATTCCTGCCTTTTCATCTTATTCCTCAGTTTTTCCTTAGGACTCTGAGGCTGCAGCACTTCCAGAGCATTGTAAGGCTGATCAGCTAGGCTCTCTCCTTTGCCATTGTCTTCAGTTTGGTAGCTTTCTCATTTCATTTCATCCACCAGTGGCCTTCCATTTTATTTGATAATCCCAGAGAGTTTTAAAATCTCTCATCTTCATATTACATCTTTTTGACTATCATTTACTCTCATTTATTAGAAAATAGGGGGGTTTGTGTGTGCCAATTCTGTCGATTTGAATGGGAATACTTCTGCGTCTTCAATGTTAATTAATAATATACTTTATTCTCATTTGTTATTGTACTTTGATTTTTTCCTGCTGATTTTCTTGAGTTCTCTATAGGTTCTAGTTATCAGCCCTTTATCGGATGTGTAGCATGCAAATATTTTTTCCCATTCTGTAGGTTGTCTGTTTGCTCTCATGATAGTTTCTTTGGCTTTGCAGAAGCTTTTTAATTTGATCAGGTCCCATTTATTTATTTTGTTGTTGCTGTGATTGACTTTGGGATCTTCTTCATAAATTCTTTGCCTAGGCCAATGTATATAAGAGTTTTCCCAATATTTTCTTCTAGAATTATTATAGTTTCATGCCTTAGGTTTAAGTCTGTTAACCACCATGAGTTGATTTTTATGAAAGGTGAAAGGTGTGGGTCCTGTTTCAGTCTTCTACATGTGGCTATCCAGTTTTCCCAGCACCATGTATTGAATAAGGATTATTTTCCCCAGTGTATGTTTTTGTCTGCTTTGTCAAAGATTAGATGGCTATATGACTTTAAACTATACTACAAGGCTATAATAACTAAAACAGCATGGAATTGGCACAAGAACAGGGACATACACCAGTGGAACAGAACTGAGAACACTGAGAGTAATATAGCAGTTCTTGCTTTGAAAAATTGCTATGTCAGTAACTCATGACATGACTTTAAAATTGTAAGCTTAATTATTCTCAAATACAAAATATACATAAAAATATCTCCTTCTCAGGGTATATGGGAATATATAATATAAAATTGCATAAAAAGTGCTAAGATGGGTCCTAGAAATTACAAATTGTTATTACAATTCAGCTATTTTTTTCCTGCACCAATTTGTAACAAAAAAGTATAGCTCTGCTCTCTTAAAAGAAAAAATAGTATCTCATTTGCAACATTTCACATTTTATTGAGTAATAACATACTATTTTGATTTTGACTCTATGTTTTTATTAAAATAAAGAGATGTTACGAAAGTCAGATTCATCTGTTATGTTTATTCCATATAATTATGTGCACATAAATTTTTTTACAAATTTTGTTCCTCATCTTTTGACTTTACATTTCATTTTTGTTGTTTTTTAACTTAATATTTTAGGCTTGCATAGGGCGCTCATGTGAAGATGTTTCACCAAAGAAGAATCTGACACTGTGTGATGCAGAAGTAAAATGCCAAGGGCGTGGGGTATGTAACTGTTACTCTCTTCTTAAGTATAAATGTTTTAATCCATGTCAATGACATTTTCCATAATAATAAAGTTCACAATTATTTTTTGTGAATATTTCTTTTGGAAAATTGCCATTAAATAAGGAGAGTGGATTTCATCATTTATACATATACATTATTTATGTTTATAATCAGATTGCTAGGGTTTCCATAAGCAAATAACTATGAACTTTGTATAAATATGCAATGTGAAACATTATTATAATGTTTGATTAAGATTATGAAATTTTGGAAATGAGTTTATTAAGGATTATACATATACATTTATATATACATATTATTTATAATTTTACTTATAAATTTATAAACATTCACACACTATTAAACACATTGCTTTAATCTAATATTTTTATGGGATCAAAGTTTTCTATACATTCAGATCTGTTTCATCCTTCAATGGCTTCAATTTATGTCCCTGTACAGATCATCCCTACAATATTTGACATGTCATTTACTGGATGGCCTTTCAAATAATGTTAAATTTTAACTATTGTGAATAGTGGTAAAGTAGACATTGTCGTAAATTCACCTTTGCACACTTATCTGATTTCTTAAATAATTAGCAATGTAATCTGATTGGACCAAATATTTGCACCATTTGAATTTTCATAAGTATTATATTGGCTTCAAGAAATATTATGCCATTTTGTTCTCCCATCAATCATGTACAAAAATGTGTATTTCCTTATATTCTAGCCAGATTAGTTTATTAGTCTTTTTACTCTCTTCTAACATGCTAAATCCATTAGGAATTTGGATTTATTTGATAATTAATGACATAGTTTCTAAGTATATATGGTCATATTTGTCATTTGCATTTCTATTTGTCTACCCATTATAAATTTATCTACTAGGTTATAGAAATTTTGTTAACTCTGTAAATATTTCCAAGCATGCTTTTTGCTTTAACTTTGTGGCCAGTGTTTTCTGCCATTCTGATGATTCATATTTTATGTAGTAATTTCGATAAAAAGTGACTTTTCTCTGTGTCTTCAAACGATATTTTCTCCCAATATGTCCTATTATTTGCAATATTTTTTCTTTTCTTTCTGATTTACTTTTAATGTACTTTCTTATTTAATTTATGTATGAACTTATTTCTGAATTCTCTACTAGCCCTTTCCTATCCATTCACCACATCACAATTATGCACATTTTCTCACCTTCCACATACATTTTGCTATGTGAATCTCATTAAGCAAACTTCTACCTTTTGGCTTTTTTCCCATTTTCATAAAAGTTTGGCTATTATCACAGCTATATTTTTAAATCTAGCACAATTCATACTAAATTATCATTCTATATTTTAGCTTCATAATTTCTATGCCTTCTAGCAAAAGGCATTTGAATTTAATCAAGAATGTTGTTTACCTTTATTTAGAAATGCAAGAGACAAATAAGACAATGTCTCTATGATATTTAAAAATATATTACATGGACATTTATTGTACTACTTTTTATTTTAAAAATTATTTCCACATTAAATTAAAAACTCATTATACTAAGTTATAATGTTTTAATAATTTACATTGACTAACAATCTAAAAACAATGCATTTAATTTTTATGTTGTATATAAAATGTTCTTATTTCATTTTGTTTTGGTTTTAGGTTTGCAACGATCTCTTTCATTGTCATTGTAAACCTGGATATGCTCCCCCACGGTGTGACACAGACCCACAATCACCAGGAGGAAGCATAGATGATGGGAATTGGGCTTCAGAAGGTTAGTCTTTAGAACAGTGTGTTCCAATAAAGGTCTCTGCCTTCATAGAGATGATCTACATCCCCACTGTCCTATGTAGTTATTGAACACCTGACGTGTGGATAGTGCGATGAAAGAATTGAAATTTCAACTTTATTTTACTTTATTTAATTTAAATTTAAATAGCCATTGTGGCTGGTGACTACCATACTTCCAACCAAAATTGTGTGTCTTTTAATTATAATCAAGAAGTGAAAAATTTAAAGCCTCCTCCCTTAATTTTAACTATGGTTTCCAGAATATTTCTTTTTATAACTCAGAGTTTTGTACATAGGCATAGTTAACTTATAGAAAAGGTTTTACTATGTAGTCTGTATATGGCACGGACACTGCCGGTTGCGATGTGCTATATAGTTCACAGCCAAATGGAATCTTTAAATTTAACTGTAATATCAAAAGGGAAAAATAATTAAATCTTCCACATCCACTGTATATTAATAGTATGTGGAACTAAACTTTTTAAAATTTATTTGGTGAAAAGTCATGAACAAATATAAAATATTTGCTTTTTCTAAACATAATTTTTACAGTTAGAATTATATATCTGAATAAATACTTGAAGTATGGATTTGTATGTCAAATATACTGAGGCAACAATTATATTTCTAATTAACTAAATTAATACAGCAGCTTGAGACACGGGAACTAAAGACTTGAAGGTTAAGAACAAAATACGTTTCAGGAAGTTTGTTGGAATATGTTTCCTTGCTCCCACAATTTAGAATTTTGGGTATTTTGATAGTAGATGTTACTGAAGAAAGTAAAGTTTCAGTTAGTTTAAGTTGAAACAAATATATACATACATAAATTAAAAGAAAGGTAATTTAAACTTCACTCATTTGGGCAGTGTCCAATTTTAAGCTATTCTGCATAAGTCTGCGATGGTATTCATGTAGAAGATTCTGTGTGAAAGTAAAATTTTACTTCTCTAGGATATATGCCCAAGAGTGAGATGGCTGGGAAATATTGCAAGCTGTATATAGTTTTAAAGGCAAGGGTCAAACTATTTTCAGGTGGCTATACTGTTTGACATTCCCAACAATAATAAATGAATAACTGACTTTTTTGCACATTCACCAACAATTCATGGTAACACTGTTTTTAAATTTTGTCATTCTATTAGCTATCTATTAATATCTCATTGTAGTTTTAATTTGCACTTCATCACGGATGGTGATTTTGAGTATCTTTAATGTGATTATTTGGCTATATATCCTATTCAGTGAAAGTGTCATTTAAATGTACAGTTTGGAGAGATTTTATGTATTATTGATACATGTGTGTTGTTGATGTGTGATTTGCATATATTTTTTCCAAGTCTGTAGTTTGTTTTTTCTCAAAACAAAATTTCTCTTTTTTTAAACTTTATTTATTTATTTTATTTCAAATTATTACAGGGGTACAAATTTTTCTAGTTCTGTGTATCAATTTTATTATGCTTGAGTCAGGGTTGTAAGTGTGCCCATCATCCAGATAATGTTCATTGTACCTGTTAGGTAGGTTTTTGCCCACCCCCTCTAACCGCCTTCCCCTGCTTGATTTCCACTGAGTTTTCCTTCCCTCTTTGCACATGTGTGTTCGTCCGTTAGTTTCAATTTAATAGAAAGTGCATGTAGTGTGTGTTTTTCTATTCAGTAGATACTTTCCTTAGGATAATGGTCTTTAGTTGCATCCAGCTTGTTGCAAAAGGCCTTAATCCATGTTTCTTCATGGTCACCTAGTATTCCATAGTATACACAGACCAGATTTTTGTTGATCCATGCATGAATTGAGGGGCATCTTGGTTGATTCCATATCTTTACAATTGTGAATTATCCTGCAATAAACATTCACATGCATGAGAAAATGACTTCGCTTCCTTTGGGTTAATACGAAGTAGTGAGATCACTGGATCATATGGTAGGTCTACTTTCAGTTATTTGATGAATCTCCACACCATTTTCAATAGAAGTTATACTAATTTGCAATTCCACCAACAGTGTATGAGACTTCCCTTCTCTGTGCATCCATGCCAGCATCTATTGTTTTTGGACTTTTTGATAAAAACCATTCTGCCTGGGGTAAGGTGATATTTCATTATAATTTTGATTTGCATTTCCCTGATGATTAGTGACTTTGAGCATTTTTTCATGTTTATTGGCCATTTGTCTAACTTCTCTTGAAAAGCTTCTGTTCATGTTTTTTGCTCATTTTTTAATGAGGTTGTTTGCTTTTTTTCTTGCTGCTTTGCTTGAATTCTTTGTAAATTCTGGTTATCAGCCCTTCATTGGAGGTATAGCTTGTGAATATTTTCTCCCATTATGCAGGTTGTCTATTTGCTCTGTTAATTATTTCTTTGGCTATGCAGCAGCTTTTTAGTTTAATTAAATCCCATTTATATACTTTTGTTGTTGCTGTGATTGCCATTGGCTCTTTTTTATAAATTCATTACGTAGGCCGATATCTAGAAGAAGACTTTTTCCTACACTTTCCTCTAGAATTTTAATGGTTTCATGCCTTATATTTAAGTCTTTTATCCATGTTGAGTTAAGTTTTATGAGTGGTGAGAGATAGGGGTCCTGTTTTATTCTTCTGCATGTGGCTACCCAATTTTCCCAACACCATTTATTGAATAGGTCTTCCTTTCCCTATGGTATATTATTGTCTGCTTTGTCAAAGATCAGTTGGCTGTAGGTAGATGGTTTTATATCTGGGTTCTCAGTTCTTTTCCATTGGTCTATGTCTCTATTTTTGTGCTAATACCATGCTGCTCTGGTAACTATAGCCTTGTAGCAGAGCTTAAAATTTGGAAAGATGCCTCCAGATTTGTTCCTTTTGCTTAAAGTTGCTTTGGCTATTTGTGGTCTTTTTAGGTTCCAAACAAAGTGTAGAATTATTTTTTCTAGATCTGTGAAAAATGATGTTAGTATTTTGATGGAGATCACATGAATCTGTAAATCACTTTGGATGGTATAGACATTTTAACCATGCTGTTTCTACTGATCCATGAGCATGATATGTTATTCCATCTGTTTGTGTCATCTGCAATTTTGTTCAGTGTTTCATAGTTCTCTTTATAGAGATCTTTCATCTCCTTGGTTAAATATATTCCTAGGTTGTTTATTTTCTTTGTAGCTATTGTGAATGGCATTGAGTCTTTGCTTTGACTCTAGGCTTAACTGTTACTGGTATATAGGAATGCTATTGACCTCTGTACATTTATTTTGTAACTGAGGCATAGCTGAATTTATTTATCAATTCCAAGAGTCTCTTAGAGGAGTCTTTGTGGTTTTCTGGATATAAGATCATGTTGTCAGCAAAAAGCTACAGTTTGACCTTCTTTTCCCCTATTTGGACACCCTTTATTTCTTTTTCTTGCCTGATTGCTCTGGCTAGAACTTTCAGCACTGTGTTGAATCAAGGTGGTGACAATGGGTACACTTGTCTTGTTCCAGTTCTTAGTGGGAATGCTTTGAACTTTTCCCATTCAGTATGATGTTGGCTGTGGGATTGTAATACATGACTTTTATAATTTCAGGATACGTTCCTTGTATGCTTAGTTTTCTGGACGGTTTTTATTATGAAATGGTGCTGAATTTTGACAAATCATTTTTCCGCATCTATTGAGATAATCATCTGGTCTTTGTTTTCACTTCTTTTTATGTGGTGAAACACATTGATTGATTTATGTATGTTGAGCCATCCTTGTATCACTGTGATGAAGCCCACTTGGTCATAGTGGATTATTTTTTTATGTGCTTTTGAGTTCAGTTTGCTAGTATTTTATTGAGGAATTTAGAATGTACTGGCCTGTTGTTTTCTTATTTTGTTGTGTCCTTACCTTGTTTTGGTATCAAGGTAATATTGGTTTATAGAATGATTTGGGGAGCATTCCCTCCTTCTCAGTGTTATGCAATGATTTCTGCAGTATGTTTACCAGCTGTTTTTTGGATGTCTGGTAAAATTCGGCCCTGAATCCATCTGATCTGGGGCTTTTCTTTGTTGGAAGATTTTTTATTACTGCTTCAATCTCACTGCTTGATATTAATCTGTTCAGGAATTCTATCTATTCCTTATTGTCTTGGGAGATTTTATGTTTCCAAGAATTTCTCCATTTCCTCTATTTTTCCAATTTATATGTGTAGAAATTTTCATAGTATTTATAGATGATATTTTCTCTTTCTGTGGTATCAGTTGTAATACCTTATATTTAATTTCTGATTGAGCTTATTTGGGTCCTTTCTTTTCTATTCCTGCTTAATCTACGAAGAGGTTGATCCATTTTGTTTATATTTTCAAAGAACCAACTATTTGTTTCATTGACACTTTGTATTATTTTTGTTTTCTATTTTGTTTAGTTTTGCTCTGACCTTAGTTATTTCTTTTCTTCTGCTGGCTTTCAGTTGGTTTTTCTCTTCCTTTTCTAGTTCCTTGAAATGTGTTATTAGATTGTTAAAATGTGATCTTTCTGTCTTTTTGACATAGGCCTTTAAGGCTATGAATTTTCCCCTTAGGACTGCTTTTACTGAATTCTACAGTTTTGATAGCTTCTATCACCTTCGTTTTTCAGTTAGAGGAATCTTTTGATTTCCATATTAATTTTATTATTAATGCAATAATCATCCAGAAGCAGGTCAATGACTTTGTGTAGAATTGAATGTTTCTCTTTTAGTTCATTTCTGGTTTTATTTCACTATGGTCTGAGAAGATACATGGTATCATTTCTATTTTCTTGAATTTGCTGAGAGATGTTTTGTAGCCTAAAATATGGTCAATCTTGGAGAATGTTCCATGTTCTGATAAGAACAATATATTCAGCTGTTTTTGGATAAAATATTCTTTGTCTCTTAGGCCTATTTATTCTAGAGTCAAGTTTAAGTCCAATGTTTCTTTTCTTTTCTTTTCTTTTTATTTCAGGGTATTATGAGGGTACAAACATTTTGGTTACATTTTATGTCTTTGCCTCACCCAAGCAAGGGTAGCAGCTGTCCTCAGAGTACGGCCCATGGGCCACATGCGGCCTGCTGAGGACATTTATCTGGCCCGCCAGGTATTTTTGCCGCTGCTGCCTGTCTTGCTTAGCAGCCAACTCATCCCGGGCCCACAGTGCACACTCTCCAACAGTCTGAGGGACAGTGAACTGGCCCCCTGCTTAAAAAGTTTGAGGACCCCTGGGTTAGAGGTATGCCCTTCCCCTCTACAATGCTCACCATGTCCTTTAGTTGTGAGTTTACTCCCCCCAACTCCCTAATCCCTGGAGAATGTTACTACCATGTGAGCACCATAGTGTTAATCAGTCAGTACCAAGTTGATAGCAAGTACAAGTGGAGCCTATTCTTCTGATCTTGTGATATCTCACTTCGGATAATGGCTCACACTCAATCCAGGAAAATATAAGAAGTGATAGATCATTGTCATTTCTTATAATTGAGTAATATTCCACTGTATACATGTACCAAATTTTAATAAGCCACTCATGAATTGATGGGCACTTGGGTTGTTTCCACATCCTTGCAATAGTGAATTGTGCTTCCATAAGCATTCGGGTGCAGATGTCTTTATTATAGAATATCTTTTGCTCTTTGGAGTAGCTGCCTAATAGTGCTGTTGCTGGATCGAATGGTATTTCTATTTTTAGCTCTTTGAGGTATGCCCAAATTCTTTTCCACAGAGGTTGCACTAATTTGTAGTCCCACCAGCAGTGTAAAAGTGTTCCTGTCTCTCCACATCCTTGCCAGCATTTGTTGTTTTAGGATTTTTCAACCCCATCAATAAATGGGCAAAGGAAATGAACAGAAGCTCTTCAAAAGAAGTCAGAATAATGGCCAGCAAACACATAAAAAAATGTTCAACATCTCTAATCATTAGAGAAATGCAAATCAAAACCACAATGAGATATCACCTAACCCCAGTGAGATTGGCCTCTGTCAACAATTCCAGTGTTTATTTATTTTCTGCTTGGATAATCTGTCCAGTTCTGTCAATGAGGTGTTGAAGTCCCCAGCAATCACAATGCTGTTGTGGTATTGTTTTATATGAACTCTGAGTTTCATCTTTTGGGTCATTTTACACTGGTGGGTATCTATTTTCCTGAACCATATATAATGCAGTTCTCAATGTTTCCTGAAGGGCAGGTCTGATCTTGACAAATTCCTTTAGTGTTTGCTTGTCTGGAATAGTCTTTATTTCTCCATCACACATCAAACTTAGTTTTGCAGAATACAAAATTCTAGGTGGAAGTTGCTCTGTTTAAGAAGACTGAATATGGGTTCCCAATCCCATTAGGCTTGTAAGGTCTCTCTTCAGAAGTCTCAAATTAGCTCAGTGGTTTTTCCTGTGTAAGAGTACCTTGATGTTTTTGCCTCTCATCTGGAGCAGCTGTCACTTCTTATTTTTGGATTTTCTTTTGTTTAGATGGGGTTTCTTTTCCCCCTTCACTCGTAAGGGCATTACTGTAGCATATGATGGGTAAGAATCTTTGGTTTTGCTTGTGGGTGCTTTGATGGCAGTCTAGGTTCTAGGTAGATGCCTTCACTAGAGATATCCTTGGTGTGGTGGTTTTCTCAGTCGCTAGTTGTTTGCAGGCTGTAGCACTGGTGAGCTATGTGTGTGGGCATATTGCCTGTGTCTGTTTGGTGAGGGAGGAAGGAGGTCTTTGACATACTTTCTCTTTCCCCAACCTGTGATATTCTCAACAGTGTGAATTGGCACACCCAGTTTAATTTCTGAGACAGTAGGTTTTTCCTGTCTGTAAGAATGAACCACACTCTGTATGATTGCCCCAGAAAATGCTGTAAAGTGTATGCAAATTGACCTCTCTGCAAGTAGATGGTGCTTGCCAGAAGGAACAAACTGTAGTGTTGTTTTTAGGACCTGTGACCAACTCTAGCCTTAGGTCTGTGGTGACGGGATGTAACCCTGAGGGTGTTGGCAGCCTGGTGCTTTGTCGTCCAGAAGATCTCAGTTCACTGGCAGCAGCAGCTGTTGGGCTCGTGAGGGTAGAAAGGCTCTCCAGTAGACTGCTCGAGATGTGAGGGAAAGAGAAACAAACCACTCCACCTACCCTTTTCACTGGACTCCAAGCCTCTAGCAGGCGTCCTCAAACTATGGCCCGCGGGCCACATGCGGCCTGCCGAGGACATTTATCCGGCCCACCGGGTATTTTTGCCGCCGCTGCCTGTCCTGCTTAGCAGCCGACTCGTCCCGGGCCCGCAGTGCACACTCTCCAACGGTCTGAGGGACAGTGAACTGGCCCCCTGTTTAAAAAGTTTGAGGACCCCTGCCTAGGGCATTGACCTCTGCTGATGTCTTGCTCCTTCTTGTTCTGCTCTGCAACTTCTTCCAGTGGAATTTCTTGTAGGCTCTGGCACTTTTCTCTCAGAATTACACCCAATCCATGTTTATCCATTTGTTTGTTTTTTCTTTTTCATAATAAAAAGCTTTTCCTTCTTTCTGAGACCATCTGGCAGCTGGTGTCTCAGGGCTGCTATTCAGTAGCCTCCAATTTTTATTTTGGTCTACTATCTTACTTTCTAAATCATGCTTATAGTGTCAAGTATATGAACTCTTTTCAGTCATAGGACCTGACAATGATATGCTGTAATACTTCTAAAAAGTGTAATTTTAGGCTTCATCATTAAGCCCATAATGCATTTCAAGTTAACTTTTATAAAGGATGGGAGGTTTTAATTCAAAGTTAAATTTTTGATGTATTTTAGCACCATTTTTTGAAAAAGCTATCACTCATCTATTGAGTTGCTTTCTGGCTTTTGTCAGAAATTAATTGGCAATATTTTTGATGATATTTTATTTGGTTCTTTGTTCTGTTTCATTGATCTGTGTGTCACTCCCTATATCCATACTACATTCCTTTGATTATTGTAGCTTCATGGTAATCTTTTACATTGAAGAAAATTGATTTCTGCCTATTTCTTCTTCTTTTTTCAATATTGTGTGGCTATTCTAGAGTCTCTCATTTCTATATATATTTTAGAAATAGCATGACTATATTTATAAAAAGTCTTGCTGTTATTTATATAGATTAATTTAGGGAGAATTTGTATTGTATCATCCAATGTATGGACACAGTATTTCTCTGTGTTTATTTGAGTCTGCTTTGATTTCTTTTCATCAGACTCTTGTAATTCTCACCATATACTGTATATATATTGTTACTTAATTATTTGTTATTTCATTTTCTTTAGAGCAATTGTAAATGATATTGTGGCTTTTGTGTTTGTTTTGGTCACCATTTATTCATTGTTAATTTATAGATATGCATTGGGTTTTTTTCCATGTCTTTCTATATTCGGCAATATAATTGAATTCATTTTTAGTTCTGAAAATTTTTGAAAGTGCTTTGGAATTTCTCTGTAGGCAATTGCAATCATGTCATCTCCAAATATAGATCATTGTTTTTCTTCTTTTCCAATATCTATGCCTTTCATATGTCATTTTATTTTTAAAGTAAAAATAAAACGTTTTATTGTTCTTGGTAGAACCTCTTGGCCTATGATGAGTAAGAGTTGGGGGAGTTAACACCTCACCTTGCTATTGATTTTAGGGAGAAAGAATTCAATTATTTACCATTAAGTATCATGCTAGCCGTAGGGATTTTGTAGATAGTCTTTATGAGTTTTAGGAAATTTTATTTAATAGCTAGTTTCTAAAATATTTTGTTACTAATATTGTTAATTTTGCAAATGTTTTTTGGTGTTGATTGATTACATGTTTTTGCCTCTTTGTCTGTTGACATGTTCAATTACACTGATTTTTGAATTTTGAACTAATCTTGAGTCTCTAGAATAAATTTTCCTTGATTATGATTTATTATGTTTTATACTTTAATTAATTTGATATTTTGTTGAGGATTTTTGTGTCTGTATTATTGAGAAATATAACCTGCCGGACTGTCCCTCTGTCTCTGTCTCTTTGTCTTCCCTATACTGTCTTTATCCTGTTTCATTGTCAACTAGAACTGGTATTATAAAATGAGTTCCTCTTCTATATTCCTCATCTATATTCTATAGATTATTTCCTCTTTAAATGTTTGGTAGCTATTTCCAGTTAAGTCCTATGGGCCTGGAGATTTCCTTTGGGGGAGCTTTTAAAATACAGATTTATTTTATTAATTGGCATGTAGAAATTCATATTAATTATTTCATCTTAAATGTGTTAAAGTAATTTATACTTTTCAAGGAATTCACTCAACTAATTTTTTTCCACTTCTATAATTAATGGGAGAGTAGTTTTAAAAATCTCTAATCATAATTATGTATGTATTTGTTTTTTCACTTTAGTATGCCAGTGTGTATTTCATTCCATTCTGATTATTTGCTAATTGTCACATGTATAGTTCAGATTTGTTTCTGGTGAATTGTTGCTTTTATAATTTTTATAATGTATTTCATTTGTTTTTGTCTTGAAGTTTACTTTGTCTGAAATTAACCCTCAATAGTTATCTCTAACTTGTATGCCCCCAAATCCTTTTTTTATTTTAAAAATCATATTTTATGTAAATTTAGTGGCTGGACGCGGAGGCTAACATCTGTAATCCTAGCACTCTGAGAGGCCGAGGCCAGTGGATCGCTCAAGGTCAGGAGTTCAAAACCAGCCTGAGCAAGAGCGAGACCCCGTCTCTATCAAAATAGAAAGAAATTAATTGGCCAACTAGAAATATATAGAAAAAATTAGCCGGGCATGGTGGTACATGCCTGTAGTCCCAGCTACTCAGGAGGCTGAGGCAGAAGGATTGTTTCAGCCCAGGACTTTGAGGTTGCTGTGAGCTACGCTGATGCCATGGAGTGGCATGATGCTCCACTCTAGCTGGAGCAACAGAGTGAGACTCTGCCTCAAATAAAATAAATAAATAAATAAATTTAGGAAGTAACAATGAAAAATAGTGAAAAGAATCTTTGTTAAAAATTTTAATATAAACTTAAACATGGAAAACACAATTTTTCAACCTATATTTTTACTACGCATTTAAGGATATGTAACTAAAATACTCTATGTGTTTTGATTCAACTCCCTGCTGTTAAATATATATCTGGAACATATCTTTCCTATAATTACCAGATGTATTTGAAGTAAATCTTTAATAGGTCAGGACTGACTATTAGTTATGATTCTCCTTTGTTTGCATTTATATCTTCAAAGCACAATTTTGATGGTAACAATTTTGCTGATGTTATCTTCTTTGTACTATAATTAAAATATTTTAATAAACACCAACTAACCTTAATTTTTTACTCCTACTGTGTTTAAATCCTTTCAATAGACTTTGCATATATATTTAACTTCAGTATTTTTCTACTTGTGAACTATATCAAATAAATGTTCATGTCCAAATGTTGAAGAAGATGAAAGGATGTTATCCTAAGTCTTCTTTATAATACAGGAAGTCTCAGGTGCTTGTGACAAAATATTGCTTGATGAAGTCCTTCCTATTATGTGACTAACTGGATGAGAATTTCATATATCCATTTTGTCTTTTGAAATATACTGTTGACTCATTGACTTGGAAAAAATTAGGATATCATCTATACACTTGTAGTCTGACATTTCATTTACATGATCAATGGTAACATTATTTGTAGACTACATGCTTGTATTCCCCCCCAAATTCATATATTGTAATCTTATTTGTAATGTGATGGTATTTGGTAGTGGCATTTTTGGAAGGTGATTGTGTCATGAACGTAGGGCCCTCATAAATGGGATTAGTGTTTTTATGAAAGAGACTTCCTTCCCTTGTCCCTTTCAGCATGTGAGTTTATAGCATGAAGATGGTTGTCTGTGAGCCAGGAAGCAGACCCAGATCATAGAATGAATCTGCCAGAGCCTTGCTCTTGAATTTTTCAGCCTCCAGAACTGTGTAAAATTTCTGTTGTTTGTAAGCCACCACGTCTATTGTATTTTTGTTATGACACCCTGAAAAGACTAAAGCAATCACTCTTCCAGGCTAGACTGCTGCTTTCAGTTTCTTTGCATTTGTCTGTTTATTAGTTATATAATATTTTAAACCATTAATATTATTCTTCATATTATTATGGTCAATAAAAGACAATTTCTGAATTTTTGAATGCGTTCTACAAAAGCTACAATAAAAAGACACAAGTTGTCTCCCGGACGCTGTTGTACTTTTTCTGATAGTTAATAGATTACCTTGGGCAATAGAATAAAAGAATTTAAGTTTTCTGATAGAATAAAAAAGGATCCCCAGAAATAAATCTTTGCCTATATAATCTAATGATTTTTAACAAGAATGCTTACAGCACTAATTGGGGGAAAGTCAGTCATTTTAACAAATGGTATTAAAATATCTGCATATTTATATGCAAAAGAATAAAGTTGGACCCTTGTTTATTATATCACATGTAAAATTAACTCAAAATGGATCAGTGATCTAAATGCAAGAGCTTAAATAAACTCTCAGGACAGAAAATATGTGGGGAAACTGTTGTAACATTGGATTTGGCAATTATTTATTTGATATGACACCAAAAGCACAGTCAACAAAAGAAAAAATAGATAAATTAGGATTCATCATAATTCAAAACTGTTGTGCATCAAGAACTATCAACCTAGTAAAAAGGCAGTACATGGAATGGGAGAAAATATTTGAAATAATGTATCTGATGAAGGATTAATATCCAAAATATGTAAAGAACAAGTCAAAAACATAAAAAGAAATGATCACATTAAAAAATGGGCAAAGGAGTTGAATAGACATTTCTCCAAAGAATATGTGGAGATGGCCAGTGAGCACAAGAAAAAAAATGTAATTTTCTCACATCAAAATCCTTAGGGAGGATTATCCAAACGAAAACTTAAAAGTAAGGAGCAACAACTAATCCATATGGGAAGAAATCAGCGAAGGAACTCTGGAAATATGAAGACCTAAATGAAAAGCACAACACCAAAGAGGACCCCAGCCCCTTAGATATTGACAGCAAAGAAAATCAGACCACTAAATTGACAGAAGATTATCGAGCATGGATCGTAAGAAAATTCAATGACTTGCAAGAATAACTGGATAACCAACACAAAGAAAATGCAAAAAGATTCCAGGATTTGGAACAAAATTTCACTAAAGATTTGAAATAATGAAGAAAAATCAAAATGAACTCCTGGAAATGAAGAATCAATTCAGGGAACTACAAAACACAGTGGAAAGCCTCAAGAACAGGGTAGATCAAACAGAAGAAAGAATCTCAGAGATTGAAGATAACACCTTCCAATTAAATAAATCAGTCACAGAGATAGAGCAGAGAAACAAGAGAAAAGACCAAAGCCTACAAGAGATGTGGGATTATGCGAAGAAACCTAATGTGAGAGTTATAGGGTTACCGGAAGGAGAAGAAGAAAACACTCAAGGGTTGGATAAGCTATTTGAAAATATGATAGAGGAAAATTTCACAGACCTTGGTAAAAATCTTGATGTATAAGTTCAAGAAGCTCAAAGGACCCCTGGGAGATTCAATGCAAACAGGAAGATGTCACGACATGCAGTCATCAGACTGACCAAAATATCAACTTAAAGAGGCTCTTCTATGAGCTGTAAGATGAAAGAAGCAAGTAACATACAAAGGTAAGCCAATCTGAATAACGCCAGACTTCTCTACTGAAACATTACAAACAAGTAGAGACTCGGGCCCCATTCTCACTCTTCTGAAAAAGAATGATGCCCAGCCTAGTGTTAGAGCCCAAATCCACGGGACCGTGGGACAGAAAGACAGAGTCACCGAGGCTGTAATCACCAAAAGGAGTTTTATTATCTAGCTAGCTAGGGTCCAAGCCTCAGAGCACCAACGCAGTGGCCTCTTTTCAGGCAGGGACCCTGATTGGGGTGGGTGTAAGCTTTTTATACTCAGTGCACATAAGGTGTTCACGTGCTGATCATGCATCTGCCCTTTACAGTGATTTGTTCTACATTCTGATCACACAGCTGCCCATTACAGTAATTGGTAAGCTCCTTATCTGCCATTTTTTTCAGCCTCTTACTTCACCCTGTCCTTAATCGGTCCTAATCTGTTCGGAGTGGGCTCCGGAATCAGCACTTTCTCCTGTATTTTGTTTCAGCCCACAATGCCCTGCGGTAAGCTGTGGTCAGCAAGCAAGCAGTAAATAAAAGCTAGAAGACAGCCGTTAGCCTAATAGCCCAGTATTCTACACTGGAATCTTATTCCCTACAAAACTAAATTTTGTATATGAAGGAGAAATCAATTTTCTCAAATAAGCAAAGACTGAGGGGAATTCACCAAGACAAGACCAGCCCTCCAAGAAGTACTCAAAACAGTGTTACCCACGGATCAGCACAATAAACACTCACGAATGTGAATCTACTCAAAACCTAAAGATCAAAGCCCAGATACCACGATGGCTCAAGAGAGAAAACAAAGCAACAAAGATCAACGCAACATAATGAACAGACATCTGCCCCACCGATCAGTTATCTCAATAAATGTGTATGCCTTGAACTCCCCACTCGAGACACAGGCAGGCCGAATGAATAAAAAAAATACAAGCCCAAGTATCTGCTGCCTTCAGGAAGCACATCTAACCTGCAAAGACTAGACTAAAGGTAAAGGGGTGGAGAACAATATTTCAAGCAAGCGGAAGCCCAAAGAAAGCCGTCATGGTGGTGCTGATTACAGACAACTTAGTTTTTAAATCAACAAAAGTAATAAAAGACAAGAAGGTCACTATATAATGGTGAAGGGTACAGTTCAACAAGAAGACATAACAATTCTAAATATATATGCACCCAACCTAGGTGCACCCAGATTCATAAAGCAAACTCTATTTGATCTAAACAAATGGATAAACAACAACACCATAATAGTCGGAGACTTTGACACCCCACTGACAGCACAGGACAGATCCTCCAAACAGAAAATCAACAAAGAAATAATGGACTTAAACAGAACTCTAGAACAAATGGGCTTGACTGATATTTACAGGACATTCTACCCCAAAACCCGCTGAATATAGGTTCTTCTCATCAGCTCATGGTTTATTCTCTAAGATAGACCATATCCTAGGACACAAAGCATGTCTTAAACAATTTAAAAAAATAGAAATT
>VBSM01000500.1:8541986-8553248 GCA_008086735.1 Cheirogaleus medius
AAATGAAATTGACAACAGGGAAACTATACGGAAGATTAATGAAACAAAAAGTTGATTCTTTGAAAAAATAAACAAGATTGACATACCTTTGGCTAGACTAAAGAAAAGCAGAAAAGAAAAATCTCTAATAAGCTCCATCAGGAACAATAAAGGAGAAATTACAATGGATGCAATGGAGATACAAGATATAATTTATGAATACTAAAAAACCTCTATGCACACAAACTGGAAAATGTGGAGGAAATGGACTATTTCTTAGAAACACACAGCCTTCCTAGGCTCAACCCGGAAGAAATAGAATTCCTGAACAGACCAATATCAAGTACTGAAATAGAAACAACAATAAAAAACCTTCCTAAAAAGAAAAGTCCTGGACCTGATGGTTTCACCCCACAATTTTACCACACCTACAAAGAAGAACTGGTGCCTATCCTGCAGAAATTATTCCACAACATCGAGAAGGATGGAATCCTCCCCAACACATTTTATGAAGTGAATATAACCCTGACCCCAAACCAGGAAAGGATGCAACAAAAAAAGAAAGCTACAGACCAATATCCCTTATGAATATAGATTCAAAAATTCTCAACATTGTTAAATCAACATTGTTAAAATGTGTATACTACCCAAAGTGACCTACAGAGTCAATACAATACCTATTAAAATACCATCATCATTTTTCACAGATGTAGAAAAAATAATTTTACGCTTCGTATGGAACCAGAGAATATCCCGTATAGCAAAAATCAATCCTAGGCAATAAAACAAAATAGGAGGTATCAATTTACCAGACTTCAAACTATACTACAAGGCTATAATAATTAAAATAGCTTTTATTGGCACAAGAAAAGGGACATTGAGCAGTGGAACAAAACCGAGACCCCAGATATAAAACCATCCTCATATAGCCATCTGATCTTCAACAAAGCAGACAAAAACATATACTGGAGAAAAGAATCCTTATTCAATAAATGATGCTGGGAAAACTGGATAGCCACATGTAGAAGACTGAAACAGGACCCACACCTTTCACCTCTCACAAAAATCAATTCACGCTGGGTAACAGACTTGGACCTTAGGTGTGAAACTATTAGAATTCTAGAGGAAAACATTGGAAATTCTCTTCTAGACATTGGCCTAGGCAACAAATTTATGAAAAAGACCCCAAAGGCAATCACAGCAGCAACAAAAATAAATAAATGGGAACTGATCAAATTAAAAAGCTTCTGCACAGCCAAAGAAACTGTCAAGAGAGCAAACAGACAACCCACAGAATGAGAGAAAATTTTCACAAGCTACACATCCAATAAAGGGCTGATAACTGGAATTTATTTAGAACTCAGGAAAATCAGCAAAGAAGAATCAAACAACCCTATCAAAAAGTGGGCACAGGACATGAACAGAAATTTTTGAAAAGAAGACAGAATAATGGCCAACAAACATATGAAAAAATGCTCAACATCTCTAATCATCAAGGAAATGCAAATCAAAACTGCAATGAGATATCACTTATCTCCAGTAAGAATGGCCTTTATCAAAAAGTCCCCAAACAATAAATGTTGGCTTGGATGCAGATAGATAGGAACACTCCTACACTGCTGGTGGGACTGCAAACTAGTTCAGACTCTGTGGAAAGCAATATGGAGATACCTTAAAGCGATACAAGTGGATCTACCATTTGATCCAGCAATCCAATTACTGGGCATCTATCCAAAAGAACAAAAGTCACTCTATGAGAAAGACCCCTGCACTCAAATATTTATAGCAGCACAGTTCACAATTGCAAAGTTGTGGAAACAACCCAGGTGCCCATCAGTGCATGGGTGGATTAATAAAATGTGGTATATGTATACCATGGAGTACTATTCAGCTTTAAGAAACAATGGTGATATAGCACCTCTTGTATATTCCTGGATACAGCTGGAACCCATTCTACTAAGTGAAGTATCTCAGGAATGGAAAAACAAGCACCACATATACTCACCAGCAATTTGGTAGTAATGGATCAACTCCTAAGTGGACATATAGGAATAACATTTATCAGATGTCGGTCAGGTGGGAGGGAGGGGATGGGTATGTACATACATAATTTGTGTGATGCGCACCAACTGGGGGATGGACACTCTTGAAGCTCTGACTCAAGGGGCATGAGGGGGCATGGGCAATATACATAACCGTAATATTTGTACCCCCATAATATTCTGAAATTAAAAAAAAAGTAATGTGAAAAAAAATCCTTAAGGAGATGCAAGTCAAAGCTATAATGAAATGCCAATGAATACTTATTAGGATGGTCATTATTATAAAGAAAAAGTCATAACATATCTAATGTTGATCAGAATATGGAAAAATTGGAACCCTTGTGCATTGCTGGTAGAAATGTAAAATAGTTCAGCCTTTGAGGAAAATAGCATGGTAGATCATCAAAAAATTAAACTTACCATTAGTACATTATCCAGAAATTCCACATCTAGATATATTCCCCGAAATATTGAAAGCAGGGACTCGAGAAGAGAGTTTTACTCCCGTATTTCTAGCAGTATTATTCACAATAGCCAAAATGTGGAAATTCCAAATGTTATCAACAGATAATTAGAAAAACAAAATGTGTTATATACACATAATAGAAGATTGTTCATTCTTAAAAATGAATAAAATTCTGTCATATGCTACAATGTGGATATGAACTGAATACCTTATACTAAGTGCAGTAAGCCAGTTAGAACATGACAAATATGTTATGATTCTGTTTATTTTGAGGTGCTTAGAGTGGTCAAATGCATAAAATCAAACTATTATAGGAGGGTGGCTCTTCTGGGAAGAGGGGGAAATGGTGAGTTAATATTTATTGAGTAGAAAGTTTCAGCTTAGCAGGATGATGAGAATGTTCTGGAGATAGATGGTTGTGATGGTTGTACAACAATGAATGTAAATGAACTTAATGCAGGTCACAGAAGGGGATATGATAGACTAAAAGAGATTATAATATGTCATAAGTAAAGATTATATGTGATGAGATGATAAATTAAATTATGGTAAGGATATTACATAATGTCAATGACAGTATATTGCCAGTGATATTTATAAGGATATTGAGTTAACATAAATATATAATGCACTTTGGGTCATGGTCATAGAAGATTGAAAAACACTTTTAAATTCAAATGTATTAATTTTCTGACTATATTATTTAAATTGAAATTTTTATAATTCAAATTATTGGTATGATGTATACATATTTTTGAAAAAGCTAAAAAGTACTCTCATATTTCAGAGAGAAAGATGCCCTTATTTGTAAAACGACCTAAAAAAAATGGCCTTTTGATAAGTTTCTACATTTTTGTACCTTTCCTCATTTTAACTGCCATTGTTAGTCTTAAATGGAAAAAAATGAAGGAATTTTGGCATAGAGCAGAAACTGCAAGTATAGGGTAAGTAAACTTATTACTTTTTATACTTAATATTATAAATGTATTATACTATGGGAAGAATTTGACTGTAATTCAGAATATTATAGGCAGGGATATTGAGATAGATTAAGTTAATGTTTAGAAATATTGAATAAGAAGATCTCAGTATAAGCCAAAGCTTTTTTTTTTCCCCCTTTCACATGTCAGGCAGTTAGATTTCCTGATCATTCTTACAAGGCCAAGAACAATTAAAGCTACTCAGTAAATCCTCAAGGCCTTTCACATAGAAAGTCATGTTATCTATAACTGTTTTAAGAAGTTCTGTTGACTTCCCAAGAAACACCATTTTCCTTGCATTGACAATCAGTTGTGCCAAAGAGATAAAAA
The DNA here is from genome assembly GCA_008086735.1 of Cheirogaleus medius. Lineage (NCBI taxonomy): Eukaryota > Metazoa > Chordata > Mammalia > Primates > Cheirogaleidae > Cheirogaleus > Cheirogaleus medius. Next base: position 8,545,784 of record VBSM01000500.1, read on the forward strand.
AAGATAGTCATGGAGGCAAATATTATGCTTAGAATATGTAGAAGGTAAGAAAATAGGAGATGGCACAGAATGAGGGAAAGAGCACAGATAGTATACTCCATATTTTAAACATAATATTGCTTCTGCGTTTCTAAAATTAGAATTAAGGTACTTGCATAGCTTTTTTCTTTATTGTAAAACCAATAAAAGCCACTCAGTGAATATTTAGAGATATGAGAATGCAGAAGTAAGAATAAGTAAGTGGATCTTGTTGTTCCATGCTAAAAAAAAAAAGAGAGAGAGAGAAATTCTCTGTTTCTCATTTAAGTTCATGGAAATAAGACATTGATGTAAAATTTCCATCGGCACTTTTATTTCTCTGGTTAGTTTATTTTATTTATCAAAAAGTTAGCAGCAACTAGTTAAATTCAGAGTAATAATTTGGATAATTTATGCAGACATTTACATAATCATCCAATTATTATAAATTGACTTAATTGAATGATAGCTAGCATGACTCTTCCTGTGCTCTTACTTAAGACATCTTGGAAAATTCTGAACATGTCTTTAAGTTGATATCTTGCAATATCAACTGCAAGAAATAAATCTGACTTTGGGAAGAAATGTTATACTAAGGGATCATTAGTTAAAAGTTACAAAATCTGGTCAAGACAGCCTAAGCTTCACAGCAATACATGCTTTCAGGGCTGCAAGAATAAGAAATGAAATAGAGCTGAAGCACAAAAGGGTGGTAATGAACTGGATGGTTGGGAACTAGCTCATTCTCTCTGTCACGCAAAGGCTTTGTGATGAATAGCACCTCTTTGTATCTCTGTCCATTCTCTCCAAATTGACTGCTCTGCTTGCACTTGTTCACTTCATACATATTAATTAATTAATTAGTACAAATCTAGCTTGTTTAAACTTGTCTTCATTTTCCTTAAGATTATATTGTTTCCTAATGCTATCTCTTTTTTACAGATCTTTCTCAGAAGTCAGCAATAGTAACAGCAGCCAGTCAAGTTAAAGGTGAATTGAAAGGATCAAATTATTAATAAACTGATATAATTCATGAAGTAGTTTGTTTAATAATACTTCAGTATAAGAAACTATCATGCCCATATTTCATCATCCTGAGTCCAATTTGTTAATATTGCATTGAAGTACTTGATGTTAACTTTGTTTTATGCTTATTCAGAAATATTTAATGTTAACTAATATTTGTCAGAAACTTACTGAGCAGAATTTTTGTAATAAGAAATGATCTTAAATGAATTGTAAATATTTTCTTAAAATATCTATGAATGATCATACCTCCTGCTCACTCATTTAAGGTTCCATGGTTCTAATTGGTAGATTTACAAACATTGCCTCTTCACATTTATATTCTTCCTCATTAAGACTCTATGGGTATTGTTATCCTCGTTTTAGAAATGAGGAAATAGACATAAAGAATTTAAATGATTTCCCATGAGTATAGAATTTTAATGAGTTTTGGAACTGGGGTTTAACTTAATGCAACTGGTTGCATCCAGAGTTTAAACTTTTAAGAATGTCACAGTCTTAACACACAGAGCCTGATATATGACTGGAGATATAGAATGGAATTTACATTGATTAAGTATGTATTAAATATCAGACAAAATGTTAAATGCATCCTCCCTTCAAGGCAGAGAGACAATTCTTTATCATAATATGGAATACAATAGGCATTTTGAACCCTAAATATGGTTCAAAATTATAGTTCGCATGTGTGAAGAAATAAGGCCTGTATCACTGGTAGTAAATGGAAAAATTAAAAATCCAACCAAGAGTAACATCAAAAGTTCATCCAATTACTTATCTGCCATTTCTCCTTATCTGTCTTTGATTGACAGTTAAGTCAATGGGTCTCCATTTCCTTATCTGTCATTAAGCACTGGGGATGAGAAAGACCCGAAGTCCCAAAGATCTTTATTTTAAATTTTAAGAAGCCTATTATAAATTGCATTGCCCTTATCCTGGAAAAAACCAAAAATACAAAAGCAACATCCAGGATTTCCCAGAGGTAAAGATAGAGTTTTTCAATTCCAGCTGCAAGTCAACTTTATCTTACACGGGCATGTACCTGAAAGAATTATCCATTCATATATCTGGGCAGTACCTTTCCAAACACATTATTGCTCTAATGCAAATTTAAGTCTGGAATGTTTGAGTAACACCAGGAATGTCGGTTTGTTTTGAGCCGAGTTAGCAAGAGGGCTGCAGCTGTGGTGAGGTCAGAGAAGTAAAACTCATGTAGCATCTTGGAGCTCTTGGAGACCATTTGTCATTTACTTTGAGTGAAAGGGAGGCATCGTGGGATAGTTCAGATTCCCAGCACATGACTTATACTTCAAAAGGCTAATTTGTTGAAAACAGTCTGTATGATGGCCAGAGTAGAAGTGCAGATAGATATCCTTGAATGGAGAAACTACTGCAATTATCCAGGAGACAAAAGATGGTACTTCAGACAAGGGGTGGTAAGGATTGTTTTCTGTATAAACTGAAGGTGAACCAACTGAATGCATTGACAGTTTGGATGTAGAGTGTAAGAAAAAGTACTTAAATAATATGGTTATTGATGTAAAGCAGAAAGATAGCAAGACTAAAATGTAAAACTAGGCCTCTCTGTTTCCAAGGTTCATCTCTGAACAGTTTTCAAAATTCATCTTAAGTTTATAAATATTGAGAGATAAAATCTGCGTAGGTTAGCATCAGCCAAGACAGGTGTCTGGTATGCCATGAGAAGGAGTTTAAATGTTCTCCATACGAAAGACATAATATTTTTGAGGTGGTAAGAGACATTTGGTACCATATGGTTTGTCTTTTACAAATTTCACTGGGATAAAGTAGCGAAATGGATTTTGTCAGAGCTGGAGACTAGTGACACAGCTAAGACACTACTAAATGCACAGGAAAGGCGCGATGAGGGTAGGGACGGATGAGAGGAAAAGCACAAAAATGTTTTGAGAGAAATGACAGAGGTAGAAATGATTGGAGTGGTGACTGGGTGGATGTATTTACATTAGATGAAAGAGAGATCTACAAAGACCTCACCTTTTTGGCAGAATGAAGAGTGACAGATTTTACCAAAGACGTACAGTACAGTAGGAAAAGAACTAATTTGGGTTGAGGTGAAGAAGCGGAGGGGAGTGAAGAATGCGTTTGAGTTTGACATGTCTACGCAGGAAACGCACAGAGGGTTTGGAAGTGCTCTTCCTCTGCAGATAGAAATACACAGTTAGTAACAACTGTTTTCTATTTCTTCCACATATTTATATTGGAATATAAATATATGTTAAATATATATATTTATATATAAATTGGAATATAAATATATATATTTATATTATCTTTTCTTCCCTTTCCTTGCTGGTGGTTTTCTTTTGCCCACATGAAGTTTCAAGACTGTGTAAATTAAACGTATTAGCATCAATTTGTAATATTCTGTTTAAAGTAGCTATCATAAACCACTCATGAAATACAAACTTAGAATAACAAATTTCCCAGATTACAGTCACAGATAGCAACAGTATAAACAATGTCTTATTATATAAATTAAGTGTCATACCTGTAGTTGCATAGTAAATGTAGATAGCTTTTATTAATGATGAAAATTTAGAATTTTTATTTTTCTATATTTCTTCTACAATAGCAATTAAATGATAGTATTGAAAAGCCATAAGATGGAGAAAGGATATTACCAAGAAACTCATTGTAAACTGGCCTGATCCAAGAATGGAAAAAAACCCTGTGTTGCTCTCCTTTTGTTGTGGCGGAAAGCTTTCATTTTCACAAACTAAAATAAAATCCTATGACTGAAAATATGCAAGCTTGTGTCTATCAATTCTTCTACCCACTATGATCCTTTAGTATGAAATAAGCAGCTTTGCCTCTTTTAACCTCAGAATTTTTGTTACATCCCAAGCTGAAAACCGTCCATTGTCCACTGCTGCTGTCTGCTCTCAGGTGCCCATGGCCACGCTGACTGCTCCCAGCTCAGCAGAAGACACCGACAACCTGCACGTCTACAGTCGCTCCTGTTTCCCTGCCCTGTCTATCCTGGGCTTGGGAATATTGAGAGGAAGGATTTCTAGATAAGTCCATTCCCAGTGCCCCCAGATAGTCACTGGCATCTATTTTATCTTAAGGAAATCGATCAAACTGAATTCCTGGTCGTATATGCCTGTTCTGTCAGGTATATATGTTTTCTTGGCCATATATAAACTGATATATAGAATATTTATTTGTCTTTTGGGGAAACTCAAACTTGCTGCACTGTCTTAAGTGAAGCTGATGTGTTCTAGGTTTGATTTTCTTACTTCTATCTCTGTCTTCCCATCTCCCACTTGCTGAGATAGATACACTTCTACACATCTCAAAGATTACACATGGGGCAGGGAAACATCAGCCCGTCTGGAGTCTGTTTTGGACCTACAGAGCCTCCATCAAAAAACAAAGATGCTCGTGGAACAGGAGTAGAAGAACCTCACCATAGAGGCCCAGAGTTTTTTTTTCGAAATGTCTATCAATGGACGAATAGATAAGCAAATGTGGTATATCCAAACAACTGAATAGCAGCCATAAACAGAAATGAAGCACTGAAAATGCTATGAAATGGATGGAACTAGAAACCATTATGGTAAGTGAACAAATCCAATTACAATGACCATGTATTATTCATTTTTATGAAATGTCCAGAATAGGACTATCTCTGGAGACGAGAATTAGTTTCGTGGTTGTTTAGGGCTAGGAGGGAATGTAGGGGTTGAAGAACAAGGTGGGGGAGACGTTGATGGCTAAAAGTTAAGGAGTTTCTTTTTGAAATTATGAAACTGATTAAAATGTTATAATGTTTGCACATAGGTGTGAACATACTAAAAAACATTCAATTGTATACTTTAAATGGGTAAATTGTCTGGTATGTGAATTATGTCTCAATAAAACTGTTTCAAAAATACAAATTAGGATGATTCCACCACCTATACCTCATCCTGATTGCCACCCACTTATTTGGGGCCATTATGATCAATGTCCTGCCTTATTTTAACAATATTGTCTGACCTATCAGTTGCCTGGGTGTACTTTAGTACCTAGCAGGTCCAAGTTTTAGTCCAGACCAGAGTTTATTTTTGTAAATGTTAACACAGTTCATGCTGGCAATAGGGAATGCTGGAGTAAAAGAAGGTTTGGGGGAGAGGTGGAATAAAAGAGGAGTTAGGTTTTGGACATGTGCATTTTTGGCAGAAAGTTCAAGGAGGCGGTTGCATGCTCTTTCTTCCACTGTGGTGTCACATTTCCTCTCTCCTCTTGCCTTGCAGCCCTCCTCAGCCCCACAGCTTCTTAGCCACTGCTTAGAGCTACTGATAATAACTCTAGTGGATTATAATCTAGTAATATAAGCAAGGTAAACAACTGAGTTCAGTATTTCTCTTACTCCATGTGGAATGTTTGAGTGAACTTCAGTTAGATGGGTATAGGTGCTGCCCCTAATCAAAGGCTAGAAAGCATGCTAGGGTAGGGTATTTGTCTTTCTTCAAGTTAGTTAGACTCTACTAAAACTCCAGTCATTTAGCTTGTGGTGAAATGGTTTCTTTTCATGGCAAGTAAGTTAAGAAAAACAATGCTTTGGTCATATTTCAAAATGGCTACTTTTCTCTGATCTTCACTATGAGAACTTGATAGGACTCCAGGAGGTAAAATTCATAAAAGTGTAAGGCCCCTCCCTATGACAGAGCCCCTGTGGATGTTTTCATTTTTAAACTTGTTCACACTAGTCTCCAGCAATTCATCAATTGCAGTTTGTTTTCCTGATCTAGTGGTTCCTGAAAAGGTTTCTTTTTGTGGATCCTGCTCTGGTAAGTTCTGATTCTCTGTATCTGCCAGTCTGTCTCTCCAATTTTGGGGATAGCAGTTTTCCTTGTAACCTCAATTCTCTGATGGCTCTAGAAAGGGTTGTTGGTTTTCAGTTTCTTTGGCTTTTTTATTGTTATAAGGATGGTAGTGATTATTTCAAAGCTCCTTATATGCCAGACTGGAAACTGGAAACCTATAGTAGGTTTTTTTGTGGGGTTTTTTTTGTTTGATATATTGGTGTTATTGCTTCTCATATGTCTGGTGGAATTTATTGTGAGATCCATTTGAACTTTTTTATATGTGAAAATACAATTAAAATACAGGTTTTTCAATAGTAATAGGACTATTTATGAATTCTGCTTATTCTTGTGCCAGTTTTGTCATTTGAAGTTTTTCAACATTTTATGTTTGCACATATGTGTGAACATACTAAAGAACATTCAATTGTATACTTTACAATTGTAAAGTTGAGCATTCAATTGTATACTTGACCATTTTATATAAATCTTCAAAATTTTCAATTTTTTAAATATTTTTTCTAATGTCAGAAGCAATAACAGTGTGAAACCCATTTTATTTTCTGATGCTGCTAATGGTATTTTATAAGGAAATATTTTATTATTTCCTTATAAATATATTTATTATATATATAAATAAAATAAATATATTTATTATTACACAGAATAAATTGAGCAATTTGTAAGTATAAAGATTGGTTAATTTTCAAAGAAAAACTGTAACTACCTAATAAGAGCATATATGAAGTAGTATTATATCCCTAATAATCCAGAAGCCCATTTATGCTCCATTTAATTCTAATATCCTTGAAGAGTAACTACTGTCCTGATATCAAACACTACAGTTTTTATTTTGTTTTGTTTTTGCCAGATTTTGATCTTTTTATATGAGGCATAATAAGGTATTTTTGTATGTATTCTGACCCACAGCATTATATTTGTGAGAATTATCCAGAGTGTTATGTGGAGTTTTAGCTTACTTCTTCCTGTTGTTGTATTGTACTGCTTCACATGAATATGCCATGGTCTTCTTTGCCACTTTACTTTTGGAGGCTCAGTAATCTGTTTCCTGAAGACTATAGCTATTATAAATTATAATAGCTATTATAAACAGTGTTGCCATTTATATATATGACAAATAAATATAGAAATATGAAAGTACATATCTAGGAGGGAAAATACTAGCTATGTCTCTAATCAGACTTAACAGATATTGGGCCAATTTACACACCTGTCAGCAGAGTATGAGTTATTTCTTTGTACCACTCCCTTAATAACCAAAGTGGATGTTGTGCCATGTCTCCAGGATCCTCTTTAGGAATACTGGACATATTATCACAACTGCTAGTCATATCGCTAGCATGCAGCCCTCAGCCATCAGCCCCCTATGGGGATTTCTTCAGCTGAAGAGAACTGTTAGAGCTGAAATCTGCAGGACCGTGGGACAGAGTCACCGAGGCTGTAATCACCGAAAGGAGTTTTATTATCTAGCTAGCTAGGGTCCAAGCCTCAGAGCGCCAACGCAGTGGCCTCTATTTGGGCAGGGACCCCGAATGGGGTGGGCGTAAGCTTTTTATACTCAGTGCACATAA
>VBSM01000500.1:8553348-8566328 GCA_008086735.1 Cheirogaleus medius
TCAGCAAGCAAGCAGTAAACAAAAGCTAGAAGACAGCCGTTAGCCTAATAGCCCGGTATTTTACAGAACTACCAAATTTAGGTTAACATTCACTTTCCAGGGAAGCCCACATCCAATGAATGATTGATGTGGGATTTTAAAGGCCTGAGGCTCTCACTCCAACTTGGGACATATCTGAAAGGGCATTCCATCTTCAGAACTTCCTAAAAGTTTGGCTGAAGATTTCATTGGAAACTGCTTAGCAGCTCAAATTCTCTCACTCCTAGCCCAATTCTACTACATTTTTGTCTTTCCTTTCACAGGTATTTATTTGCAAGAACACTCTCTAAAAACATCCTGCAGAAGAATCACCATTTCTTCAACTATTTCCCAGGGAACCAGATGTTACAATTGCTGTGACTAAGCGTGGTCTTAAGACAGCCGATGTTGAGGTGGGATTTTCTAGTGGAATCTCCTCCCACCCAGATGTCAATGGGAATCTTATCACTGGTGGTGGATAGAGCAAAGATAGCTCCGAGACAATTGCAATTCCCAGACCGTTCACTGGTGGTGAATTGAAATGGTGACCCAGTGGAAGGGAATGCGTTAGTGCCTGTGTTGTATTTGGAAATTAAGAAATATGGGGGAAGAGCACTAAAAAAAAACTTTTAACCTTGATTGAGATTTGGTAAACATGATTCAAGAGCAAAGAAACAATAACAGTGACAATAACAGTGTTTCCAGGGAAAATAACAGTGATGGGGAAAACCGTCGGGAGCTGGGAAGCGGCCACTCACCGCCTCCCCACCGCTCCGCATCCCCGCCACTCCGCATCCCTGAGGGCCGGTGCTGTGCGGAGCCGGCTGGAGGCAGCGGCGGGCGGGTGTGCAGGTGCGCGCTGCTGGGACCCGGCCTTGTCTGGTCCGGACCCGAGCTCGATGCTCAGCCGCCTGCTCCCGTCCTCCGGCCGCGCTGCTTGTGCGATCCTGATTGAGTACTTTTTGAATCCCACTGTTCCTGATTGGATGTTAAAGCTTGTTCCTGATTGGATGTTTTAGCTTATTGCTGATTGGATGTTAACACTTGTTGCTGATTGGATATTGAAGCTTGTTGCTGATTGGACGCTTTTTGAGTCCTACCAAAGGTATAAAAGCTGGAGGAGACCAGGGAAGGCGGGTCAGAAGATCAGAAGACGGCTGAGGGTGCAGACCGAATAAAGACAGTTCTTCGACTCTCCGCGTGCCGCCCGGTTATTTCCTGGGTCAAGAGCTGTTAACACTACCAAGAGCTGTTAATACTTGCCGGAACAACAGTAGTCCTCTATATATGAAAAAACACCCATATATAGGAATGTTTTGTTTCTTTCTCTGTTCACATAATACTTCTGTATCCTAAATATGTGCCCCCCCCCAACACACACCAACCAATTCTCCAGTTCTTAGCAGACTTTGACTGGGTGCCCTATATAACTCAATTCAATTCTGACACCAACTGGAATTAGCCAGACTCCACAGGTTGAGGATTCAGTCCCACAAGATAGCCCACACTTCAGAGGCCACTCACAAGTGGTAGGTCCTCAGGTTACCCCTAAATTATTTCTGACTTGGCTATAGATTAGAGGTTCCCAGGACCCCCTTCTCAACATCAGTCGTTTTCTACAACAGCTCACAGAACTCAGAGAAACACTTACATATGTTTGCCAGTTTCTTATAAAGAACATTACAAAGTACACAGATGAACATCTAGATAAACATGTATAAAGGGAAAGGCATGTGGAAAGAGATGTGATGCTTCCATGTGTGGGATACCAAAATATATCTTCCAACAGCATGAGGAATTGTTGAGCTAAATCCAAGTAAGAAGAAACAGATGCAGGAGAACTCTCTTCCCTCCCTCTATTTGCCTAAAAGTTGGACAAGGATTTTCAAAGACAAGAGGCATCGTGCCCCTCACCCCCCACCCCAGGGGGAACAAAGGTTCACCACTGAAGATAGTTTCAGACCCTCATCAGCCTGGAGATGATACCAGAGTAAATTATACTGGTAGCTTTTGCTAAGGAGCTTTTTTACGCCATTTGTTGCCTTTCTCTAAGTTGCTACATATAGAGACAGTCAAAGTCTTTTTCTTTTGCCTTATTACTTCCCTAAGAATTTACTATTCTCTGTTGAATATGCAGTATAGGCTGGAATTCAAACCCCCCTCCCAACTTTGAGAACTACTCATTCTCTGGATGCCTCCCATGTATAATATATTTAAATTATGCGTGTTGATAAACTTCTGTTTGTTTTTCTGTTGTCAATCTGTTTTTTGTTACAGAGATACAGTCCATCTAAGAACCCGTTGGAAGTTGTTATCACTCCACTACTCATGCCATCTCCAAGTGTACCATCTTCCCATGGCCTCCCTGTAGCAACCCAGAACCCCATCCTTTTGGGGTTCTTTATGTAGGCATCATTGCTTAAATCATTGACCATTGATAATTAAGTCAATATCCAGTCCCTCTCCTCTCCCTGGTGGTTAGCAGTGCAACTGAAAGTGCCAACCTTCTAATCACATGGTTGGTTCCCCTGGCAACCACCCCCTATCCTTAAGCTATCCTGGAGGCTCCATCCATCAGCCATCCAATTAGCATACAAAAAAGATGCTATTAACTTCTAGAGATATGCTGTTACAGGGCTAAAAATTAATTAAGCCAAAGGGCTATTCTGTCACAGTAACAATGTAACAATACCAGGAAACTTAACTTGCAGATCTGTTTGTGCTGGTTTGTTTGTTCTCTTCTTCTCACTACAGGACAAATGGTCACAGGACAAATGATGGAGAAACTGCAAGATCAGACAAGGAGCTATCGAGCTACCAAGGGAACAGTGTGTGACACGGGTCATGAAGACCCTGAGTTAACTAAAGGACTGTGTGACTATAGAAGAGTCTAAACTCCTCTCAGTGGGAGGGCAGTGGTTTTTTAAGGCTAGAGTCTGCCATCCACCTCATTTGCTGCCAAATTAATAAAGTTTCCTTTTCTTTCTCCTCAACCCACTTGTTTTTGCTTCTTCTTGTTGTTTTTAATTCAGCCTCAGGAACAGGTACCAAGCTTTTAGTAACAATTCCAAGGATTTTATGAGCTTCATGCCAGGAAACAGGGATGAAGGCCAAATATATATTCTTACAAGTCAACATACCACAGCTTCTATGGTTGCATAAAATGAAGTTCTCATCTCATGCAGGAGGAGATAGAACGCACAGCACACTGAAAACCAGTCCTGAGCTTTCATGTAAAAATTAGCCAAGATTCAGAGACAGTTAAACTTCCAACCAAAACAGTTCTATGCTATGAACTGGGCCAGTCCTGATTGGAAAATAATGGCAGTATCACATATGGGAGTGAGGACTGGACTCTGATCTTTTCATTTGCCCAAAATTCCTTCCTAAGGGGGCCTGATAAGTAATGCTCACAAATGGTAAAATCTCACTAGACAGATTTTGTTAACCAACTATAGTATGGTTTACTTCCCAACCTGATTGTGGTATAGCATTAGCATCACCCGAAAGATAGACTCCCCCAAATCTTAACTCAAGCATCCTAGCAGATTCTTATCTTAACTTGAAAGATCCTCCTGTCTGGACGTTCCAGAGTGCCGATGCCTTTATCTTAAATTAAGCATATCCTTTCTGGTCTTTTAAATAAAGCGCCTAACTCTCTCAGCCAATTGTCAGCCAAAGAATCTTTAAACCCACCTATAATCTGTAAACATCCCCCCTCCACTGCCGCATTGAGATGTCCCACCTTTTTGGGCCTAACCAATGTATGCCTTCTATGTATTGATTTATGACTTTATCTGTAATCCCTGTATCCCTGAAATGTATAAAACCAAACTATCACCCAGCCACAGTGAGCCCACTTGCTCAAGGCTTTTTAGGAGTGGCTCTGGGCCATGGTCCTCAAATTTGGCTCAGAAATAAACCTCTTTCAAATATTTCAGAGTTTGGATTTTTTCATCCACAGAAGGTAGGACTTTTGGATTGATACCTCTGAAAAATATCAAATCCCCAGATTTTTCAGAACCATCTGAACCTGTTCCGGCAAGTGTTCAGCAAGTGTTAACAGCTCTCTCAACAGCTCTTGACCAGGGAAATAACCGAGCAGCACGTGGAGAGTGGAGAACAGCCTTTATTCTGTCAGCATGCTCCGCTGAATTCTGATCTTCTGACCCCCCTTCCCCACCCTCCTCCTGCTTTTATACCCTTGGTAGGACTCAAAAAGCGTCCAATCAACAACAAGCACCAACAGCCAATCAGCAACAAGCGTCAACATCCAATCAGCAACGAGCCACAACATCCAATCAGGAACGAGCTATAACATCCAATCAGGAACAAGCTATAACATCCAATCAGGAACAGTGGGATTCAAAAAGTACCCAATCAGAATCGTGCAAGCAGCACGTCTAGAGGACGGGAGCAGGCGGCTGAGCATCGAGCGCAGGCCCAGACCCGCACACGAGGCCTGGCTCCAGCAGCGCGCACCCGCACACCCGCCCGCCGCTGCCTCCAGCCGCACAGCACCGGCCCGACGGTTTTCCCCATCAAACCTGCAGAAATGATCTATTCATTCCAATCAAGAGGTAGCATTCTTTCCTTGATTGAAAATTATACAAAGGTCTGTCCTCCACAAATTCATATGTGCCCCCAAAAGTAGTCTGCTCCCACTTTCCCTCCTGGGCACTAGGCAATTAACTAGAATTAAGTCACAATATAAGTTGGTCGGAGATGTGCTGGGCCTGATAAAAGACAAAAGGATGTATACTCCAAAAGAAATGCAACATCTAGCCAACATATACCAGCGGGAGCAAAGACAGTAGATATGGGACTGCATTCTGAAGCTACTTGATCAAGAGGCTGAGATGTAAGGTTGAGTAAAAGAATGTTCATTGATTTAGAAGAACTTTCTAAGGATCCAGGACTTATTATGCTGGCAGAAATGCCAAGAGATGGAGCAAACACAGTTCCATGATATCTCTTAGAATCACAGTAAAGCAGTAGTCCACATGTAAGTGAAATACAAGTGATAGATTGTAAAAGAGGAAATTAAAAGCCCAGAAAAGTGGGCATAATAAGTTGAGATACTGTATGCTATAGTTTGACTGTGTGCCCACTCCAAAATTCACATTGAAAGTGAATCCCTATTGCAGCAGTATTCAGAGGTGGGGCATTTGAGGAAGTGATTAAGGTGCAAGGGCTCTGCCTTCACGAATGGATCCATGCCTTATAAAAAGGCCTAAGGAACTGGCTTAGGCCTCTTTTCCCCTCTGTCTCCTCTGCCCTATGAGGACACAGTATTTGCCCCCTCCAGAGGCTACAGCAACAAGGTTTCATCTTGGAAGCAAAGAGCAGTCCTCACCAGACACCAGACCTGCTGGTGCCTTGATCGAGGACTTCCAGAACTGTGAGAAATAAATTTCCGCCTTTATAAGTTATTCAGTCTCCGGTATTTTCCTATAGTAGCACACAGTAAGACTATATAAGGCCAGTCACCCTCAAAATGCCTGTGTGCCATATGAAAGCCCATAGAATTTCAAACTAAAATAAAATCTTAAGACCCCCTGCTGAGTGAATGGGCCCCTTCTTGGACCCAGAAATAATCTAAAAACTGAGTTGCTAGCCATGAGAAGAGAGGTCAGATGTGTCTCATGCCCACCTCCCTCCTTGGAGATATCGTTTGTAACTCATCAACAAGGCCTAAGGCTATATAAGACAAAGCTTAAATCATACCTACATACCATCAATTTACTTAACAGATCACTTGAGTTTCCATAAATGTCTGGTGGCTCGTCTCTGATTAACAGACATCTTTAAGTTAAAATATTCTAAGTCTTTAGACAAAACTTAATTTCTTTAACCAATTACAAATCAAAGGATTTTTACACCCACCTATAACCTTTAAGCCTCTGCTTTGAGATGTATCATCTTTTGGGCCAAACAAATGTATGCTCTCTACATCTTGACTCGTGCTTTTACGTGTAATTCCCATCTCTGTGAATGCATATGACCGCACTGTGACCTAGCTACTCTGGGCACATTTTCTCAGGACCTCTTGAGACCATGTGCTCCAGTCTGGTCACACACATTCAGTTCAGAATAAACCTCTCTAAATTATTTTACAGAGTTTGGTTCTTTTTCTGTTAACAGAATATATCATTTATTTACTCAGCTAATAAAAAAATTCACTATTTAGAAAGAACTACATTCAGTTAGAAATTAAGTGTAGGATGCATTCATGGTATGAGATGCTGTCACAGATCCATGCTCCCTGTGAGCCACGGATGTGACAGAATTGTAAGATTGCAGAGGCCAGGTAGTTTATTTTAATAATCAGAAACCAAGTGTATAAAATTATCATAATATCTGGCAAGGTCCTACGGTTAACCAAAGAGTTAGGGAGATTTCTCTGAGTGAAAAAATAGGCAGTCAAAAAGGGTTGACTCATTTGTCCATCAAATTAATTCACAAGAGATAATAAAGAGGCTGAGGGCGGTTGCTGCCCTAATATGTCACAAGTCCTCAACCAGTTTCTGGAGCTGAGCAAAGTTTTTGACCCTCAATCATTGACTGAAAGGGAAGCAGGATCTTAAGATGAACATCACTAAAAAGCCACAGCAATATGATTACATGATAAACATTTGCCCAGTCCTTTCGTGGTGGAAACTACCACCATTTCCTGATGTAACTGTTCTCTGAGACAAGAGGAAGACCCAAATATTTTGAGGACTGTTGGACACAAGATCATCACATCTCCACTTAATTCACCATTCAGGCCTCCATAAAAACAGACCTATCCTGAAGGATAATGCTCAATTCTTCAAACACAAAAATTCAATGTTTCCATTAGCAATAATTGTGCCAGATGTGATATTTATGTTAAAGTTTATGATGGCCTCTCATATGTGGTATGTGGCCATTCATCAGACAAATCATCATTCAATGAGAGGAAAAAGTCCCTCAGAAGGATGTTGACCATATTTAATGTTTTCCAGCCAGGAATTCATTTTGACAAGAATAGGCTCATATCCAGGTGTGGATTTACTTTTCCCACCTGCAAAGCTTCATCCACCACTCTTCTCCCAAACTTCAAACAGTGATTATTCCAGTGGCAGGGCGTCCATATAATATCACATCAGACCAAGGAGCCAGTTCTCTAGCAAAGCCGCTGCTAGCCTGATAGAAGTTTGAAATGCCTGTTAAATGTGCTGCTAGGGTGTCAGCTTCCAGGTGTGAGAGAGGATGACATCCTCAAGGGTGGAGATGAAGGAGTGACCTCTGTGTGGTGCTGCGTCCCCAAAAAGAAGAATGCATCTGTTTTGGATTCGAGATGGGTGTAGGAGTGGCCCCAGTTATATCACTTCCAGTGATCCACATTAGTGCTTTCTGTCCTTACAACTCTGGCTATACAAGTTTAGAGGTCTTGCTTCCCAAAGGTATAACACTTCCACTAAGTTACCCAGCAAGAGTCACTTGAATTAAAAGCGGGACTGCCGCCTGGGCACTTCAGGTTCCTTCTGTTGAGGGATCATCAGGCAAAAAATAAAAGTGCCACTATCTGACAGGTGTAAATGACCCTGATCACACAAGGAGGTAAAGCTTTTGTTAAAAATGGGCATAAGAAAAATGTGTTTGACACCCATGTAGTCCACCTGGGCACCTCTGATTATATTCTTTCTCAGTTTGGGTGTTAAACAGAAAAGTACAGCAACAATGACCGAAAAGAGAGTATGATGAACAGGGGCTTGACCCCTTAGATGGAGGTGTGAGGAATGCCACCAGGTAAGCCATCAAGTTCAGCAGAGGTGCTAGCTGTAGGAGAGGGAAATCTAGTAGAAGAAGACGACCAGTATCAGTCATGGCTCTGAGACCAGCTGTAGGCGTCTATAGTTCATCTCACCGTCATCTAATTGTCCTCCTTTGAGAAGAAGCTCACCAGAATCCTAGGGGAAGTCCTCTCAGTGGCATGAGATGCAGTGGAGCCTAGTGGCACAAGGAGTGCTACTGTCACTTTCCACTGTCTGGTCCCTTTGTGGGAATACCTCAGCTGTAGAGACCACCTTATCCAAGGCTATGGTCCCTTTCCAGGTCAGTCCACATCTGATAACTGATCAAAATATGGTTTTAAAGACGTGGCCTTTTTACCCACACTGGAAACAACCAAGGAGGGTCTTCTCATTTTCAAAACTCCCCACGTGGAGAGCTGGGACTTCTTTTGACACAACAGCACAGTTTAATTTCTACTTTTGCTAATTCCTGTTTCTTTTTCTTCCCTTCCACTGGAATTGATCCTAAGAGCCTGTCCTCATAGACTACTCTCTCTCAGAGTCTGCTTTCCAAGAAAGCCTAACACATCATCACAACAACAATTAGTTCTATTTTTCTCTTTTATTTAATCCTGGCCCTGTAGGGGTGCAGAGGTAACTGTTGTTGTTTTGATTTGCGTTTATAGTGAGAACTTTTCCCTACGTTTTTGATGGTATAGATACTATCATTGGTGACAGACCTGTTCAGGAATGCTGCCTGTTTTGTATGGGGTTTCCTCTTCCATTTCTCTTTATTTATATGTATTTATATGTATTTTTCAAGGGTCTTTTGAAGGTTATATGTATTGAAAATAATTACTCTAGCTTTATGGAATGCATTTATTTCAGTCCTATCAAATATGTTGAGACATGTTTCTTGACTTAAAGTCATCTTTTGCTTGTATTTGCTGAATTGCACTAACTTCCGGTTAGTGTTTGCCTGGAATAGATTTTATCATTAAGCTACTTTGAACTTTTCTCTGTCTTTACAATTGTAGTTTGTTTCTAACAAATAACCTATAGTTGTCTGTTGAACTATACTGATAATCTTAGCATTTTAATTGTTTTACTCCATCTATTTATACTTAATAACATTTAATAAAACATTGGGCTTATACATATATTTCTATATATTCTATCTATTTTTATATAGCTATAATTTGTTGCTTCTTTTATATTGAGGAAATACTTTTAAATCATATTTTTATTTCAATATTAATTTGCATTCTTTCTTTTATTAGTTCTTGTGATACCCTAGTGATTTATCCTTGACTTATAATTGTTCCATCCAAATTATTTTTTACCATAATACTGCTAAGAATTTAATACCTTTGCAGGGTGTGGTGGCTCATGCCTATAACCCTAGCACTCTGAGTGGCTGAGGCAGGCTCAAGGATAGCTTGAGCTCAGGAGTTTGAGACTAGCCTGAGCAAGAGTGAGACCCCATCTCTACTAAAAATAGTAAAAATTAGCTGAGTGTGGTGGTGAACGCTTGTAGTCACAGCTACTCGGAAGACTGAGGCAAGAGGATCAATGGAGCCAAGGAGTTTGAGGTTGCTGTGAGCTAGGCTGATGCCATGGCACTCTAGCCTGGACAACAGAGCAAGACTCTACCTCAAAAAAAAATTAATATTTTAAATATGTTTATCCCTCTTTTAGCATTTTGCTAAATAATAATTTAACTAATAATTTCATTATTAATATAATTAAATAAATTTATAAATAAATTAATAATAATAAATTTATTATTAGCTAATAATTTCATTATTAATATAACAAAAATTTTAATTTGATAAAATATGTATTACATAAAATTTATTAATTTCATTTTTTAGTTGTACAGTTCAGTGGCATTAAGTATATCAACGCTATTGTTCGACCATTACCACTATCTTTCTCCATAACTTTTTCATCATCCTAAACTGAAATTCTGTACCCATTAAAAAATAAATTCCCTGCTTGCCCTTTCCCCCAGCTTCTGGTGACCGCTATTTTATTGCCATTTCCATGAACTTGACTATTCTCATACCTTATACAACTGGAAATCATACAATTTTGTCTTTTAGCGTCTGACTTATTTCACTTAACATAATGTTTTCAAAGTTCATCCATGTTGTAGCATGGAACAGAATTTCATTCTTTTTAAAGCTAATAATTGTTAATTTCATACACACATACTCACACACACTATATTTTGTTCATCCATTTGTCAGTGGACATGTTTAGTTTGAGTCTACCTTTTGGCTATTGTGAATAATGCTGATATGGACATTGGTGGGCAAGTACGGTTCAAGTTTCTTCTTTCAGTTCTTCTGCATATAAACCCAGAAGTGGAACTGATAGATCATACGGTAATTCTATTTTAAAATTTTGAGGAACTACAGTTCTGTTTTCTTCAGTGACTGTACCATTTTATAGTCCCACCAATAGTGCACAGAAGTTCCAGTTTATGTGCTACCTCACTAAAAACAATTTATTTTGCTTTTTTTAAAATAGCATTCTAATAGGTGTGAAATGAAATATTAATATCACTATGATTTTAATCTGTATTTCCCTAATGATTAGTAATGCTGAGCCTACTTTCATGTGCTTGTTGCCCATTCATATATCTTCTTTGGAGAAATGTATACTCCAGTCCTTTGCCCATTTTGAATTCAATTTTTTTATGGTTGATTTAAATATATTCTTTATATATTCTGGATACTAATCCCTGAACAGATACATGAGCTGTGAATATTTTCGCCAATTCTAGCCATTGCCTTTTTATTCTCTTGACTATGTCTTTTGATGCACAAAAGGTTTTAATGTTGATAAAGTCTTGTCCATTTTTTTCTGATTTTTGCATGTTGATTTTGTATCCTACAATTTACCCTAAATCCATTTATTAGATCTAACATTTTTGTGTGTGGAATCTGTAGGGTTTTCTACATATAAGATCATGTCATCTACAAACAGAGATAATTTTACTTTTTCCTTTCCAATTTGGATGCCTTTTATTTCTTTTTGTTGCTGAATTGTTCTGGCTAGAAATTTTTGCTGCATCATGTAATTTTTGGTATGATGTGTTTTCATTTACATTTCTCAAGATATTTTCTGTTTTGTATGTGTGTGATTTCATTTTAAGTGCATTGGTTGTTAACCAAAATGATGTATCATCTTACCCTAGGCAAATAATAACAAATGTTGGTGAGGATGAAACAAAAAAAGGAACTCTCATACACTGCTGGTAAGAATGTAAACTAATATAGCCACTGTGGAGAACAGTATGGAAGTTCCTCAAAAAAATACAAATAGATGGTTTGGGACAGAGGGGATGCCTGAAATCCCCTTCTCCACGGCCCCCTGCAGCCTTCCCAAGCTACGGGGCGGCAGCAGTGGTGCTGGGAGACTGCTGCTGGGTTCAGACCCTCCTCCACCCACGACTGCTTCAGAGGAACGCTGGGAAGTCTAAAAGAAGCCTTCTCTAGAAGTCCAAGCAGAACAGCCGGTTTGGGACAGAGGGGATGCTACATGCAGAAGAGCGAAGCAGGATCCCCACGTCTCACCTCTCACAAAAATTCACTCAAGATGGATAACAGACTTAAACCTAAGGCATGAAACCTTAAGAATCCAAGAAGAAGATGTTGGGAAAACCTATCAGATATTGGTGTAGGCAAAGAATTTCTGAGGAAGACCACCAAGGCAATCACTGCAGCATCAAAAATAAACAAATGGGATCTGATCAAATTAAAAACTTTCTGCACAGCTAAGGAAAATATCATTAGAGCAGATAGACAACCCACAGAGTGGGAAAAAATATTTGCCCTCTACCCTTCTGATAAAGTCCTAATAACAAGAATCTATCTAGAACTTCAAAGAATTAACAAGAAAAAATCAACCCCATTAAGAAATGGGCAATGGAAATGAACAGAAACTTCTACAAAGAAGACAGAATAATGGCCTGCAAACATATAAAAAAAATGCTCAACATCTCTAATCATCAGAGAAATGCAAATCAAAACCACAATGAGACGTTACCTAACCCCAGTGAGAATGGCCTGTATCTAAAAATCCCAAAACAACAAATGCTGGCATGGATGTGGAGAGACAGGAACACTCTTACACTGCTGGTGGGACTGCAAATTAGTGCATCCTTTGTGGAAAAGAATTTGGAGATACCTCAAACAGATAGAAATAGAAATACCATTCGACCCAACAATAGCATTGTTGGGCATCTACCCAAAAGAGCATAAGTCATTCTGTTATAAAGACATCTGCACCTGAATGTTTATTGCAGCACAATTCACTATTGCAAGGTCTTGGCAACAACCCAAGTGCCCGTCAATTCTGGAATGGATAATTAAAATTTGGTATATGCTTACAGTGGAATATTACTAAATTCTAAGAAACGACAGTGAATTAGCACCACTTATGCTATCCTGGATTAAGCTTATCCAAAGTGAGGCAACACAAGAGCAGGAAAATGGGCTCCACATCTACTCACCATCAAATTGGTTCTGACTGATTAAAACTGTGGTGCTCAAATGGTGGTAGTACTTAGCAGGGAGTCGGGGGTGGGGAGATCCACATCCTTGGGATATGGCGAGCATTGTGGGGGAGAAAGGAATACCTCTAACCCTTCTTAGGGAGAGGCAAAGAAATATAATGTAACCAAAATGTCAAGAAAAAATCTTTTATCAGGTGGTGGGCGGGGGGGAGGGGAAGAGTGTATACTTACATAATGGGTGTGACACGCACCTCCAGGGGGTTGACATGCTTGAAGCTCTAGCAAAGCGGAGGGGGGAGGGTTGGCAGGGGCAATATATGTAATCCTAGCAATATTTGTACCCCCATAATATGATGAAATAAAACTAAAAAATATATATACACTGGGGAAAAGAAACTCTTTTCGATAAATGGTGTTAGGAAAACTGAATAGCTACATGCAGAAGATTGAAACTGGGTCCCCACTTCTCACCTCTCAAAAATCAATTCAAGATAGATAACACACTTAAACTTAAGGCATGAAACCTAGAATTCTTAAGTTCTAGAAGAACTTCTTCTAGAAGATGTTGGGAAGACCCTTTCAGACATCAGCCTAAGCAAAAAATTTTTGAAGAAGACCCCCAGAGCAATCACAGCAACAACAAAAATAAATAAATGGGATCTGATCAAATTAAAAAG
>VBSM01000500.1:8566428-8581089 GCA_008086735.1 Cheirogaleus medius
AAAGACATTCTATAATAAAGACATCTGTACTCGAATGTTTATAGCAGCACAATTTACTATTGCAAGGATGTGGAAACAGCCCAAGTGTCTGTTGATTCCTGAGTGGCTTATTAAAATTTGGTATATGTATACAGTGGAATATTACTCAATTATAAGAAATGACAATGATTTAGAACTTCTTATATTTTCCTGGATAGAGCTTGATCCCAACCTCTGAAGTTAGGTATCACAAAATTGGAAGAATAGGCTCCACATGTACTCGCCATCAAATTGGCACTAACTGATCAACACTATAGTGCTCACATGGTAGTAATATTCTCCAGAGATTAGGGGATGTGGTGAGCATTGTATAGGGGAAGGGCATGCCTCTAATCCTCGCTTAGGTGAGGCAAAGTCTTAAAATGTAACCAAAATGTTTGTACCCTCATAATATCCTGAAATAAAAATAAATAAAATAAAATGATGAATATTAATTGATATCTTAAGAATCTCAAAATAAGAAATAACTAAGACATTAATTACTAATTATAAGTTTAAGCTTCTATACTTTTAGACACCTATTTCAGAGAAACAAAAGGTATTTAAATTTGTTACGTAAAATGTCTGGTTATAGATTGAAAAATTGTTCCACTAGAAAGTCTTTCTTTGTAAAACTTATAAAATGTGTATTCATAAATTGTTGGTTCATGACTGACAGTTTAAAAATTCCTTGTTTCTTAGGTTTTCAGTATAAATTATAGTCACTAAGAACTATACTTCTTACTAATGTATGGTTACTGAAACTGGAGATAAGGAAAACAGTTCTTAGTAATATTCTAAGATAAATAAGATGTATAAGGAAGTTTATATAAGAAAGATGTAAGGATCTGGGTTATTAAAGAAAAAGTAATTTTATCTAGTTTAGACATTATATAAATTTTGTATTAAATTTAAGGAATAAAAGAAGGAAAAAAGATGGATAAACTAAGTGGATACAGAAAGCCAGGGAAAAAAAGAGAATGGGAAAATATAAGATGATATAAAGGATTTATGGAAAATTTATCTTGTGTGATCAAAGCTGATTGAGTTTGATGAATTGTTTATAAGGTTTTATTAAAATTAGGTTTAACATTAATAATCTGATACAAAGGTAGAATTTGTTTTTGTCTTTTGAACAAGATTTCATGTAGTGTATGAAATAATAAAAGATTTTTCATTTACCTTTTGAGTAAACTGCAAAGAATTAAAAAGCGAGAGAAGGAAAGAGATTCTGTAAGTCTCACGCTGTCATCATCAAGTATTTTGATCATTTTGGAAACTTAGTCTACTTTCTGTCAAATAGCAAAGTTTTTTGATTTTTAAAATTTTCAAATTGTCACTTTGGTTAATGAAAGACAGTTATTTCACAGTGACTTGCAATATTATTTTGATCAAATATTTTAAACTTTTGACAAATTTGACAGGCTTTCCAAAATCAAATTTCAAATTTTAACCTCCAGTCCTTTTTGAACTCAAACTAACTTTTGTACACTATGCTGCCTAGAAGTCCAAATAGGGACAGTGAAAGTCCAAGAGTGACATGTTAGGCCTATTTGCCATGTAAAAATCATACTGGAAACATCATGAAATGGTATTTAACTTTTATTGTTATATTAGTATGAATATATTATTAATATATGATCAAAAATTACATGACATTTTTACAAAAGCCCTGATATATCTTGATATATATTATCAGTCATAATTCTGATTATATTAAATTGTTAAATGCCATAGAAATAACCAAATTTCCTTGTCAATTGCATCTTTAATATGGCTATTCTAAGTCTTTTATAATTCACAGGAAATTATTGTTTTACATTAATTAATCTCAGAAAGTGTCTTACAATCAGCTACACTAAAAAATGTGCTACTTCTTCAAGGAAATTCATGTAAAGGGCCATGACAGATATTCTTGAATACAGGTTTCTGGTAACAATGGAGATCATATCATTGGACTAGGAAAAACATCCAGAACTCTAATAAAAAAACCAATGCATTCATGAAGAAATCTAAGCCAACATTAAGCAGAACACAAGCTAATTACATGGGACTGAACTGATGAAAGACCAAAATTATTTTCATGACTTCTTATTTGAAACATTGCTGATTCTTTTTCTTTTGTTTCCCAGAGTCAATATTTTTTTTCTTTGAGGTATTTATACCTTACAGACATTGGGTAAAGTATGCATGTGTGAGCAATATTGAAACCTTTACCTTTCTTTCTACCTGATTTCTCCAGAATTTAGAAACTATTCATAAGTATTCTCATTTTATGGGATATGGTTATTTGTATAAGTTCAATGAAAAATTTGTTTTCCCTTGTAGCAGGACACAATTGGAGACACTGATTATTTTGCTAAGGCTTTGAATAGATTGGAATATTTTCAGATATGACCAGACTGCTTTGAGGGATTGAAATTGACGTTATAAAGACAATAGACTTGAATAAAATGTTTGGCCTGGTACCTTGTCTACACAATTCTCTTACAAATTTCCTGACCTAGCAGTAAGTAAAGATTGTCATTTTCTGACAGGTCTGGAAACCTCAAGATATTTCGGGACTTTGAGAATAGAGCAAGAAATTCACCCAATTTGTGCAAGTATTAAAGGCACAGTCTTATGGTGAAGCCTTGGCTTGGCTTCCTAGCTTCAAGAAGCTTTTAAAAGTCTAATCTAAAGTTCCTTATGAAAAAATTCAAGCAAAGTTAACTTAAAATGTAGTCTCTAGGGCCAATCACTATTTTTGGTGTATTTTTTGCACATAATCAGACAAAGTATAATAAGACTAACACATGTGAAAAGTAGATTGGATAGATCCTACTATGGTTTATTTTTAGTAAAATTGGGAGGGTGTAGAGAGAAAAAAGTATGTTTCAATAGTACATCAGTTATTAGATTCTAGCGCTGATCCTTATTTTTGAGTCTTTATTGTTTGCCTATAATTAGAACTTAGCCCTGAATTATTTCCTATTTTCCTAAAAGACCCTAAAGAAGAACTTGGATTTAATTTCTTCATGATGCTTTTACTTGGCTCCCTATGAGATAGATTCTTTTTTTTTTTTTCTTTCCATTCTGGCATACAAAATTTTTTGAGATATAATCTTTATAAGTATTAAATTTCTACTATTCAAAATTATTAGTCCTATTAATATTTATCTCTCATTTTGCTTCTTCTGAGAAAACTAAAATCATGGTATTCCAAAGACTATAGATGATTCAACAAGTGACAGCAGCTATGTAAATCAGTGACTTCACTGAGGTCTTATTTTTGCCACTCAGTAATGTCATTCTAATTTTGCTTTTGGTTGCTCTTAAAATTCCTCACTGAGATGTCTCATTCTTCCTCCTAACATTGGACAGAACTCCTTGGGAATGAGCCTTCTTGGCTATAAAGAACACCTTGATCCTCATATTTTAATATCAATGTATTCAAGAAGAAATATTTTGATCATAATTGGAAAATGAAAAATAAAAGAAACTTTTAAAATGATGTATGCCAGCCTACATTTAAATTGTCAGGCCCAGAGAATAATTAAACTTAGACAGCAGTCACATCCTGCCACACCCTTGAGCTAAGTAAATATTTTGAATTCATGTGCTATATGGGCTATAGATTGTTGCCATCAATAGCTATAAATTAACTTAAAAATGCCATACACTGGACACTTAAACTCATACCTTACAGTCCAATAATATAGTCATTTACCAATTAACTTTAAACTAATGAAACCACCTGAAAAAAGCAATTCTTTAATCACTTTAATCACTGACTCTCCTAATTTTCTCTCTTTTTTAAAAAAACTTGAGCATCTCTTTTTTTCTCTTGAGTAACTCTCATGGAACTTTCCCTGGATACTGTCCTCAACCTTGCTTCAAATAAACTTTTTACCTATACTAATTGGCCTCAATTTCTTTCTTTAGGAAAAAATGTGTGTCTTTATAATATATTTTAAAATTTTCCCTTTTTTTTGTTCATTCTATCATCTCTATAATTTCTCCTTCTGGTTCTATTACTGTGATTATACTCCAAGTATTTATATCATGTTTATAGTTCTTAGTACATGTATTAATTTGTGATTGAAAAATAGACATTATAAATGTGCATTTTATTCATTAAGAGTATTGGACCTAATTCTGGTAGGCAGTTATTTTACTTGTAGATCAGTTGGATTCTTTTAAGTTTTGTTTTAAGCTTTGTAATATTGTTAAGGGAACTTTACAGATGATTGTTTGCTCAATTAATAAGGCATTGCTCTTTAGGAATCTCTTATGAATGCCCCAAAGGATCAATTAATACTTCATTCTGTTGAGAAATTGAACATTTTCCAACCTATGTCAACTCACTTCATAGCTTTCTGGTGTTTCTGAGCTTGGAGTTTCTCCTTATGCAGCAGACTCAACAGGCCCTCCTTGAAGATGTTAGAGAGCTTTGTCTGCAAAGCTTCTCCTCCCTATAGCTCTGTCTGACAACTTTTGGCTGTCTCAATCTTCCTGAAGACCAAAATCTACTCAATTCAGTGAGGTCTCCATATCCTTTTTAGAATCCCCGTTCTTCTACATTGCCTGGGGTTTGCCTTCAGGCAGAAAGCCAGGAATGTCTTATGGCTCATCTCATTTGTTTTTCTCTCAGTGACAGAATCAGCAACATAATAAGTGATGTCCATTTAACATGAAAACATAATCCTAAAGAAAATACTAGCAAACCAAATTCAACAGCATATAAAACAATAATAACAATACTAATAATCCACTATGACCAAGTGGGCTACATTCCAGGGAAACAAGGATGATTCAATATACATAAATCAATAAGTGTGATTCCACACATAAAACAAAGTAAAACAAACACCATAGGATCATCTCAATATATATACATATTAAAAAATTGACAATATCAAGCACCCTTTCATGATAAAGCCCTCCAACAAAAAAGGCATAAAAATAACATAGTCAAAATTATAAAAACCATATATGACAAACCCACAGTCAACATCATACTGAATGGGGAAAGTTGAAAATACTCCCCCTAAGAACTGGAACAAAATAAGTATGTCCTCCATCACCACTTCTATTAAACATAGTGCTGAAAGTTCTAGGCAGAGCAATCAGGCAAGAGAAAGAAGTAAATGGTATCAAATTAGGAAAAAGGAGGAGAAACTGTCACTCTTTGCTGATGATGTGATCTTGTATTTAAAAAAACCCGAAGACTCCGCCAAGAGACTCCTGGAACTGATAAATAAATACAGCAAAGTCTTAGGTTACAAAATTAATGCACACAAATCAGTATTATTTTCATATGCCCAAATCAGTCAAGCTGAGAGTCAAATCAAAGACTCAATACCATTCACAATACCTACAAAGAAAATAAAATACCTGGGGATATACTTAAGGAAGTGAAAGAGCTCTTCAAAGAGAACTTTTGAAACCCTGATGGAAGAAAGCACAGATGACAAAACAAATAGAAAAATCTATCATGATCATGGATTAGTAGAATCAACATTGTCAGAATGTCCATACTACCCAAAGTGATTTACAGATTCAATGCAATTCCCATCAAAATAACAAAGGCATATTTCACAGATCTAGAAAAAATAACTCTATGCTTCATTTGGAACCAGAAAAAAAAGCCTGAATAGCAAAGCAATCTTAAGCATAAAGAACAAATCTGGAGGTATCACATTACCAGACTTCAAACTGTTCTACAAGGCTATAGTAACCAAAACAGCATTTCACTGGTGTAAAAATAGAGATATAAACCAATGGAACATAACAGAACCCAGATATAAAATCATCAACCTACAGCCAACTGATCTTTGACAAAGCAGACAACAATGTACACTGTGGAAAAGAAGCCCTATTCAATAAATGATGCTGGGAGAATTGGATAGCCACCTGCAGAAAAATGAAACAGGACCCTTGTCCCTCACAACTCACAAAAATTAATTCAAGGTAGATAAAAGACTTCAATATAAGGCATTAAACTGTAAGAATTCTAGAAAAAAATGTAGGGAAAACTTTTAGATATCGGTCTAGGCAAAGAATTTATGACTAAGACTACAATGGCAATTACAGCAACAACAAAGATAAATGGATCTGGATTAAATTAAAAAGCTGCTGCACAGCTAAGCAAATTTTTAATAAACAGAGCAAATAGCCTACAGAATGGGAGAAAATATTCACAAACTACACATCTGATGCAGCAGTCCCCAAACTTTTTGGCACCAGAGATGGGTTTCATGGAAGCAAAGTTTTCCACGAACCAGGGATGTGTGGGTTGGGGTGTCATGGGTGGGGAGGGAATGTGGTGCTGAGCTCAGGTACTGATGGACAGCTCATTTTCTAATAGGCCACAGACTAGTACCAGGTCACAGCCCAGGAGTTAGGGAGCACAGAGATAAAGGGCTAATATCAAGAATCTACAGAGAACTGAAGTAGATCATCAAGAAAAAAAAACTTTATTAAAAAGTAAGCAAAAGACATGAACAGAAGTTTTACAAAAGAAGATACGCAAATGGTCAAAAAATGTGAAAAAATACTCAACATCACCAGTCATCAGGGAAATGCAAATTAAAGCCACAATGAGATATCACCTTACCTGTGTTACAATGGCTTTTATTAAAACGTCCAGAAACAATAGATGCTGGCACAGATGCAGATGAAAAAAGAATGATTATATGATATTGGTGGGACTGCTAATTAGTACAGCCTCCATGGAAAGTAGTATGAAGATTCCTCAGAGCACTAAAAGGAGACATCTATTCAATCCAGCAATACCACTACTCGTTGTCTACTCAAAGGCAAATAAGTCCTTTTATCAAAAAGACAACTGTACTCAAATGTTTATTGCAGCACAGTCTACAATTGCAAAGATGTGGAATCAACCCAAGTGTCCGTCAATTTGTGAGTGTATTAACAAAATGTGGTATATGTATATCATGGAGTACTACTCAGCCATAAAAAATGGTGAACTAATATCTCTTGTGTTAACTTCTATAGAACAGGAGACTATTCAGAAGCAAAGTTCTTGACCCAATAGTGAAACTGGAAAGATGTCCAATCATGGCAGACACTCCATTTCCAAATACTCAGAAAAAATGACCAATATCATTTTCCTGATATTTAATCATTCAAAGATTTGAATAGGCCTGCAGCTGTGGTGTTGGTTGGCAACAAAAGTGCATATAACATATCCTCATGCACATCCTCCTGAAAAATATATGGCACAAAATCAAGCATTGTTGCCTTGTCAACATTGGTAGACTTGTCAACCTGGATTGCATACCATGGTGACTCATTAATTCTCTCTAACAATAGTGCCTCAATATCCTCTGCCATTTCATCAGTTTGTCCAATTATGGTGCTAGTTGAAAGAGGAACATGTACAACTTTTTGAACTGCAACCTCTCATAAAAGTTTACAGCAAATGTCCTCAGCAGCAGGCAGGATCAACCAATAATAAAGAACTTCTTAGCTTTAGCAGTGTGGTTAGCCACTAAGAATGATGCTCTCAGTGCAGACACATTTGGTGAAGTGGTGGCCTTTAATAATTGCTTCTGTTCTTCATGTTCATGTTTTTTATTTTTTCTTTTGAAAAACACCAAAGGCTTGTCTTTTAATACAGGGTGCTTGGTTTTCATGTGGCAAAGAATTATGAAGGCTTCATGGCTTTGTTGAATAGCCGGTCACCACATATTATACAAAGTGGGCTTGGAGAATATTCACCTGTTTCAATGAACCTGTAATCTAAGTAGGACTCTTGGTATTTTCTTTTAAATGCAGCTTTCATTTTGCTGGCAGTCTTAGAGTCTTCTGCTGTCTTATCATTGGGTCTTTCCACCTTTTCAAAGAAGTTCTTCAGTGACATTTGATTTTTACTCATGTTTGCTAGGGTTAGCTCGTGGGTTTGCCAACACTGATTGAGACTAGTGTGTAGTGCTGGGAAGAGGCATAGACAGAAGTGGTAAATAAATAATGGGTGGACAATGTTTGGGCTAAAATAAATGTTGGGTTCTTACGTAAAGCCTACCACCAGATGCAGCTTAATTGTCATTTGTCACTCACTAATAAAGTTTTGATGAGTCTGCAAGCAATTGATTTATTGTGGTCTCTGTGAAGTTAAACCTCTCTGCTAATGACAATCTGTGTTTGCAGCAGATCCCCAGCATTAGTACCACTGCCTCAGCTCCACCTCAGATTATCAGGCATTAGAGTTTTATAACGAGTGTGCAACCTGGATCCCTCACATGCACAATTTATAGTAGAGCTTGTGCTCCTGTGAGAATCTAATGCCACTGCTGATCTGACAGAAGGTGGAACTTAGGCAGTGCGGGTGATGAGGAGTGGCTGTAAATATAGATAAAGCCTCACTTACTGTGCTGCCTGGTTCCTAACAGGCTACAGACCATACAGGTCCACAGCTCAGGGATTAGGGACTGCAGTACTAGACTATGGTGATTTTTAGAAATGTTCCATATTTGCTTGAGAAGATGTAAGCTTTATAATTGTTAGGAACAAAATTCTGTATAACTTGATTATATCATATTTTGAAGTGAATTGTTCAAATCTCCTGTTTTTATACTAATTTTTGATTGCTTGACTTCTCAGGACTTGAAAAATAGTATGGATACCTCCAATTATACAGTTGGATTTGCCTAATTTTCATTATAATTTACTCAATTTATTTTTTGCATATGTACAAGCTATTTCGTATGGTAAAAAATTATTTACTATTGTTATCTCTTTAAAGAAGTCTTTTACCCTCATATACTGAAACTCTTTCTCTCTTATGGTGCTTTCTGTTTTACAGTCTATTTGTTATGACATATATCTATCTATCTATATTAATTTATCTAAATCTATCTCTGCACATACTTTCTTTAGTTAGTATTTCACTAATATTTCTCTATTATCATTTAGTTTTTTCTGCACTGTTATGTTCAATATCTCCATTAGATTTTAATTTATTATTCAGTCTGTCAACTTAATTTGTCAATCTCAAATTCGTGGTTTTAGTTTATTAGATTATTTCCTTAAGCATTATTATGGATGATATGTTTTCATATTTTTAATTAACTAAAGTCCATAGCTTATTCCAATACCCTTTGTATTTACCTAATGGTCCTTTTCTGTCTCAGGATCTCCTCCAGAATATATCATTATATTTAGTTGTATGCCTCCTTAGACTCTTCTTTGTTATATATGTTCTTATAATTTTAGTTGTTTCAAAGTATTTAATTTCCTATATTCATTTTGCTACAGTTTTCTTTTAAGTGAATTTTTCTTATTTCTCTCATTTATATGTTTTGTTTTCCATTCTTCCACTGTTTCTTTCCTGGCTATAGTAGACATGTAATTTTTATTTCCCTTTAGTCATTATCCTTGGATTTTTACCATATGTATTAAAAGATTAATTGTATTTGAGCCTCCTTCTCCTCACCAAAACAAGTTACAACACAATTAACTTACTTAATATTTTTGTAAAATATTGCATTTCAGTCATTTTTCATACTTAGATAGTACTATGAAGATTTTATCTAGAAAAATAATTGTTTTATTTTTATTTGTTCTGTTTATTAGACTTTTTGTTTGTCAGAATTTCCTTATGACATAATTTCATTTTAATGTAATTTTATTTTACTTTTAATTGACAAATAATGCTTATATACATTTTTAGGATAAAATGTGATGTTATGATATATGTATATATTTTAGATGAATTAAAATAAGCTAATTAAAATATTCATCACCTGACACACTTATCAGTTTTATTTGTTGTGAGAGCATTTATAATTCTCTTTTTTTAAGGAATTTTGAGGTATTCATTATTATTAACTATGGTCACCATGTCACCATACTGTGCATAAGCTTATTTCTCCTAAGTGAAACTTTATACAATTTGACCAATGTCTTTCTCCTCATCTACCACATGTCCTCCAGCCTCTGATAACTATCCTTTTAAAACTCTCTTTCTATGAGTTAAACATTTTTAGATTCTACATAAAGTAAGATCATACAGTATATGTCTTTCTGTTCCTGGCTTATTTCATTTAATATAATAACTTCCAAGATCATTCATGTTGTGGCATATAACAGCATTTCCTTCTTTGTAAGAGTGAATAGATTTCACTGGGGATATATATCACATTTCTTTTCCATGCGTCCACTGTTGGACACAGGTTGCTTCCATGAATAATGCTGCAAAGAATATGGGAATACAGATATCATTCAACATAGTGATTTCAATTCTTGGCTATTATACCCAGACACGGTATTGCTGGATCATATGGTAATTCTATTTTTAGTTTATTGATGAATCTTCACACTCTTTTGCAAAATAGTTATACTAATTTAGATTCCCACTAACATTGTACAAGTGTTCCTTTTTCTCTGCATCCTCACCAACACATATTTTTTCTTTTTTAAATATAATAGCCATTTTAAAAGGAGTGAGGTGACATCTCATTGTGGTTTAATTTGCATTTTCTTGATGATTGGTGATTTTGAGCATCTTTTAACATACTTTTTGGCAATTTGTATGTCTTCTTTGGAGAAATGTCTATTCTGGACCTTTGCCCATTTTTAATTTTTTTTTATTTTTAATTATTGTGGGTACATTATAGTTGTATATCTTTATAGGGTACATGTGATGTTTTGATATGGGAATATAACATGAGTTAATCAAATCAAGATAATAAAGGTATCAATCATCTCAGGCATTTTATCATTTCTTTGTGTTAGGAGCATTCCACTTTCACTCTTTTAGTCATTTCCAAGTATAGTCTAACTTGTTTATTATAGTAACTTTCTTGCTCATGTTATTTCTTTTCTTGCCATTGAGTTTTTTAGTTCGTTATATACTTTGGAAATTAATCTCTCAATAGATGTATGGTGTGCAAATATTTTCTATTAATCAGTGGGACATGTCTTCGTTTTGTTGTTTCCTCCACCATTTAGAAGCTTTTTAGTTTGCTGCAATTCCATTTGTCTATTAATGCTTTTGTTCCTTGTCCTTAGTCATATCCAAAAAATCCTACCCAAATTGATGTTGTGGAGCTTTTCCCCTATGTTTTCTTCTAGTAGTTTCATGTTTTCATGTCTTACATCTTCAATACATTCTGCATTGATTTTTTATATGGCATGCGATAAGGGTTCAATTTCATTCTTGTACATGTGGATATCTAGTTGTCACTTATTGAAGTAACATTATGTGTTCTTGGAACCTTTCTTGAAGATCAGTTGACTGCAAAAGCATGGGTTTATTTCTGGGCTCTCTGTCTTGTTTCATTGGTTGATGTGACTGTTTTTAGGGCAGTATTATGCTATTTTGATTACTGTAGCTTTATAGTATATTTTAAAATCAGGTACGATGATGCCCCCAACTTTTTCTTTTTCTTTTTTTTTTTTTTTTTTTGGTTTTAGATTGCTTTGGCTGCTTGGGTCTTTTGTAGTTCCATAAGAATTTTAGGATTACTTTTTTTCTATTTCTGTGAAGAATGACCTTGGAATTTTTGTAAGGATTGCATTGAATCTGATCACTTTGAATCTGATCACTTTAGGTAGTATGGGCATTTTAACAATATTAATGTTTCCAATTTACAAATATGGGATATTTTTTGTGTGTCATCTTTAATTTTGTATTCTGCAACTTTACTGAATTTTTTTATCAGTTCTAACACTTATTTTGGTGGAGACTTTAGAGTTTTGTACATAAGTTCACGTTGCCACACAAGAGAGAAAATGTCAGTTTTTCTTTCTAATTTGGGTATCTTTTATTTCTTTTTCTTGCTTAATTGCTCTGGCTAGAACTTCCAGTGATTGTTGGATAGATGTGGTGAGGGTGGTCATCCTTTCTTCTTCCTGAACTTAGAGGAAAATGTTTAAGTTTTCACCTTCAAGTATGATATTAGCTGTGCTCTTGTCATAAATGGCCTTTATTGTGATGACGATCATTCCTTCTATACCTAATTTGTTGAGATTTTATCACAAAAGGGTGTGGAGTTATGTGAAATGATTTCTCTGTGTCTATTAAGATAATTATATTTTTTTCGCTCATTTTTACAATGCAGTGCATAATATTTATTGGTTTACATATTGCTTCATCCTTGCATCTCAGTGATAAATGCAACTTGATCATGGTAAACTATCTTCTTAATGTGCTGTTGAATTTGGTTTCATAGTATTTTGCATCATACCAGATAGGGGACCAAGGCCCTCTTGTTCTTTTTGCTTACCCACATAAACTAAAAGCTGACTTGAGATTTTCCCTGGTCACAGCTCAAATCTTTAAGTGACTTAACTCTTGTGTGGCTCAATAGCAAGAGAGAATTTTCTCCAAGGCCAGATCCTCAGTTTCCTCACTAGGTTCTCTTGGGCCTAATATCCAGGTCTACATCACCTTATGACTCAGACTTAAACCATTCATCCCCCCCTCCACTCATCCTTGGCTTGCAGGGAATTTTGGTTGATCTTTGTCAAGGCTTCCATTCTGGGGATTTCATTGTTCAGTTGCTGAATAGTTTTTAGAAGTTATCTCAGGGGCAGAAGGGGAGGTTCATTTATCTCTGGTGTCCTGATTGTGCAGTTTAAATGAATCTGTGTATCTGATTTTGCTAACTATTTCATCATCTGGCCATTCATAGTCTTTATTAAAAATTCAGAATGGGAACACAGTGGACCAAAAGAAAATAGTAGCTTGCCCTAATGGATTTCAAGGGTGTTCATTGGATAATGGAGATTCATTTTGGATAGGCCACTGTTTTATTACATATGTAAAGATTTACTACAGTAAGTCCCAGTAGGTCCTTGGATTATCTTCTTCCATGTCTATGTTATTAGCCAGAGTGGTCACTGGCAAAGAGTTCTTAGAAAATGAGGTTGGTTCTTAAGTGACCTAGTGATTTCCTTGCCTTAAAATCCAACAAAACTCCTATAGATCTCAAAGTTGTTAATCAGATGAGCTTTGTTTTATCATATTTTCCAATCTTTTGCCTAATTTATTTTTTACTTTTATTCATCGTAAAAACATATTTCAGTAACTTTTAGATTGGCTAACTATACTTGGTTACCAGGTTTTTCTCAATCTATAGTTATGGCCCCCAGTGGAAGGGAAGTAGTTTCACTGTTTTCATGGTATAGTTAAGTGAACAGTAATCATTATAAGTTTCTTTAGAATTAGAAGACCACCCCTCTGCCTTGTGATTTCTACTTCTACCCACTGATGTAACTTAGCAGATATCTCAACATTGAAGGTTGAAGTCCATTTGCTCCCATGGTCACTGAAGACTCCAGAGACCAAGTTCACTCCTATTCCCCATACATTGGACATATGATCCATAGGACTCATCTTTCCTTGTATCCATAAAGGCACTGTGACTTTGTATTTTGTTTTTAGTACAATGACTATGATGGATCTATGGGCTCTTCAGTACATTTGTTTTTATATATTCCCTTTTTGAGTTGATCTGTTTCTTAAATTTGATGTTATGTACATATAATTGAGTGAAAATTAAAACCATTCATTTCCCTCATGTATATCTTACCACAGTCTATCTCTCCTCTTTTTATGGAAATGTGTTTCTGTACATTAAAAGTCCTGAATTGTAACATGTATATTATTCTTTATTATGTTAATTGAAAACATTTTTCCTGTTTATGTCCTCCTCTATTTCCTTCCTCAGTGTTTCATAATTCTGCAATAGAGGTCTTTCACATCCTTAGTTAAATATATTCCTAGGTATTTTATTTTATTTGTTGCTATTGTGAAGGGTATTGAGTCTTTGATTTGGTTCTCAGTTTCACAGTTGTGGGCATATAGAAATTTTACTGATTTCTGTACATTGATTTTGTAACCCGAGTCTTTGCTGAATTTGTTTATCAATTCCAGTAGTCTCATGGCAGAATCTTTGGGGTTTTCTAGATATAAGATCATATCATCAGCAAAGAGCAATAATTTAACCTTTTCTGTCCCCATTTGAATGCCCTTGATTTTCTTCTCTTGTCTAATTGCTCTGGCTAGCAATTCCAGCACTATGTTGAATAGAAGTGGAGATAGTGGGCAACCTTGTCTTGTTCCAGTTCTAAGTGGGAATGCCTTCAATTTTCCCCATTCAGTATGATGTTGGCTGTGGGTTTGTCATATATACCTTTTATCATTTTTAGTTAAGTCCCATCTGTTCCTGTTTTGTTAAGCATTCTTATATCATAAAACGGTGCTGAATTTTGTTGAATGCTTTTTCTGGGTCTATTGAGAGGATCATGCAGTCTTTGTTTTTGCTTATATTTATGTGGTGAATTACATTTATAGATTTATGTATGTTAAATCATTCCTGAATCTCTGGGATGAAGCCCACTTGGTCTTGATGGATTATATTTTTGATAAGCACCTCAATTCGGTTTGCTAGGATTTTGTTGAGAACTTTTGCATCTATATTCATAAGGGATATTGGTCTGTAGTTTTCTTTTTTTGTTGCATAATTTCCTGGTTTTGTGTGATGTTGCCTTCATAAAACATGTTGGGGAGGATTCCTTCCTTCTCGATGTTGTGGAATAATTGCTATGGGATAGACACCAGTTCCTCTTTGTAGATCTGATAAAATTTGGGTGTGAAACCATGTGGTCTGAGATGTTTTTTTTTTTTTTTTT
>VBSM01000500.1:8590597-8601556 GCA_008086735.1 Cheirogaleus medius
ACATGATGGCCCAAGGAGTAAAACATAACAAGTCTCCACCCAACAATATAAGTGCTTTGTATTTACTTAATGATGTCTTTAAAAGTGTCAAAGTTTTTAATTGGATACAAAAGTTTTTCATTTTTTTTCTTTAAGGAAAATGCTACTTGTGCCCTATTTATTCCAAGGTTACCAACCTTTCCCATACATGTTCTTCTAGAAGTTACCTAATTTTAGTTTTTGTATATATGCCTATGATTACTTTGAGTCATTTTTTTTTTCATTTTATAAGTTTAGGGTCAGAGTATATTTTTTTCATATGACTAGCCAATTGTCCTATCCTCATTTGTTGAAAAGATTGTTTTTTTTATAGTGGATTACCTTGAAAACTTTATTGAAGAGAAATTCATCTTGTTTATAGCTTTAACTTATTTTCCATTGAATTTTATATCTATCTTCACATCAATACCGGTTCTCCTATAATGAGTGAGTCTCAAAGTCAGGTAATATGAGTCTTTAATGAGTCTTTTTTACTTCTTTAACATGACATATTTGACTATTTTAAGTCTGCATGTCTGTTTAAATTTAGAATCAATTTTTCTATTTGTACCAACATTCAAAAAAAAAAAAAAAGAAAAGAAAACTGCTATCATTTTCATTTGGATTATTTTGAATCTATAAATGAATTTTTTTATAATTGCTATATTCTTAGTGCTGTGATTTTCTATCTAAGAACATTATATATTGTTCCATTTATTTAGGTGTCCTTAATTACTTAAATTTAACCCTAAGTATTTCATGTTTTTGAATGTTATTGTAAATTTGTATAATTTTCTAAAATTCAGTTTGCAGTGTTCTTTTCGGGTATATAGAAATATAATTAAATCATGAAAGTTACTGATTGTTCCCATAGCCAGCTTAATATTACTTTGAATGACTGATTCATAATTTGGAAAATACTTGCAAAGTGAATAAACCAAAATTATCAAGTAATCCCAATGGATATGTGAAAAAGAATATGCTTTTGGAGTTTATTCTAGAAATTGAGAAACATTTCAGTATTTCATCAACATATATAATTAAATTAACAAATAGAGAAAAATGGAAGATATTAAATATTGAGGAAATATTTGACAAAAGTTTGGACAACTAGCAGTAAAAGAATATTTTTTAATTGTATCAAATTTCTAAATGATAAACCCCACCTATTTTATAAACTTCTGGCTTCTAGTTTGTGGTGGGATTTCATCACTAAACCACCATTTATTAAAACTCAAATTTTAATCCCAGCATTTTGTCTCGATTCCAATTATACATTGAGTATTCTCAGTTTTGCTCTTCACTGTAGGATCATTCTTTGATTTTAGTCTTTGGAAACTTCCTAAAGTGATTTTCATGTTTTACCCCAGTAAGAATATTTAGTGTGTGCTCAATCTTCTATATTTCCCAAATATTTTTGATAATTTTGCCTTAAAATATTTGTGCTATGGAGTATAATGTATTGTTCTTAATACTGAAACATCAAAATAAGAAAAGAAAATAGATATAATCTGACATTAAAATGTGTTTAGTAATAAAAATTTTTACATACTTTAATATGCAAGTAGTATACTTGGAGATACATCTAACTTTATATGTGATATTATATGATAACCAAGGTATTATAAAATAATCTAGAATTAGTTATGTCTCTATAAATATGTAGTATGAATTACACTACCTTGTTGGGAAAAAGATCCATCATTACAGCTTCCCTCATAAAATACTACCCAAAACATTCAAGGTAAAATAAACATAAGTAAATACATATGTATAACACAAATAGTTTATGTACACCCTGTACATGTACATATTTGCTAGGATGAGGATGGAGGGAAGTTCTATTAACTCAAAAAATGAAATCAGAAAGAAAAGATGATAGTTATGAGACTTTACAAAAGTTTACCATTCCATAATATCACAATATCAAAAAATTACCAAAAGAAAATACCAAAAATTCAAAACCAAAATAAAAGTAAAATGTTATGATAAATTTAAAGTGTGTATATATATACATATATATACACACACACTGGCTAGAGGTTAATATCATTAATATAGGAATGTATACAGGTAAGGGAAATAAGCACAGGAATAACACAACAGAAATACAGCACAGAAATATAAAAGAAAATTAACCAGAATGTATAGATTTGTAAATGTTCAATACATTAGTAATAAAAATAAAATTAAAACAAATAGAAATATTTAATTATTTTTGCCTAGCCAATTTACTAATCTTTATTACTATAAGTCTTGTGAAGCATCACTTTTGCACTGAATATCTAGATAATTGTATAGATGGTAATGAGGGTATATTACAAAGAGCTATTAATATTTTTGTGCCCTATTATTTAATAACTTTTATAATTAATCTCTAATATAAAATCAACTAAAAAAGTAATCAGAAAAATTTTCTTTGAAACATCATTTACAATGATGAAATATTGTTTTAACTTAGAAACTTCTATTTTGTTAATTCATAAATTTTTATATATTCTGAAAATAATATCTTAAAAACACAATAATATGGAAAAGTTATTGTAATGCATGAAAAAATCTAAAAATTTCCCATGCCTATATTTATGAACAAGAAGAAGGCTGAAAGAAATTGCATTATATTTTTAACAGTTCAATTTCTTGAGCATGGGATTGCCAACTCTTTTTCCTATAGGGAAAATGTATTAAGCTTAAATAAAGTGGTGTTACAAACATATAGAGAAGTCAGAAATCATACTGTGATTGTAGTTAACTTAGAGACATGCTTTTGTATATTTTGAAAATAAATAAAATTGATCATTTCATTGAAAATTTTTATGTTTAACTATATTGTATTTGCTTTTAGGAATGCAAATATGCAAAAATGCAAAAATGCTGTAACCCTCAGGACTGTACTCTGATTCCACCAGCAATGTGTGGCACTGGGGATTGCTGTAATAAAGGGACTTGTCAAGTAAGCTCTGGAAGAGTGTATACTTACATAAGGGGTGTGACATCAACCTCCAGGGGGTTGACATGCTTGGAGCGCTGGTGGGGGGGGGAGGGTTGGCAGGGGCAATGTATGTAATCCTAACAATATTTGTACCCCCACAATATAATGAAATAAAAAAAGTGGATGAAGTAGCGAAAAAGTTGAAAGTTAGTATATAAATATAAACACAACAATATAAATTATTACACACAATATAATTGGACTAAGTGCTTAGAATAAAAGACAGAGATTGACAGCTTTTATTTAAAAAACAACACTCAATTGTATGCTATCAACACATGAATTTTAAATACGAAGGCACATATATCTTTAAAGTTTAATTTGAAAAATCAATGTAATTTACCCAGTAACCTAATAGAGAAGAAAACCATATTGTTATTCTAATAGATGAAGAAAAACATCTTGATAAAATCTATTATTTAAACTACTCAGCAAACTAGACAAAGAAATGTTCTCAGTCCAATAAATCAGCAGTCCCCAACCACAATTTTTACACGGACGGTGGGGGGGGGATGCGTGTGAGGCGGGGCTCAGGCCGTGATGTGATGTGATGGTGGTGAACAGCTGTAAATACAGATGAAGCTTAGCTGGCTGCCCTCCAACTCCTGCTGTGCGCCCCTCCACGCCCCCGCCCTCCCCATTTCCAAAGTTTCATGGAAGCTTTTTCCACGGACACATTGGCGGGGAAATTTAGTGGTGAATGACTACATGATGTCTTCCTAATATTAGAATAAAGACAATGATGTTTATTGTCATCACTTCTATTCAGCAATGTAATTAGGTTCTGTAGCCAATTTAATAAGGCAGAAATTGTGTACGAGACTTGAAAGGAATAAATAACTGTATTTGGAGATAACACGGCTGGATGCACAGAAAATGCTAAGGAATCTGCTACAAGTAATGATATGTACATTTTGTAAAGCCATGTACTACAAGGCACATAAATGAATATCAACTACATTCCTATACACTAGGAAAAAAATGTAAAATAACAGCACAATGCCATTTACAATAGCATCAAAACTCATAAAATACAAAAGATAAATTTAGGTAGATGATAGAAATATAAATAGATAAATATTCTACACTAAAAAAGTAAAAATTATTTCTGAAAATAATTCAAGATGACTTTTGTAGATGAAGATGTATTATAGAATCATGGATTGGAAGATTAAATATTATTAAAATGTCGTTTATCTCTATTCATCTATAAACTCAATTCAATCAATAGACAATTCCAAAAGTTTTTATAGTTTTCTTTTAGAGACTGACAATCTGTTTCTAAATTTATTGTAGAAATACAAAGTGAGAAAAATAGCCAAAATAAACTTTAAAAAATAATATAATGAAAAAATTTAGAAGACACCCAATATCTGATTTTAAGACTAACTATAAAGTTATAATAATTATGAATGTGTGATATCGATGTTAAGAGAGGAAAATATACCAATGGAAGAGCCAGGATATTTTAAAACATGTATCATTTATTTTTATAGTGCTAGCGAAGTAGTTCAATTAGGAAAGAGTGTATTTTCAAAAAATTATCTTGAAGCAACTAAAAATCACTAATAAAAAATAAAATTTCAACTCTACCTCATACAAAAAAAAAATGTATTTCATTATTTTCTTTCCTGAATTTTTTTGTGTTTCTGTGAATTATTTTTTAGCGTCTTAAACTTTTTAAACTATACATCTTTCAAATATTTTATTTTATATCCTCTTTAGTAAGTTTTATTTTTTTGTTCAGTTCCTAAGAGCATATTAGTATTTCTTTAATGTCCTTAAATATTCCTAAGGGAAAGTTTTTATAGGATATGTTTTGTTCCATATGGGGTTTGCTGTCGAATATGTTTTCTATTATTTATTTTATTTTTTTTCAAGTAATTTACTGTGATGGCAAATGACAGAAACCCAATTCACACAGTATTCAGAGGATGCCCTTCGGTCTTTCAGCCTTTTTCTTAGCTCTGCTTTTCATTATATAGTTTCAGTCTCTACCGAAGGCCTCTCGAATTATTGCATGCAATAGTAATTCAAGATTATATGGGGGCTATAAATTCCCATTGTTCATGCCTGGAGGTAGCAATTCATATTAAACTATTTAGGACAAAAATTATAAATAAACCACCCAGCAGATAGTTGACATGCAATGTTCAGATGAACAGACAGCAATAATAAAAACTCTCATTTTGAAAATAGCAGAAAAGGAATCAATATAGAGCAGTGAACAACGTACAAAATACCAAATACTGAAATGTAGCTTTGGCAAAGTGTTCTTTTCCACTCTGTGGGCTAAAATAATGGTCATTAAATTAAAGCCGCCAATCATTTATTTTCAAGATGGATAAATGTAGGGGCCAGCCAGTGGTTTCTACCTCTCAGCAATAGGCCTTGTTGCTTTTTCCTTCACCAGAGCCCTTGTCTTGGCCTTTGTCTCTATATCACCAGGACTGGGCACTAAGGCTTTTCTAAATAGCCCGTCGCCTACATCCCAAAGAGTAGTTATTTAAAATAGATATAATTGCTACATTTGGAAGAATGAAGATTCACAGTGCAAGTTGCTGGGGAGGGCCCTAGGGATAACAACTAAATGTACTCAGTACACAGAAATTGTATTACGTGTTATTGCATAGAATTTGACTTTTGCTACCATTCAAAGATTCACAGGTACCTTACACTCTGCAGTTATTTTTGTCCATCAGTGTAAAAAGCTTACTATTTTTTTTTACTCTGTCTACTCTCAAATAAGCCAGTTTTCACAAAGTTTGTCTTAAATTTAGAGATTTGATTCAATTTTTCTTATAAATTTTCTGCTTAAATAGACACAACTCTAAGTGCAAAGATACAAAAGACAATAATTGAACCAGCTGCTTTGTAAATCACATAACAATGATTTGCATGTTTATAACCATTATGCAGACATTACCATACATAATTTCCTAAAAAATGATTGATACCGGATAATTTTGGTTGGTATAAGTCAGTTTATTGATGGTGAATGTCCAAGGAAAGAAAAACAAACACTTAGGAAGCTTAGATAGAAGATGAGTCTAGCTTCCTGCTCTAGGGAATCTTTGTTTCAGTCATAGGATTCTTATTCTGTAAATCTCTTGGATATGCTTGCTTTCTTGCTGATAATTCTCGAACAAACTTTCTCCATATATGATCCAGATAGGTCATTGCAGCTCCTTGCTTTTCTAGTCAGTAGTGTGAAGAGTAGAGAGACCCTCTCTTTCCTACCATCCATCTCAATTTTTGGTCATGGAGCAAAACCTGAGTTATCTCGCCAAATTAAATTTTTCACCACTGTACCAATTGCTGTGTCTAAGAAGTGTCCTGATTGTTTACTTGTGTCAGAAGCAGATTTGGGTGATTTATAACCTCATGGTGTAGGTAAAGCAGATCCTGAAAAGAAAATTACTTGAAATGCACAAATACAAAAAAAGACATCCATTAAGCAATATTTTAGAGACATAGTAGCAAAGGCTGAGTTAGTCAATTTCAGGAGTGCAATTAGTCCTCAAGAATAAAATAATGAAAACAAATATGGCTAGATTTACATCAGTTATATCCTATTTTTCTTGTAGAAAATGTTCAGCATGTCCGTAGCATTGTAACTATAAGAGCTTTCACTAAAACATTTTTTTTAATTTGGCGTAAAACTCACAAATCATAAAATTGACCATTTTAAAGTGAACAATTCAGTGGCATTTAGTTCATACACAATATTGCACAACCACCACCTCTATCTACTTCCAAAACACGCTCTCCATTACAGAAGGAAACCCCCTTACTCTTGAAGCAGCTGCTCTGCTTCTCCTGTCCCTTCAGGCACCTGCACCCACTCACCTGTGTTCTGTCTCCGCGGGTTTACCTATTCTGCATAATTCATATGAGTAGAATCATACATTAGTGGATCTTTTTTGTTTAGCTTCCTTCACTTAGCTTAGTGGTTTTGAGGTTCATCTACTGTGGAGCATATATCAATGCTCCATTCCTTTTAATGGATGAAAATATTCTACTGTATGTACATTTACAATGTATTTATCCATTCATTCCTGGATGGTTATTTGGGTTCTTTCCAATTTATTCACTTGAGTTATTCGTAAATCTATAATTTAGCTTTAAATAGTTAAAAATTAATAACTATTGAAATGATAACTACAAATACAATGTTCCTATTTAATTGTTTTATGTTTTACATTATATATATATTCCTTTGTCTCTCAGATATTTGGTAAAGGACATCAATGCAGGCAAAGCAAAGATGCTTGTGATTTTGCAGAATATTGCAATGGACTAACTGAGTTTTGTGCCGATGACGTGAAATCTTTTGATTTTGAAACTTGCAGAAACAACTCTGCCTTTTGCTATCAAGAAGTAAGCATAGAGAGGGATAAACAGTGCATGGAATTATTTGGAAAATGTAATAGTTGTATCTTTATTCTGGGGTTCATTTTAAACTGTAGTTATTCTAAAATCAGTAATTTATCCTATACCTATAATAAAAAGTGTTGTTTCTTAAAATTTGAAAATAAAATTTAAAATTAAAGCAACTTTGAACTGTATCAAGAGGTAAAATGGACTTAATGATTACGGGACAAAAACAATGGGGCATTGGTCAATATCAGGCGATTTGTGGAAAAGCAGTAGTAGGGTATTAGAATAGTAGCTGCGAGAGCAACTGACTGATTTCTCGATCATTTTGCACTAAAATGTCAACTTTTCTACTTCTACTACTCAAGTGAGTGGTCTTTAGTGTGTTTCTCCTTCATGTATAGCCAGTAGATGACACCAAAATGTTATAGTGGATGATACCAAATCAGCACTAATATTATAGATGTTACTCTATTAATTTATAACACTTTTAGTTTTTAATAATTTTTTAAAGATGAGTAATTGGAACTTCTTTTTCTGCTTTCAGTTGCTCAAGGTACTACTTATCTGTGTACACAAGAAGTGAATATGCAGAATGATGATTTTGGAAACTGTAATAAAAAGTCTTGTAATTTTGAGTAGGTATTTTAAAAAGTATACATTTTCCATATGCATATGTGTATGTTTGTGTGCTTCAAAGAGTCCCTTATTACAAGTGAAACATGAACCTAGTATATACAGGTGATTTTATATTTTGCACTTTACAAGATGGTATAGGTTCTGAATATCTCTGGTTGTGTGATCTAAGTAACATTTTTAAACTATCCTCATATTTTGAACTGTTATTTACCTAATTTATTGGGTCCCTATGTCATAAATAAGTATTTTTTCTCCCTTATATTGCCAGACATATGCTTTGTGCAAAGTTCGTTTGTCAATGGAAAACTGCTGACCTAATACAAACGGAACGTTATGATGTTCAGTATACTTACTTTGGAGGCCATGTATGCACATCTGCATTTTTATTAAAAGGAGATAAAAATAAGGCAGATTTAACCTATGTAGGTAATGGTGCTCTATGTGGTCAAGAAAAGGTAAATAAAAATTTTGCTTGAAACTCTATGGTTTGTGTGTGTGTTTGCGTGAAACTGTGTGTGCATTTTTATTTATAATCAGTGCTAAAAAATTTGGTTACTATATGATTTTAAGATTAAAAGGTCAGAATTTTTGTTGGTCAATGGAACTCTTAACTATCATTTTTTATTTGCAATTTGCTATAAATTTTAAAACTTGCTCATTCACACTTGAGAACTAAGTCTTTTGTTAGGCCAGCATCATTTTTGTTTTGTTTTGTTTTGTTTTTGTTTCATTTTGGTGTGTTGTGTTTTCTTTATTTCAAGAGATTTAGGAGTGTAAGTGGTTTTTGATTACATGGATGAATTGTATAGTGGTGAGATCTGGGATTTTACACCTGTCACCTGAACAGTGTACATTGTACCCAATGAGTAGTTTTTCACCCCTCACCCTCCTCCCACAACCTTCCCCCCTTTTGAGTCCCCAGTGTCCATTGTGCTGCTCTATGTGCCCCATGTCACTGTAGTTTAGCTCCCAGTTATAAGTGACAATACACAGTATTTGGTTTTCCATTCCTGAGTTACTTCGCTTAGGATAATGGCCTCCAGTTCCATCCAAGTTCCTGCAAAAGACATAATTTCATTCTTTTTTTAAGGCTGAATAATATTCCATGGTGTGTGTGTGTGTGTGTGTGTTGTGTCTGTATCACATTTTCTTTATCCATTCATTGGTTGGTGTACACTTAGGTTGATTCCATATCTTTGCAATTGTGAACTGTGCTGTAATAAATATACAAGTGCACATGTCTTTTTTAATGACTTCTTTTCCTTTGGGTAGATACCCAGTAGTGAGATAGCTAGATAGATTGGTAGGTCTACTTTTAGTTCTTTGAGAAATGTCCATATTGTTTTTCTTAGAGGGGTGTACTAATTTACATTCCCAGTAAGAGTATATCATCTGCAATAATACATGTAAACCAAGTATGAACAAGTCAAATATATAACAAAAAAAATTTCA
The DNA here is from genome assembly GCA_008086735.1 of Cheirogaleus medius. Classification (NCBI taxonomy): domain Eukaryota; kingdom Metazoa; phylum Chordata; class Mammalia; order Primates; family Cheirogaleidae; genus Cheirogaleus; species Cheirogaleus medius. The sequence continues at coordinate 8,600,076 of VBSM01000500.1, forward strand.
GAACAGGCTGAGTAATAAGAAAATTAAGGAACAACATAAAAAGCTGAATATTTAGTCCTACAGTAAATGACAAGAAGTAATTTGTTATGTTGAGAGTAAACAATTTATTTTTTCTTTAACCTGCTCCCCTAATTCTTCCTCCAAAAACATAACATTGTTAAAAATTTGGTCCTTCCATAACACATGATAGTAAAATATAAAGTTTAAGCTTTACTTATTTTTGTCTTTTTCTTAATTTTTTTCATTTTTATTTGTTTATTTATTTTTTATTTCAGCATATTACCAGGGGACAAATGTTTAGGTTACGTATACTGCCCTTGCCCCACCCATGTCAGAGCATGACCATCGACCACATGGTGCACACCGCACCCGTTACATGTGTATGTACCCATACGCTCTTCCCCCCCATCTGTCTCACACCTGATGAATGTTATTACTACATATGCACTTAAGTGGTGACCAGTTAATATCAATTTGATAGTGAGTACATGTGTGCCAGAGCCAGCCGGCGACGTGCGGCACCTGGAGTTCGGGGGTGAGGATGAGAAATAAAGAGACAAACAAAGATGGGAACGGGAGGACGGAGTCTGTGATGACTGCCGTGCTGTGTTTATTTTTTGGGGTTAATTTATACAGAGAGATAAAATGAAAACAAAACGTAATGGGAACAAATGGTACAGGCTTACAATTATCTTGAAACCAGACAGCAACCATGAAACATATTTCAAGGTTTTCTCACCAGTTGGGCAAGTTTCTCATCCTGCTTTTTTACTTTCTAATCTACATCCAAGGATTCTTAAGAATCAGCAAGACTATGAACACTAAGATCATTTAAGCAACTTAAAGAAACAGAACACAATAGGCTGATTATCATGCGGTCCTGGGAAAAATGTTTTAAGGGAAAAAACTTCTAAGGAGTAGCTAGTAGGAGATAACGTGCAGGCAGCTGCTTCAGCGATTTTTTCATGACTGCAGCTGTACTGTTTCCAGCACCCTCTAACTAGGTGAAAGGGTAAGAATGCCAGAGCTACGAGCTAGGGCCAGTGCTACATCTCGAGGACCCCAGTGTTCTGGGCAGCAGCCGTACCCCAACTCTCTCGTGTTCGGGACAGCTTCCGACATCTCCCCCTTCTTTATTTTTTAAAGCAAGGGTTGCTGGTACGTTTTTAGCTGCAAATTGGTTGAATGAACAGCAGTTTTTACAGCGATGATATTCTTTACAATCAAGCACAGCAAAAGAGGGATGATACATAATAAAAGCAATAAAAGAGCAAAAGCACCACCAATCATAAAAAGGAGATTTTTGAAATGTCCAAATGTTGGGACATGCCCTAAAAGTTGATCAAGAAAATCTTGAGCCTCAGTAGCAATGCTAGTATCTAACAGGGGAGTTTCTAACATGCCTGTAATTTTTTGATGTAGCTGCCGCAAATCTAGGGAAGTATTAGAAGAATGCCAAATTCCAGCCAAATGATTTTGCA
>VBSM01000500.1:8604550-8617899 GCA_008086735.1 Cheirogaleus medius
AGGCCATTCTCACTGGAGATAAGTGATATCTCATTGTGGTTTTTATTTGCATTTAGCTGATGATTAGAGATATTGAGAATTTTTTCATATGTTTGTTGGCCATTAATCTATCTTCTTTTGAAAAGTTTCTGTTTGTGCTCTTTACCCACTTTTTGATAGGGTTGTTTGATTTTTTTCTTGCTGATTTTCGTGGGTTCTATATAGATTCTAGTTATCAGCCCTTTATCAGATGTGTAACATGCAAATATTTTCTCCCATTCTGTAGGTTGTCTCTTGGCTCTTGTGATAAGTTTCCTTGGCTGTGCAGAAGCTTTTTAATTTGATCATATCCCATTTATTTATTTTTGTTGTTGCCGTGATTGCTTTGAGGTCTTCATAAATTTTTGGCCTAGGCCAATGGCTATAAGATTTTTACAAACATTTCTGTCTAGAATTCTTATAGTTTCATGCCTTAGGTTTAAGTGTGTTATCCACCATGAGTTGATTTTTGTGAGAGGTAAAAGGTGCAGATACTGTTTCAGTCTTCAACATGTGGCTATACAGTTTTCCCAGCACCATTTATTGAATAAGGATTCTTTTCCCCAGTGTGTGTTTTTGTCTGCTTTGTAAAAGATCAGATGGCTATATGAGGATGGTTTTATATCTGGTTTCTCAGTTCCATTCCATTGGTCTGTGTCTCTGTTCTTGTGCCAATTCCATGCTGTTTTAGTTACTGCAGCCTTGTAGTATAGCTTGCAGTCTGGTAAAATGATGCCTCCCAATTTGTTCTTTTTGCTTAAGATTGCTTTTGTTATACAGGGTCTTCTGTGGTTCCATATGAATCGTAGAATTATTTCTTCTATATCTGTGAAAAATGATGTAGGTACTTTAATAAGGATTGCATTGAATCTGAAGATCACTTTTGGTAGTATAGACATTTTATATTCTGCCAACCCAAGTGCATGGCATAGTTTTCTGCCTGTTTATATCCTGTGCTGTTTTCTTCCTCACTGTTTTATAGTTCTCCCTATAGAGGTATTTTACCTCCTTATTGCAGTATATTCCTAGGCATTTTACTTTCTTTGTTGCTATTGTGAAGGGCATTGAGTCTTTGATTTGGGTCTCAGTTTGACTGTTGTTGGCGTATAGGAATGCTACTGATTGCTATACACTGATTTTGTAACCTGAGACTTTGCCAAATTTGTTTATCCATTCCAGTAGTCTAATGGCAGAATCTTTGTGGTTTTCTAGATATAAGATCATATTGTCACAAAGAACAATGCTTTGACCTCTTCTGTCCCCAATTGGATGCCCATGATTTCTTTCTCGTGTCTGATTGCTCTGGCTAGGACTTACAGCACTATGTTGAATAGAAGTGGTGATAAAGGGTAACCTTGTCTGGTTCCAGTTCTAAGTGGGAATGCTTTCAATTTTTCCCCATTCAGTATAATGTTGGCTGTGGGTTTGTCATATATGGCTTGTGTCATTTTTAGGTAAGTCCCATCTATGCCTATTGTTATGAGTTCTTATCATAAAAGGTGTTGATTTTTGTCAAATGCTTTTTTGGTGTCTCTTGAGAGAATCCTATGGTCTTTGTGCTTCTATTTATGTAGTGAATTACATCAATAGATTTGCATATGTTGAACCATCCCTGCATCTCTGGGATGAAGCCCACTTGGTCATGAGGGATTATTTTTTTGATAAGCACTTGAATTCAGTTTTCTAGGATTTTGTTGAGAATTTTTGCATCTATATTCATAAGAGATATTGGTCTGTAGTTTTCTTTTTTTGTTTCTTCCTTTCCTGGTTTTTGTATCAGGGTGATGTTGGCTTCATAAAATGTGTTGGAGAGGATTCCTTCCTTCTTGATGTTATGGAATAATTTCTGCAGGATGGGCACAAGTTCTTTGTAGGTCTGATAAAATTTGGATGTGAAACATCTGGTCCGGGACTTTTATTTTTAGGAAGGTTTTTTATTGCTGCTTCAATTTTGGTACTTGATATTGGTCTGTTCAAAAATTCTCTTTCTTCCTGACTGAGCGTAGGGAGGCTGTGTGTTTCTAAAATTTGTCCATTTCCTCCACATTTTCTAGTTTATGTGCATATAGGTTTTTTATAGTATTCATAGATGATACTTTGTATCTCCATGCCATCAGGTGTAATCTCCTTTTTTGTTCCTGTTGGAGCTTATTAGATTTCTTTCTTTACTGATTCTCATTAATCTTGCCAGAGGCATGCCAATTTTGTTTATTTTTTCAAAGAACCAACTTTTTGTTTTATCAATCTTCCATATAGTTGTTTTGTTATAGATTTCATTTAGTTCTGCTCTGATTTTTGTTATTTCTTTTTTTCTGCTGGATTTGGGGTTGGTTTGCTCATCCTTTTCCAGATCTTTCAGAAGATTCACAACAAGAAGACATAACAATTCTAAATATTTATGCACCTAACTCAGGTGCAACCAGATTCATAAAGCAAATCCTACTTGATCTAAACAACATGATAAACATCAACACCATGATAGCCAGAGATTTAATACTCCTCTGACAGATGACAGATCCTCCAAACAGAAAATAAAAAAACAATGGACTTAAACAGAACTCTAGAACAAATGGACCTGACAGACATTTACAAAACATTCTACCTAAAAACCAGTGAATATACATTTTTCTCATCAGCTCATGAGACATTCTCTAAGACTGACCATATCCTAGGCCACAAAGCATGTCTCAAAAAATTAAAAAAAAAAATAGAAATTATACCATGCAGCTTCTCAGACCACAGTGGAATAAAATTAGAAATCAACTCCAACAGAAACTTTCACCTCTGCAAGCTTCCGCTGAATGATTATTGTGTTAAGGAGGAAATCAAGATGGAAATCAAAAGATTCTTTGAACTAAATAATAAAGGAGACACCAGTTATCAAAACATGTGAGACACAACTAAAGCAGTCCTGAGTGGAAAATTTATATCCATAAATGCCTACATCCAAAAGACAGAACGATCACAAATAAACAGTCTAATGAATCATCTTAAAAATTTTGAGAAAAAAATATATAAAGGATTTTTAAACTAGTACCTTTGAAAAATTAGTTGACTAGTAAAAGAGTATACAACTGTCATACATTTTAATAAAATAATTTACATATAGATATAATATTTTAAGAACTGAAAAATAATACAAAATAGAAGTAAATAGTAGACATTTCAAATCAGGAAAGTTATTCTCACATAAAAATAATGAAGTAATCACAAAGGAACATACTTGTGCTGGTTACAATATAGAGTAATATGTCATCCCTTCAAAGACCATTTAAAACAAACCGAAAAAATGTTTACTATAAATATAACAGGGTAAATACATAAATATATTAACTAATTTAATCATTAACACATTTTTTGTACTTTAGATAATAGCCAATCTGACAAGCCTGAGGTGATAACTCATTGTGGTTTTAATTCGCAATTGCTTTGATGATTAGAGATGTTAAAAACCTAATTAGGAGACTTCCCTTAGAAATGTGAACAGAATTGTATTAATTTTTATTTTTTAATTATTATGGGGCATAAGAATTGTATGTCTTCATAAGGTACATGTAATGTTTTGATACAGGCATACAATCTGTATTAATCAAAACAGGGAAATTACAGTATCCATTACCTCAAGCATTTATCATTTCTTTGTTTTAAGAACATTCCAATTCCATTCTGTTAGTTGTTTTAAAGTATACCACAACATATTGTTTATTATAGTCACTTTGTTATGCTATCAAATATTGGTCATTCTGTTTAACCATATCTTTGTACACATTAACCATCCCCATCTTATCCACCCCACTTGCTATCTTTCCCAAAATGTCATAACGATCATTCTATTCTGTCTCCATGAGATCAATTGTTTTAATATTAAGATCCCACATAGGAGTAAGAACATGTGCGACTTGTCTTTCCATGCTTGGCTTATTTCACTCAACATAATGTTCTCCAGTTTCATCCATGTTGTTGCAAATGGCAGCATTTTACGCTTTTTTATGACTATATAATGTTCCATTGAGTATGTGTATTACAACTTCCTTATCCATTCACCTGTTGATGGACAAATGAATTAGGCTGATTCCAAATCTTGGCTATTGGGAATAGTGCTGCAGTAAGCATCAGAGCTGCAGGTATCTGTCTGATATACTGAATTACCTTCTTTTGAATGTATGCCTAGCAGTGGGATTTCTGGATCATATGGTAGTTCTGCTTATAGTTTTTAGAGGAATGTCCATACAGTTCTCAATAGTGGTTGCACTAATTGACATTCCTTCCAACAGTGTATGAGGGTTCCTGTTTCTCTACATCCTTGCCAGCATTCACGATTACCTGCCTTCTTGATAAAAAATATTTTAACTGAGGTGAGATGATATCTCATTGTAGTTTTCATTTGCATACTCTGATGACTAATGATGTTGAACATTTTTTTTTCATATAGTTGTTGGCTATTTGTATGTATTTTGAGAAATGTCTATTCAGATCTTTTGCCCAATTTTATTTAATTGGATTACCTGATTTTTTCCTATTACATTTTTGGAGCTCCATATGTATTCTATTTATTAATCCCTTGTCTGATGGGTAGATTGAAAGTATTTTCTTCCATTCTGTGGGTTGTCTCTTCCATTTGTTGATTGTTCCCTGTGCTGTGCAGAAGCTTATTAGTTTGATGTGATCCCACTTGTTAATTTTGCTTTTGTTCTCTGTGCTTTGAGGGCATTATTCAAGAAGTCCTTGCCCAGACCAATGTCCTGAAGCATTTCCCTAATTTTTTTTAGTAGTTTCATAGTTTCAGGTCTTATATTTAAGTCTTAAATGAATTTTGATTTGATTTTGGTATATAGCAAGAGATAAGGGTCTACTTTATTCTACAACCTATGGATATCCAGGTTTCCCTGCATGATTTATTTAAGAGACTGTCCTTTCCCCAATGTATATGCTTGACACCTTTGTCAGAGATAAGTTCGCTATAAATGTGTGAATTTATTTCTGGATTCTCTATTCTGTTCCATTGGTCTATGTGTCTGTTTTCATGCCAGTACAATGCTGTTTTGGTTACTATGTCTCTGTAGTATAATTTGAAGTCATGTAATGTGATTCCTTCAATTCTGCTCTTTTTGTCCAGGATGGCTTTGGCCATTCTGAGTCTTTCGTGGTTCCATAAACATTTTAGGATTGTTTTTTGTTATTTCTATGAAGAATGTCATTGGTATTTTGATTAGGATTGCATTGAATCTGTAGATTGTTTTGGGTAGTATGGGCATTTGAACAATATTGATCCTTCCAAACCATGAGCACGGAATATCTTTCCATTATTTTGTGTCCTCTTCAATTTCTTTCATCAATGTTTTATAGTTTAAATTATAAAGATCTTTAGTTAAGTTTATTCCTAAGTATTTTATTTTATTTCTATCTATTGTAAATGTGGTTACTTTATTGGTTTCTTTTTTAGATTGTTTACTGTTGGCATATAGAAATGCCCCTAACTTTTGTATGTTGATTTTGTTACCTGGAGCTTTACTGAATTCATCAGTTCTAATAGGTTTTGTGTGTGTGTGTGTGTGTGTGTGTGTGTGTTTGTGGAGTCTTTTGGTTTCTCTAGATATAACATTATATTGTCTATAAACAAAGATAATTTTACCTCTTCCTTTCCAACCGGAATGCCATTTATTTCTTTCTCTTGTATCATTGCTCTAGCTAGAACTTCCAATGCTATGTTGAATAACAGTGATGAAAGTGAGCACCCTTGTCTTGTTCCAGATCTTAGAGGAAAGACTTTCAGTTTTTTTCCCAGTTATGATATTAGATGTGGAACTGCCATATATGGCTTTTATTGTGTTGAGGTAATTTCCTTCTATACCCATTTTTTGAGAGGTTTTAACTTAGAGGGATGCTGAATTTTATCAAATGCTTTTTGAGCATCAGTTGAAATGATCATATAGTTTCTGTCCTTCTTTCAATGGATACCATGTATCACATTAATTGATTTGCATATGTTAAATCATCCTTGCATCATTGTTACTGCTGTGCTGTTATTTGATTCCTAATTGTTTTGTCTTCCTTCCTTCCTTCCTTCCTCCTTCCTTCCTTCCTTTGTTAAAAGTGATATTCTTTGGCAGTGTTTTAATTTCTTGCTTTTTAACTTTTTTGTGTATCTGTTATAGAATTTTTCAATTTGAAGTTACCATGTTCCTTGCAAAAGAAATCTTGTAACCAATTATTTTATACATATGGCAATTTAATTCTGCTTACAAATAAATAACTAAACAAGCAAAGAGAATGCTAAAAGAAATTCTATAATTTAACTCTTCCCTCCCAACTTTTAACTTTTTGCTGTTTCTATTTGTATCTTTTTGTACTATCTACCTATCAAAAAGTTTTTGTACTTATTATTTTTAATAGGTTTGTCTTTTAGTATTTCTACTCCAGATATAAGTGGTTTATACACCACAATTACAGCAATATAATATTCTGTATTTGTGTACTTACTGTTACCAGTGAGTTTTATACCTTCAGATGATTACTTATTCTTCCATAACTTCCTTTCCTCTCAGATTGACAAACACTTTTTAGCCTTTCTTGTAGGGAAGGTCTGGTGGTGATGAAATATCTCAGCTTTTGTTTGTCTGGGAAAGTCCTTATTTCTCCTTCATTTTTGCAGGATATATTTGCAGGATATAATATTCTAGGGTTAAGGTTTTCATTTTGGTTGTTGTTATTGTTGTTGTTATTTCCTGCAGCACTTTGAATATGTCATGCCACTGTCTCCTGGCCTGTAAGGTTTCCACTGAGAAGTCTGTGGCCAGATGTATTGGACCTCCTTTATATGTTCTTTTTTTCTCTTGCTTCCCTTAGAACCTTTTCTTTATTTGTGACATTTGGGAGCTTGATTGTTAAATGTGTTAAGGTAGATGACTTTATGTTAAATCTGTTTGGTGTTTATAAACTTCTTGTACCTGAATATTGATATCTTTCTCTAGTTTTTTAAAATTCTCTGTTATTATTTCTTTGAATAAACTTTTAACCCAATTTTTCTCCCTATTTCCTCTTTAAGACCAGTAGCTCTTATATTTGCCCTTTTCAGGCTATTTTCTAGATCTTGCAGGTATGCTTCATTCTTTTTTATTCTTTTTTCTCTTCTGTGTATTTTCAAATAGCCTATCTTCATAATCACTAATTCTTTCTTCTGCTTCATCAATTCTGCTGTTCAGAGACTCTGATGCATTTTTCAGTTTGCCAATTGAATTTTTCAGCTCCAAAATTTCTACTTGATTTTTTAAAATTATTTCCATCTCTTTGTTAAATTTCTCTGACAGGCTCCTCAATTGATTCTTTGTGTTTTTTTGAAGTTCATTGAGCTTCTTCAGAACAGCTATTTTGAATTATTTGCCTGAAAGATTACATATCTCTATCACTTTGGGATTGGTCACTGGTACCCTGTTTAGTTCATTTGGTGGGGTCATGTTTTCCTGGATGTTCTTGATACTTGTGGATGCTGCTGATGTCTGAGCATTGAATATTTAGATATTTATTCTGATTTTCACAGTCTGGGCTTGTTTAAACCCATCCTTCTTGAGAATGCTTTCCAGATATTCAAAGGAAATTGAGTGTTATATGATCTAAGACTTTGGTCACTCTAGCCATATCAGCACTGAGCATGCCCCAATCCCAGTGTCACTGTGACTCTTGCAGACACCTGGTGGTACCTCCTTGATGGACATGGGTAAGATATGTGAGAATTCCCTGGATTATCAGGCAAACTCTCTCACTCTTTCCCCTCACTCTCTATGCTGGGCTGCTGGAGTTGGCAGAGGAGTGATATGGGCACTCACATGTGGCCACTTCAGCTAGGACTGTACTAGGCCACACTTGAAGCCAGATCAGTCTCACCCAAAACCCCATGGTGGCTGTTGCGGGGCTACCTCTGAATTTATTCAAAACCCAAGGGCTCTTTAGTCAGCAGGTGTTGCATCTTGCCAGGAATTGGTCCATCCTTTTAGGGCAGTGGGTTTCCTTCTGGCCCAGGTGGGTGTAGAAATGCCATATAGGAACTAAGGCCTGGAATCAGGGACTTTGGGAGTCTTCTTGGTACTTTATTTTGCTGTGGCTAAGCAATACATGTTGCAAAACAAAGTACTCTGAACTTTTCCCTTTCCTTTCCCATAGTGGAAGAAAACATTCTCTATGCTGCACTGCCTTGAGTTGGGAGACGGGTGACACAGGCACTGGCTTGTCTGCTGCCACCGATATCTCACTGGGTCTTGTGTACCTCAAGTCTACTGGCTCCAAGCCATCATAGCTACAGGAATTACCCAAGGACTGCAGCCTTTGTGGCCTGACAGACTTAGGAATTTATTCCAGGCCCCAGGCTGCTTTTTGCAGCTAGTGGTGGTGGGACTAGCCGAAACTTGAGTTTCAGGTCATAGGATTTCGGCCTGGCCAGGCTTGTCTAAATGCTCCCTGTGTGTGCTCCAGGAAAATTTTGTCATATGCTGTGTTCCCATGTGACAGATGGCCCTGAGTGTCAACGCAAAGCCCCACAGTCACCTCACTGTCCGTTTCCTGGGCACAGACTCTTTCTCCATCAGGCACTGGCATGGCACTTACTGGCGATGGGGTAGTGGGGGTGTAGGTGGTGCTAGAGGGCCTGTTCTTCCCTCTGCAGTGTCTCTTTCCTTGCTATAATGTTAAAACCAGGTACTGTAATCACTCACCTGATTTTTGGTTCTTCTAAAGATGCTTGCTTATGTGGATAATTGCTGAATGTGGTGTTAATGTGACCAATGGAGGTTTCTATTTGGCCATCTTGTTCCACCCTCGCAAGTAACTTTTTATGTGACTAGGATTTGTCAAATGTCAGTTTTCATCTTGGAATTTGGCTTTTGGGCTATGATACTTCCAGTAGTTTAATTGAGTATCCCTTATTCCAGAGGAAAGACTTCTCTGGAAGCCTGAATTCTGTAGTCACCATTAATTCATTTGTTTTAGGAAACAAAATACATGTCTGAATCTTTTGTCTTGGAATGCAAGTGTTGTGTTGACTGCATTCTATACTTGAGAGAGACAGAGGAAGAGGTGAGTAGCAGGTGTTGAGAACTAAGTATTAAGTATTAATAGTTCTGTGGGTTTTTTGACATACTTGCATGGAAAATGCCACATATTAGCCACCCTTCCCCTTCCTGCCCTTTCAGCTCTTCTTCCTCAGTTTTCCTTATAACTCTGAAATTGTATATCTTCTAGAGCATTGTCATGTTGGTAACTAAGCTCTATGCTTTGCCGTTGTCATTTCTGTGGTGCTTTCTCACTTCATTTTATCCATCAATGACCTTCCATTTTATGTCAAGATCCTAGGAAGTTATTAAATCTGCCATCCTCAAATTGCTTCCTTTTTATTCTTCTTTACTATCATTAGAAAAATAGAACTTTTGTGTGAACCAAGTCTGTCAATTTGAATTGGAATCATTTTGTGGTTATCTGAAAAATTCATTAAAGGTATCCTTTATTTTCATTTATTATTCTACATTGTTCAGTTGATTTCATAAAAGTTAGAAAGTGGAGACTTCTTTAACTTACCTTCATTAAATATGTGTTCTTTGAAAAAGTTAAATTCACTATATATCCACATCTACATCTAGCTATACCCATATGAATATAGATGGATAGATTAGGTATATCTACTTTATATCTTGTTTGTCAACATGAATAAATATGTATATCTCCCTTACTAATTAGAGAATTCTAAATAAAGCACTCATAGGTCTAACATAGTAATACACTAAATGTATAATATACTATAATACATGGGAGTAGGCATTATTCCAGCAATGCAAGTTTGCCTGATATTGGTTATGATAGAAAACTGCTTCAGATTTGTTATTTGTAAAATTTACAACAGGAAAAAAATTTATCAAATTGATCCTAGTCCATGTATGTGAGCTAGGGACATATCTCTGCACACAGTCCTTTCATAATTGAAAAAGAGTATGTTCAGAGCATTTAGATAAGCTAATCAATACATAGCTTTTCAAAATAGTAAGCTATTATCAGTTAATAAATAAGTAAAATTAACTGCCTTTCTCTTACCTATTCTTATACACAGGACTATAAATAATATAATATTTGATATTTATAATATTTTGTAATGTTTGATATTGACTTCAAGCTCTTTTATTACAATAAGCAAGTCATGAAATCCAGATTTATGCGGTGTGCATACCACATAAATCTTATGCATTTAATTCTTATTCAAAATACAGTTGCTCAACTCTTGACTTTGCATTTAAAGTTTTTGTTGTTGGTTCCTTTTACATTTAGGTATGTGATAATAGACTTTGCAAATTTTTGTCAGCCTATCCAGTCAGAAAACAATGTAACTCATCAGAAAAATGCAATGGACATGGGGTAGGTCACAGTCATTCTATTTTTTAATAAAGTTATTTTAATCAATATCAATAACAGTTTTACACATGTATCTGGTTTATATATACAATCAGATCCTTACAAGTCTGATAAGTGAATAAACTTTGAACCTTGTACAAAAGTACAAAATAAAATGTAATTTCTTATTATATTAGATTCACATTGTGAAATTTTAAAAATAGATTTAATAAGGATTACACATACACATTTATCCATGCATATACATGTTACTTATAATTGAGTGTGTGTATACTTATACATATTTATAAATATACACTTAATATATTTATATTTTACAAGTTGCTTAAAATCTAACATTTTTGGGAATAGACTTTCCTGTTCATGCAAATCTGTTAATTCCTTCAACAGCTTCAATTTATGTCCCTGTGTGGATCTTCCATACTATATTTGAAAAGTCATTTTGGATAATGTTAAAATTTAATTTAACTATGGCAAATAGTGATATAATAGATATTGCTGTGCATTCACCTTTGCAATTTATTTAGTATCTTATATTATTAGCAATGAAATGTCATGGTCCAAACACATGCACCATTTATATTTTCATAAGTATCATATTGTCTTCAAGAAATATTGTGCCTGGTTTTGTTTACACCTATTGTCTGTAAAAATATTAATTTTCTCATATTCTAGCCAGATCAGTTTATCAGTCTTTTTAAACTCCTCCAACATGCTAAATCATTGTTAATTTGCAATTATTTTATAATTAATGATACAGTTCTTAAATATTTATGGTCATATTCATCACTTTCATTTCTATTTGTCCATTCATTGTGAAATTTTATACTGGGTTATAGAATGTTTCTAAAATTTATAAATTTTTCCAAGCATGCATTGGGTTTTCACTTTGTAGCCAGTGTCATCTGCCATACTGATGCTTCATATTTTATATAGTAATTCAGGAAAAGGGACTTATCTGTATGTCTTGCATTTCCACCCAAATTACTTACATGTCTTGTTATTTACCATCTCTTTTCCGTCCTTTCTGTTTTTTCTCTTTCTTATTTTAATTTACTTTCTCATTTCCAGAAGCCTATTTCTGAATTCCCTATTCTGCTACTGACCTTTTTTTTGTATTCATCCATCATATAGATATTTTGTAATCTTACATATAAATTTTGGTATCTGTACCTAATTAAGCGAACTTCTCCCTTGTTTTCTCATTTTCTGTAAAAGTTGTATTTGATCATAGCTAATTTTTATTAATTCTAGCACAATTCATAATAAATTTTTACTCCAACCCCTTTTTACTTTCTAGCTTCATAATTTCTATGCCTTTCTAGCATAATGCATTTCAATTGTATCAAGAATGTTATATCTTTTTTAAAAAAAATACAAGAGCCAAGAGTAAAACTCTATGATATTTAAAAAGGTAGTGCATGGACATTTATTGTATTAGTTTCTATTTTAAAAATATTTTAACATTAAAATAAAAACTACTTATACTAAATTACATTATTTCAATCATTTACGATGGCTAACGATCACAAAATGGATTTAATTTTTATGTTCTGCATAAATGTTCTTATTTATTATTTGGTTTTGCTTTTAGGTTTGCAATAGTAACCTTAACTGTGAGTGTGATGTTGGATACACTCCTCCACATTGTGAACGAGTAACATCATCACCAGGAGGAAGTATTGAAAATGGGTATTGGATTCAATCAGGTTAGTCTCTAGATCAATGTGTTCCAATAAAGCTCTCTGCCTTCATAGAAATGCTCTACATCTCTGCCATCCTATGTGGCTGTTGAGCCCCTGACATGTGGAAAGTGCAACTACAGAACTGAAATTTCAACTTGCTTGCGTCTATTTTTTGAATATGTGCTTTGAGCATGTTTTCTCCAAGTCTTTATTTTTTATCTTAGATTAATGTTTTTAAAGTTTTTATCTTGGCAAGACTTATTTTTTTTCCTTTTTCTATCATGCTTTCAGTGCCAAATATATTGAATTCCCTATTAGTCCTACTTCTAAAGAATTTTTGCTGAGATATTACTAAAAGGTATAGTTCTCTATTTTACATTTAAGTCTATGATATAGTTTGATTTGATTTTTATAAAAGGTGGGACATTTTTAAAACAACATTAAATTTTTTAATATATGGATGTCCAATTACTCCAGCAGAACTTTTTGAAAAGGCTATCACTCATCTGTTGAATTGTTTTTCCTATTTGTCAAAAATTAATTGGACATGTCTGTGTTGGTGTATCTATTACTTATTGTACATTAATGTACATTAGTAAATTTGATTTGTCAATATATTGTTGTTTTGTGTCTATGTTTTTAAGAGATATTTGTTTATATTTTTCATTCTTTCTTCCTTGTGCTATCTTTATCTCATTTTGGTATCAGGTAATACTGGCCTCACAAAATGAGTTGGGAAGTGTTAATACCTCTCCTATACTTTGTGAGTGACAACTTCAGATTGGCATTATTGCTTGTTTAAATGATTGGTAAGATTTTTCCAGGGAATTCTTATAGGCCTGTAGATTTCTTTTGGGGAGTTATTATGTTTTACAGGAATACAAGTTAAAGATTTCTAATGAAATAAAAAATTTCAGATATAAATCTCTGCATGTATCGTATAATGATTTTCAACAAATGCAATAAATACAAAAGAATGAGATTACATCTTTTCTTACACTATACACAAAAATTAATTCAAAATGGATTAAAGATATAAATTTATGTTCTGAAACTATAAAAATCAAAAAAGAAAATATAAGGAGATATCTTCATAATATTGGATTTTTAAATAATTTCTTGGATAGGACACCAAAAACATAGACAACAAGAGAAAAATAGGTCAATTGGAATTTGTTATGATTAAGAATTATTGTGTATCTACATGTTTATGGCAGCACAATTCACTATTGCATGGTCATGGAAACAACCCAAGTG
>VBSM01000500.1:8617999-8629916 GCA_008086735.1 Cheirogaleus medius
TGCGCACCACCTGGGGATTGGACTCGCTTGAAGCTCTGGCATGTGGGGGGGGAGAGATGATAGGGGCAATGTATGTAACCCTAACAATATTTGTACCCCGATTTATATGATGAAATAAAATAAAAAGAATCATTGTGTATCAATGAACACAACAAAGTGAAAAGACAGTCTATGAAATGGGAGAAAATATTTGGAAATCATATATCTGATAAAGGATTAATATTCAGCACAAGTAAGAACTCTGATAGCTCAACAACAATAAAAGAACAAGAAAACCCAGTTTAAAAACAGGCAAAGGACTTGAATAGACATTGAATAAACATTTCTTCAAAGAATATATAGAGATGGCTAATAAGCACATGCAAAGATGTTCACCATCATCAGTCCTTAGAAAAATGCAGGTCAAAACTACAATGTGATGCCAATTCATACCTACTAAGATGGCTAATATAAAAAAATTTTTAAATGTAAAAAATATCAAGATCAGAATGTAGAAAAATTGGTGTCCTTGTGCGTTGCTGGTATGGATGTTAAAGGATACAGACTGTGTGGAAAACAATGTAGTGGTTCCTCAAAAAATTAAACGTTGAACTACCATATTAGCCAGCAATTCCACATGTATGTATAAGACCAATGTATTAAAAGCAGGGACACAAACAAATATTTGTACATCCAAGTTTGTAGTAGCATTATTCCCAAACACCAAAAGGTGGAATTACCTTTCTGATATATAAGGTAGTAATGAGGAGAGGATTAAAAACATTCATTGCTACCATAGCTAGCATAAGGTTGCTGTATATTTGCTTAATTTCAATATTTTTTCATATACTTACTAATTTATTTTCCATAACACATAAAATATGCTAAGTCACTTTACTTTAGGTAAATTATTTCTAATCAATATATAACTAGATTTTCTGTGTGTTTTAAAGTCACTAACTGCTTGTCTTTTTTGAGGGGCATTAAATTCATTTACATTTAATACCATACTAGTTATTTTGTTGGTAATACTGATTGCTTAATTTATTACTTTTATATATTAGTTGTCTGGTCTATTTCTTTTGTTTAATTGGACCAAGATGCCATTAATTTTGTTTTACTTCTGTAAAGTGGTAAATACTTATATATACATATATATGTTTTTATATCATTTAGAGGAATATCTATTTTTGTAATTAATATAGTCAGAGTATATTTAACTAAGGATGTGAAGGACCTCTACAGGAAGGATTAAAAAACACTGAGGAAGGAAATAGCAGAGGTCACAAATAGGTAGAAAGCCATACAATGCTCATCGATCAGCAGAATCAACATTATTGAAATGTATATACTACCAAAAGTGATCTACAGATTCAATGCAATCCCTATTCAAATACCAACATCATTTTTCATAGATCTAGAAAAATAATTCTATGCTTTATATGGAACAAAAGAAGACCCCATATAGCCAAAGCAACTGTAAGCAAAAGGAACAAATTCGGAGGCATCAATTCACCAGACTTCAAGCTATACTACAAGGCTATAGCCAGCATTGTACTGGCACAAGAATAGAACACAGACCAATGGAACAAGACTGAGAACCCAGACATAAAACCATCCTCATATCTGATTTTTGATAAAGCACACAAATACATACCCTGGGGAAAAGAATCTTTATTCAATAAATGATACATGTGTAAGATTGAACCAGGATCCACACCTCTCACCTCTCACAAAAATCAACTCATGATGGATAACACACTTAAACCTAAGACATGAAACTATGAGAATTCTACAAGAAAATGTTTGAAAACATCTTATAGACATCAGCCTAGGCAAAGATTTTATGACACGCTTGTAGCTCTGACTCAGGTGGAGCAAAGACAACATATGTAAACTAAACATTTGTACCCCATAATATTCTGAAATTTATTTTAAAAAAGATTATGTGAATGTTGTGAAAATAGGCTTAGAGATGTAAAAGATTTCAGGAGTTTTCCAGGGCTTTTTCTTGAAGAAATCTGTGATCTGTGGGTGTGTTAGTTCATAGAATAGAAGCTGCTCCCAACAAAGTCAGGCATTGTCAGAGGATGTTTGCAAAGCAATGTTTCTTTGATGCTGCAGGCCATTGCCTTGAGCTTTTTTTCACAGCAAAAGCTGGGCCCTGGCTGAGAAGCTAATTAAAATGCCTGCCTAGCAGATAATCTACAGCTGGAACCATCTTAAACTTCAAGGTTATTCCTACTTCACTCCTGACCACATGTCTCTATATTTAGAGAAATAGATTAGATTAGTACACAGACTCAGTGTTCCTACTTTATACATTTATATCTTTAATCTGTATGCTCAGCTAGGTCTGTTTCTAACTTAGGGCTTAACATGTTTATCTTAGAAAAAATTTGTAACTGTCTATTCTTGCAGACCAAATTAGATAAGGGTCCTTGAAATCTTTGGGGAGCCTAGAAACCTGAACGAATGAGCTGTACACATAATTCTTTAACCAAGGACAATTATTTGCTGTAACAATAAATACGGATGTGGGATTTCTCTTAGGGCCTCACAGCTCATGGGAATGCTGGAGGACCCCTGACTCCTCCATCAGATTAAATTACACTTTGTCTCTGTCTCTATTATTTCCTAATCTCTGGCAACAGTCCTGCCTGGGACCTGTTTTGCTGGCAGAGTAGCTAACTCCTGGCATATGAAGAAGACCCTAAGAGCAATCACAGCAAAAATAAAAATAAATAAATGGGACCTGATCAAATTCAAAAACTTCTGCATGTCTGAGAAGGTCTTTATTTTTTCTTTGTATACAAAACTTAGTTTTGCAGGGTACAAGATTCTAGGCTGGGCATTATTTTGATTGAGAAGAGTGAGAATGGGGCCCCAGTCACAGTAGAGAGGTCTGCCGTATTTTTGATGGATTTTCCTTTGTAGGTTACCTGCTTCTTTCACCTTACAGCTTGTAGGAGGGCCTCTTTGATGGTTATTTTAGTCAGTCTGATGACTGTGTGTCATGATGTCTTCTTGTTTGTGAAGAATCTCCCAGGAGTCCATTGAGCCTGGATATCTTGTACCTGGATATCTGAACTTTTAGCAAGGCCTCGGAAATTTCCTATATTATATTCTCAAATAGCTTATCCAACCTTTGTGTATTTTCTTCTTCACCCTCAGGGATGTCTCTAATTCTCAAGTTAGGCCTCGCACATTTCTTGTAGGATTTGCTCTTTTCTCTTATTTCTCTGCTATATCTCTGTGACTGACTTATTTAATTGAAAGATGTTATCTTCAATCCCTGGGATTCTTTCTTCTGTTTGATCTACTCTGTTCTTGAGGCTTTCCACTGTGTTTTGTAATTCCTTGAATAAATTCTTCATTTCCAGAAGTTCTGTTTGATTTTTCTTTAATATTTCAATTTCTTTAGTGAATTTTTCATCTAAGTCCTTGATATTTTTGTGGTTTCTTTGTGTTGGTTATTCATTTTTTCTTACATATCATTGAGTTTTCTTACAATCTATGTTCAAAATTATTCTTCTGTCATTTTGTGTTCTGATAGCCACATGTAGAAGACTGAAATAGGATCTGTACCTTTCACCTCTCACAAAAATCAACTCATGGAGGAAAACAAACTTAAACCTCGGGCATGAAACTATAAGAATTCTAGATGAAAATGTTGGAAAAACTCTTATACACATTGACCTAGGCAAAAAATTTATGAAGAAGACTCTAAAGGCAATAGCAACAAGAAAAATAAATAAATAGAATCTGATCAAATTAAAAAGCTTCTGCACAGCCAAGGAAACTATCATGAGAGCAAACAGACAACCTACAGAATGGGAGAAAATATTCCCATGTTACACAGCTGATAGAGGGTTGATAAGTGGAATCTATGTAGGACTCAGGAAAATCAGCAAGAAAAAATCAAACAACCCTATTCAAAAAGTGGGCAAAGGACATGAACAGAAACTTTTCAAAAGAAGACAGACTAATGGCTAACAAACATATGAAAAAAATGCTCAACATCATTAATCATCAGGGAAATGGAAATCAAAACCGCAATGAGATACCACTTATCTCCAGTGAGAATGGCCTTTATCAAAAAGTCCCAAAATAATGAATGTTGGCCTGGATGTGGAGAGATAGGAACACTCATATACTGCTGGTGGGATTGCAAACTAGTACAACCTATGTGGAAAGCAATGTGGAGATACCTCAAAGAGCTACAAGTAGAACTACCATTTGATCCAGTAATCCAACTACTGAGTATATACCCAAAGGAAAAAAGTCACTCTGTATTAAAGACATCTGCACATGAATGTTTATAGCAGCACAATTCATAATTGCAAAGATGTGGAAACAACCCAAGTGCCCATCAATATGTGAGTGGATTAATAAAATGTGCTATATATGTATCACATACTACTACTGAGCCACAACAAACAATGGTGAACTAACACCTCTTATATTATCCTGGTTGGAGCTGGAGCCCATTCTTCTAAGTGAAGTATCCGAAGAATGGAAAAACAATCACCACATGTACTCACCATCAAATTTGTACTATTTGATCAACACTTATGAGCACATATGGAAGTAACATTCATTGGGTGTTGGACAGGTGGAGGGGTAAAGAGAGGATGGATATATTCACATCGAATGGGTCAGGTGCACACTTTCTGGGAGATGGACATACTTGTACCTCTGACTCAGGTGGTGCAATGGCAATATATGTAACCTAAACGTTTGTACCCTCATAATATTCTAAAATTTAAAAAATATGTATTAGAGCAATGTCACCCTATATAGATAGTATGAAAATTTTGCCTAGTTTACTATCACTAATCAATTTCTGAAGTTAGTCCTCAAATATGTCAATCATTTTTTATAAAATCATTTTTGAAAAAGGCTATATTATTCTCTCTGAAAATTATTTAAAATTTTTATTTACACATTATAGTGGTATATATTTATGGGGTAAAATGTAACATTATATCATGATGAATTATGTTATTGTATATGTATAGAGTGTGGAATGATTGAGTCAAATTAACATATCCATGACATCAAATATTTATCATTTAATACTCCTATCTAATTGAAACTTTGTATCCTTTAACCAACATCTCATTTACCCTAGCTCCTAGCCTCTGGAAACAGTCCATTCTACTCGCTCTGCATGTGTTTATATTGTGGTTCAATATAAATTTTAGAAATGACTTTTCTGTTTCTATGAAATATGGCATTGAAATTTTGATAGGGATTATATTGAGTCTGTAGATTAATATGTGTAGTATGGGCATTTAAACATTATTAATTCTTCTAATCCATGGACATGTGAACACATATCCTTCTATTCATTTGTGTCTTTTTCAATTTCAATTACTATCATTAATTGTTTTTTTTTTTTAATTAGCCTTCAGGTGTATCAATACTTTTACATAAAATTATTTTAAAATAGTTTTTTTACTGAAATTTTTAAACTGAAGAATCTATTAATAGTAGTATCAAATTCACGTGTTCTAAGTCACAGTTCATAGTGAATATGACAGGATATAATAGATTAGACGGTATCATGTAAATAAAGATTAAATATGCATATATTGATTAAAACTAAATTTGTCAATGATAATGTATATCATCAGTGATTATATATTCTCACTGATTTGTATAAATGTATTGAGTTGACATAAATATATAATCAACTTTGGGGCACAGTCACAGAAGATTGGAAAATCTTTTAAATTTTAATTTATTTTATCCATTCTATATTATTTGATTTTAAAATGTTTAAATTCAAATTAATAGCTGGTTTTGAATATCATTTTTTAAAAACTTAAAAGTTGCCCTCATATTTCAAGGAAAAGGATACCCATGTTTGTAAAACAATGTACTACTTTTCAAGTAAATGGCCTTTTAATCAGTATCTACATTCTTCTACCTTTCCTCATTTTTAACTGCTCTTGTTGTTCTTAAATGAAGGGATTGTGGCACAGAGCAGAAACCATAAGCAAAGGGTAAGTAAATTCATTTTTAATATTTAGTCTTACAAATGTACAAATTTGAATGTAATCCAGAATATTACAAGTAGAGATTTTTGGATGGATTGGGTTAATGTTCATAAATATTGAAAATGAAGGTCTTAGTACAGGAGTCCTCAAACTATGGCCTGTGGGCCACATGCTGCCCACCTAGGACATTTATCCGGCCCGCTGGGTGTTTTTGTGCTGCTGCCTGTCCTCCTTAGCAGCCGACTCATCCCGGGCCCACAGTGCACACTCTCCAACGGTCTGAGGGACAGTGAACTGGCCCCCTGTTTAAAAAGTTTGAGGACCCCTGTTATACCAAAGGTTTTTTTGTTTGTTTTCAGATTTCCTGTAGTAATTTATCTACATGTTCTTACAGGGCCAAGAACAATTAAAGCTACTCAGTAAATTCTCATTGCCTTTCACATAGAAAGCCAGGTTGGCTATAATTGTTATAGGAGGTCTTGTGACTTCCTAAGCAAGCCAGTTGTCATGAATCGACAATGATTTGTACCAAAGAGACTAACAGAGGCAGTCAGAGAAATAAACTGTGACTATTATAGTCAAAAATTAAAAAAGAAAAATAGGACATGGCACAGAATGCAGTAGAGAACACAGATAGGGTGCTCCACATTTTGCACATAATTAATATTTTTCATGTTTTTAAAATTATAATTAAGGTACTTATACAGCTCTTTTTTATTGTAACGTCAATACAAACTGAGTGAATATTTAGGAAAATGAGAATGCAGAAGTAAAGATAGTAAGTGGGGCTCTTTTTTTCTATTATGGAGGAAAGTGTTTTTCTATTTCTCACTGATGTAGATGTAGATAAAATGATATTGCAAAATTTACATTGACACTTTTATTTCCAATTTAGTTAATTTTATTTATCAACAAGTTAGCAGCAACTACTTAAATTCAGAGTAATGTTATAAATGTTTTATGAAGATATTTTCATAATGTCAAATTGTTGTAAATTGACTGAATAATTGAATAATAGCTGCTATAAGTCTTCCTGTAGTCTTATTTGACATCTTAGAAATATCTGAATATTTGCTAGGCGTAATTCTGATTTTTTAAAGAAACATTTTCATAAGAAACCATTGGTTAAAAATGACAAAATCTGACCACAATGGCCTACTTTTTAAAATTAATTTTTTTCAAATTTTATTTCAAAATATTAAGGAAGTACAATTTTTTTTTTGTAATTCTTGAGTCAGGCCTATTAGTGTGTCCATCACCTAGATAGTATTGATTGTCCTGTTAGGTAGGTTTTTGCCCGTCTCCTCTTCCCACACCCCCCCCACTTGATTTCCTATGACTTTTATTTCCCTCTGTGCACATGTGTGTCTATCGTTTACTTGAAATTTATTAGAGGGTTATAGGTAGTTTGTTTTTCCATTCTTGAGATACTTCACTTAGAAGAATGGTCTCCAATTCCATCCAAATTGCTGTAAGAGGCATTATTCATCCTTTTCTATGGCTGAGTAGAACTCCATGGTATACATATACAACATTTTGTTAATCCACTCATGAATTGATGGGCAACTTGGGTTGATTTCATAGTTTTGCAATTGTGAATTATGCTGCAATAAACATTTGAGTACAGGTATCTTTTTGATAAAATGACTTCTTTTCCTTTGGGTAGATATCCAATAATGGGATTGCTGGATCAAATGGTAGGTCTACTTTTAGTTATTTGAGAAATCTCCATATTGTTTTCCATAAAGGCTGTGTTAATTTTCTGTCCCACCAATAGTGTATAAGTGTGCTTTTCTCTATGCATTCATGCCAGCATCTATTGTTTTGGACTTTTTAATAAAAGTCATTCTAACATGGATAAGGTGATATTTCATTGTGGTTTTAATTTGCATTTCCTTTATGATTAGTGAGATTGAGAATTTTTTCATATGTTTATGGGCTATTTGTTTTTTCTTGTGAACAACTTTTGTTCATGTCTTTTGACCACCTTTTAATTTTTTTTCCTGCTGTATGTTTGAGTTCTTTGTAGATTCTGGATATTAGCCCTTTATTGGATATATAGTTTGAGAATATTTTCTCCAATTCTGTAGGTTGTCTATTTGCTCTGTTGATTTTTTGATTATTTTCTTTGCTGTGCAGAAAGTTTTTAATTTATTCAAGTCCCATTTATTTATTTTTGCTGTTGCTATAGTTGCCTTTGGTGTCTTAGTCATAAATTCATTGCCTAAGCTAATATCTAGAAGAGTTTTTCCTATATTTTCTTCTAGAATTTTTATAGTTCAATGCCTTACATTGAAGTCTTTTATCTATCTTGAATTAATTTTCATCAGTGGTGAGAGATAGGGGTCTTGTTTCATTCTTCTGCACATGGCTATGCAATTTCCCAAGCACCATTTATTGAATAGAGCTTCTTTACCCTAGTGTATATTGTTGTCTGCTTTGTCAAAGATCAGTTGGCAGTAGGCATATATTTTTATATCTAGGTTCTGTTTTCTGTTCCATTGGTCTATGTTTCTATTTTTGCATGAATACCATGGTCTTTTGGTTACTATAGCTTCATAGAATAGTTTGAAGTCTGTTAATGTGATGCCTCTAGATGTGTTCTTTTTGTTTAAGATTACTTTGGCTATCTGGGCTCTTTTCTGGTTCCAAAGGAAGCATAGAATTATTTTTTCTACATCTGCGATCTATGATGTTGGTATTTTGATGGGGCTGCATTGAATCTGTAAATCACTTTGGGCAGTATGGATATTTTAACAATGTTGATTCTACCAATTCATGATATGTTTTTCTATTTGTGTCATTTGTGATTTCTTTCCTCAGTATTCTGTAGTTCTCCTTGTAGTGATCTTTAACTCCTTGGTTAAGTATATTCCTAGATATTTTATTTTCTTTGTAGCTATCATGAATGTTACTGAGTTTTTGATTTGACTCTCAGCTTGACTGTTATTGGTGTATAGAAATGCTACTCATTTGTATACATTGCTCTTGTAACCTGAGATTTTGCTGAATTTATTTCCCAATTCCAGCTGTCTCTTGGTGGAGTCTTTGGGGTTTTCTAGATATAAGATCATATCATCATCATTTGACCTGCTCTTTTCTGATTTGGATACCTGATTGCTCTAGCTAGGACATCTTCCACCATGTTGAATAGAAGTGGAAACAGTGGGCATTTTTGTCTTATTCCAGTTCTCAGGGGGAGTGCTTTTAACTTTCCCTACTCAGCATGATGTTGGCTGTGGGTTTTTCATATATGACTTTTATAATTTTGAAATATATTCCTTTATGCCTAGTTTGTTGAGGATTTTTATCATGAAAGGGTGCTGGATTTTGCCAAATGTTTTTTCTGCATCTATGGAGATGATCATATGGTCTTTGTTTTTGCTTCTGTTTATGTGGTGAATCATATTTATTGATTTAAATATGTTGAGCCATTCTTGCATCCCTGGGTTGCAGCTTGATTGGTCATGGTGGATTATTTTTTTGATGTGCTGTTGAATTTCGTTTGCTAGTATTTTATTAATTTTTTTGAATCTACATTCATAAGAAATATTGATCTGTAGTTTTATTTTTTTGTTGTGTCCTTTCATGGCTTTGGTATCAAGATGATACTGACTTAATTGAATGATTTGGGGATGATTTTCTCCTTCTTGATGTTATCCCACCCCCAAACAGTTTTATCCAGTAAAGCGAATGATTACAGGCCTCAAACCATCTAGTAGCTTATGTTTTAAAACAAGTGGTTTCAGGAGTACAAGGGTAAGAAAGGACATACAGCTGATGCATACAAGGGTGGAAATGCACTGGATGATCATGAATATGTTATCCTCTCCATGATTCAAAGGCTTTATGATTGACATCACCACTTCTTTTCACTGTCCATTCTCTCCAAACTGACTGTTCTGTTTGTAATTTCCCCCACATATCTATCTAAATTTTTTCTATATTGATTTTAAAACAAAATACTAATAATCTTAGAAGGAAATAGCTGTGCAAAGGCACCTAAAGTCAGTCAGTGTTCTTTCCGGATTTACAATGCCAAGGTATGTATTCAAAACTGATCTCAAGAAAAAAATGGAGGCTGTATAAATACTATGAAGTGTAACTGAATATAGATGAAAGACATAGAGGCCTTATCAAAAGGGCCTCATTAGTGAAAGTGAAATTGTAGTCCAAATAATTAGTTATTTACATAGTTATTCATAGAAATATTATAATTAGATAAATTACAATTTAAAAATTTTAGATATGCATGTATATTATCTTTTTAATTGTGGATAAGCATTATCATAGATATATTAATATCTTTTGCCATTTTTCATGTAGACAAAATAGAGAAAAATAATGGATGGATTTTTAGTTTGAAATTTTAAAAACTGTTGAAGACATTTAAAGTTAAACCAACATTAGAAAAAGATCAAACACTAGAATAAAATATCTCTTAGAGTTATATTGGGAAGCAAGGTAAATATTGGTATATATTAATCAATTATTACAAATCTCACTTTTTTGCTCTTCTTCATTTTGCTTAAGATTAAAATGGTTCTTAACTCTAAAACGAATGTCACCTCTTTCATACAGATCTATATCAGAGGACAGCAGTAGTAACAGCAGCCAGTCGTGCAGTTAAAGGTGTATTGAAGATCGCCATCAAATTGGTCCTGACTGATTAACACTATGGTGCTCACATGGTAGTAATATTCTCCAGGGGTTCGGGGCTTGAGGGGGGTAAACTCACAACTAAAGGACACGGTGAGCATTGTAGAGGGGAAGGGCATGCCTCTAACCCTTGCTAGGGAGAGGCAAAGATATAAAATATAACCAAAAAAAAAAACTTTATTCCTTCTGAGGCTGAATAATATTCCATTGTGTGTATATATCACATTATATCTTAATCCATTCACCTGTCAGTGGACATTTGTATTGTTTCTATGTTTTGGCTATTGCTGTCAATATTGTTATACAAATAAAAAAAAGTGCATTTAAGAAATCAAATGATTGACAAGTGATATAATTTATAATATATTTTTTATATTTAATAATACCTTAGTATGAATGAGAAAGCTAACTCTATTTTGTTAATATCAAGACTAAGATACAACATTTTATGTTAATTTTGAATTATATTAATTTGCAAATATTTAATGTTAACTGATACTAGCTGAGATTTATTAAGCAATAGTTTTATAATCAGAAATGACTTCTAAGATATTTTAAATATATTCTTAAAATATTTATGAAGAAGCATACCTCCTCCCTCATTTAATGTTCTAATTGGTAGATTTACACTGAGTATCTCCCCACGTTTGCATTTACATCTCAGTGAGACTCCATGAGTTATCCTTATTTTATAAATGAGAACATGGATACAAAAATAGGAATATTAATAATTCTTCTATGTATAGAATTTTAGTAAGTTTTGGAGTTGGAGTTTAACTTAAGGCAGTCATACTCCAAAGTTTATATCTTAAGAATGCCACAAGCCTGACAGGCATATCCTGACATATGGCTAGGGATAAGGATGGAAATTACATTGGTTGAAGACCAAATATATGTTAGGCAAAATGTTAAATGTACTCTCCCTCCAAGACAGAAAGACAATTCTTTACCATAAGATAGTTTAGAAAAGGCATCCATATATACTGTTCAAAGTTCTAATCCACACGTGTGAAGAAATAATGATATTTCACATGTTAGGTCTATGACTGTGAGTAAATGGGAAAATTCAAAAATTCAACCAAGAGTGAGATCAAGAGTTCATCCAGTTACTTATCCTTCATTCTCCCTTATCTGACTGTGATTGCTAGTTAAGTGAGTCTCTATTTCCTTATCTACCACCAAACAAAACATCCATAACTCCTAACCTCAATGTGAAATCATTTTATTTCTGCCTAGACCAATCTCTACCTCTTCTTTGATAACGTTAGTAAAAG
>VBSM01000500.1:8633043-8656433 GCA_008086735.1 Cheirogaleus medius
AGAAACATTTTCTTGCTGCAGATTATGAAGGAATATTCCTGCATGTCACAGTTCCACAGAAGATAATGTCAAATGAGAGTGAAGTTTCAGAGAGAAAGGTAAATGATCAAGAATATTTGTTTTATATATAAAATTTTAAGGCTATTTTTATTTAATAAGTCAGATCATACTAATATGTATTCCCTTGCAATGCACAATATTTTAACCTTGTTTTTGTCTTAGTACATTTTGGTCCTCCCATTCCCACATCTCTACTGTTTATTTCCTTTTGCCCTTCCCTCATCTCTTCCTATATTACTTTTTCACAATTTTCAAGAAATACTGAACATCTTTCAGCAATCATACTGGCAGGGAAAAAAGTCAATATGAAATATGTATCACAATAGTCCAGCTAGAAATTTTTAGAAATTGTTAGTGGCCACTAAATGACAGAGATTGGTATTGAACAAAATTAAAAAATGTAAAATTTGACCCACAAGCAACAATTAGTAGCACTAACGGCCAAAGAAAGAAAGAAGGAAAATAAAAACCAAAATTGTCACATTTGCCAAATTATGATGAAAAAATATATAATTAATAAATACTAACTGGAAAAAGAAGTGGAAAAATGCTTATCTACCATATAACAAGTGATTTAATTGAAGGCATCCGGTCTTGAATATTATCCTGATTAAAATACTTCAAATTAACATAGTTAAAATGTTTGATATTACAATTTGAAGTCACAGTACAGAGGTTTAGATTTCCATGTGTTTAAAATGGTGTGTCTAATATGGTTAACCCTGTGAAATATTTTTCAGGTTGAAATAGCAATTTTAGAGATAAGAGTAAAGGAAAAAATTAAAATCCATTAATTCTATTTTGACATATAATATTGGAACCTATTATGTTTATGATCTACAACTGAACAATTCTACTACTAACAATGTTCTCCTACTGGACAATTATAATATGTAAAATATATGTGAATGTTTATTTGGGAATTGCAAAAAAGTAAATCATTTTCTTTAGACAAATTGGAAAGTATTTTGATGTACTAATCTCATTTAATCTTCATATTAACCTTCTGAAGTAAGATATATATATATCTATATAGATATATGAAACTTTTTTTTAAGAAAGAAGATTGAAAAATGTTAAGGGCATCAGATCTACAAGTGTCAGGATATAGAATCTAATATTTAATTTGTAACTCCAATTCCACCACAGTAAGCTGCCTTGTGTTGAGAAATTCTTTGCATAAGAGTTATTTTCTTCTATTTTTTTATTCTGATTTACTACTGTTGTTCATTGTAATTGCATGATCACTTTAAACTTCAAATTGCTGACTGCTGGTCAAAAAGCAGGTAACAACTTTGCGGGACATGAAATAGTTTTACTATGGAAGACATGAAGTGTTCAGCATTTGCTTACATTTTTGGTATTCTTTATATGGAATTCTTGAAGCCATTTTATTCTTTTTTATATTTTAAAACTTTATTGATATAAAAATTGTACATATCTGATGTGTTTTGATGAGTTTGGACATATGCCCTTGATATCATTACCATAATCAATGTATGAAATATATGTCATTATGTGTGCATTTCACTATGCACTTCTGTTTTGTATTTTGTTTGTTTTATTTTTTATGTATGATAAGAGCACTGGACACGATAATTATCCTCTTAACATATTTTAAACTGCATAATACTATATTGTTACCTATAGGTATTATGTTGTACAGCAGATATGTAGAACTCATTCATCTTGTGTAACTGAAACTTTATACCCGTTCAGCAACAATTTCCCATTTCTCCCTCTCTCCAGCCCCTGGATACCACCATTCTATTCTGTTTCTAAGAGTTTGACTATTTTAGATGCCTCATATAAGTGGAGTCGTATGTTATTTGTTACTCTGTGACTGGCTTATTTTACATAGCATAATGTACTCCAGGTTTATTCATGTCGTTGCAAATAGTAGGATTTCCATCTGGCTATAACTTGCAGTACAATATTGAATAAAAACTTTCAGAGCAGAAATTTCTTTCTTGTTTTAGATTGTAGAGAGGACACTTTCAGTCATTCATTAATAAGTATGATGTTAACTATAGATTTTGTTCAATTTCTTTCTTTTAAAAGTTTGAGGATATTTTCTTCATTCATAGTTGCTAATAAAAATGTTTAAATTTGTAAATGGTTCTTTAATCATTATTAAAGGGAGGTTTGTAAATTTTCTTTTAATTGCTGTTCTTTTGTTCCTGTAAGCCACAAAGTTTTATAGGTTATGGCTTTGCCATTGTTTATTTAAATTTTTTTCTAATTTTTTAAATTACTTCTTTGACTTATGGGATAGTTAGAGCGAGTTGTTTAATTTCTAAAAATTTGAGAGGTTATCCAGATATTTCTGATATTGATTTATAACTTAATTTTATTGGATCCAGTTAACTTGCTTTCTGTGACTTAAATATTGTTAAGATATTGAAGCTTGGCAGAAAATAAGGTGTATCTTAGTCATCATTCCCTGTGGATTTGAAAAATATGTGTATTTCATTTTGGTGGATTGTGTGTTCTACAAGTGTAAATTAGTTCAAGTTGATTGATAGTATTGTTTAGTCTTCTATGTTTTTGCGAATTTTGTATTACTCACTCTATTTCAGATTAAGTGCTTTGTTTGGGAAACAGAGTTTTGACTTGCTGCTAATGAGCCTTAATAAGACAGAATGCTTAATCAAGCACCAAGTTACCAGAGACTTGAGCTGCCCATCATGAACTTGATATTATCTGACTTATAAAGCTTAAAGTTAGACAAGCAGAGCAGGACTTCATTATCAAATAGAAGGGATACTTACCTGACTGGGCTTGGCTATGCCTGAAGGCACAACTAAGTCACATGAGGAAATAGCTCAAATGCCTATGTTCTCAATTCCTGCTACGTTATCTTCTGTCTTCCAGCCTGTGCAGCAGGGGCCAAGTGGTAACATTTTATTGAGAGTAAAGTGTTGAAATCTCCATTTATAAGTAATACTTGTCTCTTCCACATTTCAATTCTTCATGCATTTTACAGCTTAATACACACTTAGATTTATGTTGTCTTCTTGGTGAATTGACACTTTTATCATTCTGAAATGTCTCTGCTTTTCCCTAATATTATTTTTTATTTTCCTGCTATGTACTTTTTCAGTTTTTAATGTACACATCCAGTTTACTTATGATTAGCATTTCAGTGATGTATTTCTCTCTTATCTCTTAATCCATGTCTTTTGAGAACAGCCTATAACTGCATCTTCTTTTTTTATCCAGTCTTAAATTATCTATATTTTTAAAAATGTAATGTTCAAAAATATACATAATATAAAATTCACCACCTTAACTATTTTAAGGGTACAATTTAGTAGATTTAATTATATTCACCTTGTTGTGCAACAAATCTGTACAATTTTTTCATCTTGTAAAACTGAATCTGTATACCAATTAAACACTAATTCCCTTTCTGGCCTTCCCACAGCCTGCCCTTTCAACCATCATTCTACTTTCTGTTTATATGATTTTGGCTAATTTATAAAATATTTTATATGAATTAAACCACACATTATTATTTCTTTCATGACTGACTCACTTCAATCAGCATAATGTCCTCAAGGTTCAACCATGTTTTAGCATGAGATAGATTTTCTTTTTTTTAGAAGATTACATAATATTTCATTTTATAGTCTGCATTTTATTCATCTTTTCATCTGTTGGCAGGCATTTGGGTTGCCTCTACCTCTTAGCTGTGGTGAATAATGATGCAAAGAACATGAGTATGCAAATATCTTTGAGATGCTGCTTTTAATTCTTTGGGGTGCATACCCAGAAGTGAGATTTCTGAATCATATAATTGTATTTTAAATTTTTTGATGAATATCTCTAATATTTTTTATAATGGCTGCATTATTTTGCCTTCTCACCAACAGTGTACAAAAGTTACAGTTTCTTCAAGTGCACACCAACACTTGCTATTTTCTCTTCTTTGTATAGAAGCTATCCTTAAGTGTGAAAGGTTTTGATTTGCACTTCTCTTACGATTAGTGATGTTGAGTATCTTTGTATATGCTGGTTAGCCATTTGTGTACCTTCTTTGGAGATTTGTCTACTCAAGTCCTTTGTCCATTTTTAGTTGGATTTTGGGGGTTTTTTTGTAATTGCTGCCATTGAGTTGTAGGAGTTCCTTATATATTCTAGAATTAACCCTTTGTGAGGTATATGATTTCCAAATATTTTCTCCCATTCACAGGTTGCCTTTCCAGTTTGTTGATTATCTACAGAAGTTTTTACATTTGATGTTGTCTCATTTATTTTTTTCTCTGCTCTCTGTACTTTAGTTGACATATCCAAGAAATTCTTGCCAAATCCAATGTTCTGAAGCTTTTCTCTAGAGTTTTTTCTAGGACTTTTACAGTGTTAGATATTTCATTTAGGTCTGTAATCCATTGTGAGTTGATTTTTGCACATGGTGTAAGGTAAATGTCTGATATCATTCTTTGTTTGGATGTCCAGATTTCCCAGCACCATTAGTTGAAGACACTATCCTTTTCTCATTATGGTATCTTGGAGCCCTTATCAAAGATAATTTGACCATATACACAAGGGTTTATTTCTGGGCTCTCCAATCTATTCCATTGGTTGAAATATCTGTCATTATGGCATAATGACACTCTTTGGATCACTGTTACTTTGTACTATGTTTTGATATGAGGAAGTATGAGGCCCACGCATTTATTCTTTATTTTCAAGATTGTTAAAGAAAGCATTTTGGGGTTCCTTTACGTTGCATATGAATTTTAGGATGGTTTCATCTATTTCTAAAAATTGAGGCTTTGATCAGGATTGTACTGAATCTGTATATCACTAAGGACATAAGGGACATTTTAATAATATTGAGTTTTTCAATCCACGAACACAGGATTCCTTTTTATCTTCCTTGACGTCTTTTAGCAATGTTTTGTAGCTTTCAGTTTATTTCTATGTACTTAATTCTTTTTGATTCTATTGTAAATGGAATTGTTCATGTAATCTCCTGTTCTGATTGCTTATTGTTAGTGTACAGAAACTATCAATTTTGTGCTGATTTTAATCCTGGATTTTACTTATTTATTTATAATTTATTATTATTTTTGATTGACAGATCATAATTTTATACATCTTTGGAGTACAATGTGATGTTGTCATGTATATAAACACACACATACATACAATGTGGCATGATTGAATCAAGCTAATTAACATACCAATCACCTTGTTTAACTATCATTTTTTAGAGGAGACATTTAAAATTTACTCTCTTAGTTATTTTGAAATATATAAAACGTTATTGTTGACTGTAATCAACCTTCTGTGCAAAAGATCTCAAAACTTATGCCTCCTCTCTTATTTGTGATTGTGTGTCATCTTTATAATTTATTTTTTCTTAAATTTTTAATAGCGAAATATTAAGGGGGTACAAATGGTTTTGGTTACATGGATCAATTTTGTAATGACTGAGTCATGGCTATAAATGTGGCCATCACCCAAATAGTGTTCATTGTACCTGTACCTGTTAGGTAGGTTTTTGCCCATTCTCTCCTCTCCGGCCCCCCTGCTTGATTTCCACTGAATTTTACTTCCTTCTGTGCACATATGTGCTCATGGGTTAGTACCAATTTAATAAAAGGTATATATCATGTTTGTTTTTCCATTCTTCAGATATTTCAGTTAGGATAATGGTCTCCAATTTCATCCAGATTGTAGTAAAAGATATTAATTCATCTTTTTTGTGACTGAGTAGTATCCCATGAAATATGTATGCTCCACATTTTGTTAATACACTCATGAATTGATGGACACTTGGCTTGATTCCACATCTTTGCTACTGTGAACTGTGCATCAATAAACATTTGAGTGTAGGTGTCTTTTTGACAAACTGTCTTCTTTTCCTTTGAGTAGATACGCAGTAGCGAGATTGCTAGATCAAATGATAGGTCTACTTTTAGTTCTTTGAGGAATCTCCATACTGTTTTCCATAGAGTTTGTACTAATTTGCAGTCCTACAAAGATGATATAAACATTCCTTTCTGTCTGCATTGATGCCAACATCTACTGTTTTTGAACTTTTTCATAAAAGCCATGCTAACATGGGTAAGGTGGTATTTCACTGTTGTTTCAATTTGCATTTCTCTGATGATTAATGACATTGAGCAATTTTTTCATATGTTTATTGGCCATTTGTCTGTATCCTTTTGAAAAGTTCTATTCATGTCATTCGCCCACATTTTAAAAGGGTTGTTTGTTTTATTCTTGCTGATTTGCATGAGTTCTGTGGAAATTCTAGTTATTAGCTCTTTATCAGATGCATAGCTTATGAATAATAACTCCCATTCTGTAGGTTGTCTATTTGTTCCATTGATTATTTCCTTAGCTGTGCAGAAGCTTTTTTAATTTGATCAAGTCCCTTTATTTATTTTTGTTGTTGCTGTAATTGCCATTGAGGTCTTAGTCAGAAATTCTTTGCCTGGGCCAGTATCTAGAAGAGACTTACCTACATTTTGTTCTAGAATTGTTATGGTTTCAATCCTTACATATAAATGTTTTATCCATCTTGAATTAACCTTTGTGAGTGGTGAGAGAAAGGGGTCTTGTTTCATTCTTCTTCATGTGGCTATACAATTTTCCCAGCAACATATATTGAACAGGACTTCTTTTCCCCAGTGCGTACTGTCTGCTTTGTCAAAGATCAGTTGGCTGTATGTGGATGGTTTTATATCTGGGTTCTCTTTTTTGTTCCATTGGTCTATGTCTCTATTTTTGTACCAGTATCATGCTGTTTTTGTTACTATAGATTTGTATGGTAGAATACTTTATATTCTGCTAATGTGAGGCCTCTTGATTTGTTCTTTTTGCTTAAAATTGTTTTGGCTATTCAGACTCTTTTCTGGTTCCAAATGAAGTATACAATTATTTTTTTCTATATCTGTGAAATTTGCCTTGGCTATTTTGATGGGGATTGCATTAAATCTGTAAGTCACTTTGGGTAGAATGGAAATTTTAACAATGTTGATCCTCCGTATCCATGAGCATGATCTATTTCTCCATTTGACTGTGTCATCCACAATTTTTTTCTTCAGTGTTTTGTAATTCTTGTAGAGATCTTTCACCTCCTTAGTTAAGTATATTCGTAGGTATTTTATTTTCTTTGTAGCTATTGTGAATGGTATTGAGTCTTTGATTTGACTCTCAGCTTGATTGTTATTGGTGTGTGGAAATGCCACTGATTTTTGTAAATTAATATTGTAACCTGAGACTTTGTTGAATTTATTTATCAATTCCAGGAGTGTCCAAGTATAATATTTGGGATTTTCTAGATATGAGATCATATCCTCAGCAAAAAGTGATAGTTTGACCTCCTCTTTTTTGATTTGTATACCCTTTATTTCTTTCTCTTGCCTGATTGCTCTGCCTAGAACTTGCAGCACTATGTGGAATAGAATTGATGACAGTAAGCACTCTGGTCTTGTTCCTGTTCTTAGGGGGAATGCTTTCAACTTTTCCCCATTCATTATGATGTTGGCCATGGGCTTGTAATATATGACTTTTATAATTTCAGGATATTTTTCTTCTACGCCTAGTTTGTTGAGAGTTTTTATCATGAAAGGGTGCTGGGTTTTGTCAAATAATTTTTTTCTGCATCTATTATGATGATCATACAGTCTTTGTTTTTGCTTCTGTTTTGCTTCTGTTAATCACATTTATTAATTTATGTATCTTGAACCATCCTTTCATCCCTGGAATGAAAACCACTTGGCCATGGCGGAGTAATTTTTTGATATGCTGTTGAATTTGGTTTGCCAGTAATTTATGAGGATTTTTGCATCCTCATGAGTGATACAGGTCTGTAGTTTCCTTTTTTGTTGTTGTGTCCTTTCCTGATTTTTGTATCAAGGTGATGCTGGCTTCATAGAATGAGGTGGGGGGGATTCCCTCCTTCTCCATGTTATGAAATAATTTCTGCAGTATAGATACTAGCTCTTCTTTGTAGGTCTTCTAAAATTCAGCTGTGAATGCATCTGGTCTGGGGCTTTTTTTGTTTTAAGACTTTTTTGTAACTGCCCCAGTCTCACTGCTTGTTATTTGTCTGTTAAGGGGTGCTATTTCTTCCTGATTGAGTCTTGCAAGGTTTTGTGCTTCCAGGAATTTGCCCATTTCCTCTATGTTTTCTAGTTTATGGGCACAGAGATTTTCCTAGTATTTACAGATGATGTTGTGTATTTCTGTTGTATCAGTTGTAATATCTCCTTTTTCATTACTGATTGAGCTTAGTTGGGTACTTTGTTTTCCTTGGTTAATATAACAAAAGCCTTTCAATTTTGTTTATCTTTTCAAAGAACCAATTTTTGTTTTATTGATTCCTTGTATTTTTTATTGTTTTTTTTTTTCCATTTCATTTACTTCTTCTCTAACCTTAGTCATTTCTGCTTTTCTGCTGGCTTTGGGTTTTGTTTGCTCTTCCTTATATAGTTTCTTGAGATGTGTCATTAGATTGTTAATCTGTGATCTTTCTGTCTTTTTAATGTAGGCATTTAAGGCTATGAATTTTCCTCTTAGGACTGCTTTTGCTGAATTACATAGATTTTTGATAGCTTGTGTCCCATTTGTTGTTCAGTTCAAGGAATCTTTTGATTTCCATCTAAATTTTATTATTGACTAAATAATTGTTCAGCATCAGGTTGTTTCATATCCATGACTTTGTGTGCATTTGAGTATTTCTCTTGGAATTGATTTCTAGTTTTATTCCACTGTGGTCTGAGAAGATAAATGGGGTGATTTCTATTTTTTTGAATTTGTTGAGATATGTTTTATAACCTACAATATGATCAGAATATTCCATGTGCTGATGAGAAGAATGTATGTTTAGTAGTTTTTAGGTAAAATGTTTTGTAAATGTGTGTTAGTACCATTTATTCTGGAGTAATATTTAGGTCAATATTTCTTTTTTTTATTTTCTGCTTGGATGGTCTGTCCATCTCTGTCAGTGTGGTGTTGAAGTCCCTGACAATTATGATGCTGCCAATTATCTCTTTGCTGAGATATAGTAGAATTTACTTTATGAATCTGAGAACTCCTTTTAGGTGCATAAATATTTAAGATTGCTTTGTCTTCTTTTTGAATTGTTCCCTTTACCATAATATGACCATCTTTGTCTTTCTTTATCATTGTTGACATAAAGTCAGTTATATCTGATATAACAATAGCTATACCTGCTTTTTTTTGGTTTCCATTTCCATTGAATATTTTTCCCATCCCTTTTCCTTGAGTCTGTGAGTCCTTGTGGATTAGATGTGTTTCCTGACAGCACATACATGGACTGTATTTTTTCAGCCAGCCTGTATATCTTGAGTAGCCTTGAGTATATCTTGAGTAGCCCATTTAGACAGTTCATGTTGATTGATAGAATTGATGTGTGCTATGCTGTTCTGTTCATCATGTTTGATAGTACCTTATTGCTTTGTTTACATTCTTTTTATGAATTCTGAGCATTAGCTTTGGGATGGTTTTATACTGGTGGGTGTCTATTGTTCTGAAACATGTCTAATGCAGTTCTGAGTATTTCCCACAGGGAAGGACTCATCTGTACTAGTTCCTTCAGTGTTGCTTGTCTGGAAAATTTTTTATTTCTTATTTATATATGAAACTTAGTTTTTCAGGATACAAAATTCTAGGCTGGCAGTTGTTCTGCTTGATGGATTTTCCTTTGTGAGTTACTTGATGTTTTCACCTCTTGACTTACAGGAGGTTCTCCTTCATGTTGTCTCTGCCCAGTCTGATGATGTTATATCTTGGTCATTGCCTCTTGGTAATGAATCTCCCAGGTGTTGTTTCAGCTACTTGTACCTGGATCTCTAGCAAGATCAGGGAGGTTTTCCTCAATTATTCCCTCAAATAGGTTTTCTAGCCCTTGTGCCTTTTCCTCTTTACCCTCAGGGTGTGTATGATTCTTATATTTGGCCATTTTACATAATCCCATCTTTCTTGTAGGATCTGTTTGCTCCTCTTGATTCTTTGTTCTTTATTTTTTACTGACTGTGTTAATTCAAAAGTGTTGTCTTCAGACTCTGAAATTCTTTCTTCAGCCTGGTCTAGTCTATTCTTAAAGCTTTTCACTGTGTTTTGTATTTCTGAAAATGAATTTTTCATTTCCAGAAGTTATGTATTTTTTATATGTCTATCTCTACCAATTTTTCATTCATTTCCTGAATTAATTTTTCTGGATTCTTTGAGTTGATTTTCCATTTTCTGTTGGATTTCATTGAGCTTCCTTACAAACTGTACCTGGAATTCTGTATCTGTCACTTCAATATTTTCATTTTGGTTGGTATCCATTGTTAGAGAGCTGCTGTGCTGCTTTGGGCATGTCGTTTTGCTTTCATTTTTCATACTTTTGAAGTTCTTGAACTGATTTTTTCTTGTCTGGAGCAGCTGTTGCTTCTTGTTTTTAGGTTTTATTTTGTTTGGATGGGGCTTTTTTCCCACTCTTGCTATTAAGGGAGTGTCTGTAGTATATGTTGGGTAAGGACCTTTGGCTTTGCTTGTGAGTGTTCTGATGGTGGTCTAGGTTTTGGATGGATGTCTTGGTTGTAGATATCCTTAGTGTGGTGTTTTTCTCAATTACCAATTGTAAGCTGCAGCAGTGGTGAGCAGTGTTTGGGGGCAAATTCGTCTCTTGTTGATGAGGGAGGATGGAGGTCTTTGAAATATTGTCTCTTTTCTAAGCCCTGTTGTCTTCTTAACAGCCTGAATTGTATTTGGATGCCCAGTTTAATCTCTGAGACAGCAGGTGTTGCTTGTGGGTAAGAATCAGCCATACCCTGTATGACTGAGTCCGTAAATGCTGTAAAGGGCTGTACAATTTACCTCCCTGCCAATATTTGTAGCTTTCATGAAAGAGCCAGCTTCAGTGTTCTTTTGGGGACTTGTGTCCAGCTCTAACCAATAAAGAGAAGCACTTGAACTCCCCAGAGAGTGGGAGGAACCCTGGAATTTTGAGATGATTCCCTGTTATCCACTGCAGCAGAGGTGGTTGGGGGAGTGAGGCTGGGTTAATCTGAGTTGGGTGAGCTTGCTCTCAGGCTCCACAAAACTCGGTAAGGTAGCTGTCTTGGCAAGGATGGAAGGTCCACTCCCAGGCCTCTGGGGAAAGCCACCAGGGAGGGACTGAAGTGGCCCTACCCAGCCAGAAAATCTGCTCATGGGGGAAGGACCATCTGAGATTCACAGTTAAGCTGTTGGGATTGAGTTTCACTCTCCTTCCTTCTCCCCTGCCCTGAGTGTCTGTCAGCAGGCAGGAGCTCAAACTTAGCTCCCCCATGATGTCAGTGTGGGCTTGGAGCTTCCCTGCCCAGGATCTCACCCTGGCCTGAGATCATGGCTGGAGGGGTGGTCTGTGAGTGCACTGCGGCAGGGACCCATACTGCACTCTTTTTTCAGTTATGCCCACCTGGACTCCCTTGCCTCCTGAGAGTAGTTCACAAATCTCCCCTCTGTTCCCCTGAGCAACACAATCAATTCCTGAGCGTATAGGATCTGGCCTATGGGCCTATTCCTGGGTCTCAAAAGATCAATCACTAACTGCCAGGGAGAAGTGGGCTGGTCTCAAGTTACCTTTGGGGTGCTCAAGCATGTTTGATGTCCCTCTGCTTTGTTTGTTATGTGCTCTGAGCAGCCAGGCAAGCAACACTAGGGAGGGCTGGTGAGCAGGGAGCTCATAGTCAGAACACTGCTTAGTCTACTGCAGGTCTTTAGGAGGAAAAGTGTGAACCCCACTCTTTATGGAAGCCTCAGTGTGGCACCAACAGTGGGGAAGCAGCTGCTTCTGAGAGCCTTGTCTCAATCATCCCTCTTGGTAGTAGTGGGCAAAGGAAGGGATGGGGGAAGGAACTGAGTCTGAATGGAGGACAGCTAGCACTCTGGTCATCTCTGTTCCTCTCTCTGGAAGGCAGCCTGCCAGGAATGTCCAGTCTGTGGGGTCACACAGATCCCCCATGACCCCCATGAGCCCCTGTGGCTCCTATAGTGTGGGCTGGAGTTGGGAAATATTTGTGTGGGAATGAGCAAGATGAAAACCAAGGGTCTGAAGCTCCCTGGGGTGGATAAAGGTGCACAATGGGTGGAGAAGCAATATGGCACCTGCCATCTCAGCTCAGGTCTGTGGTGACAGGAAGCAACACCAAGGGGACAATCTGGTGCTTTGTTCTCAAGACGCTCCCAGTTCACTGGCAGCAGCAGCAGTTGGGCTCGTGAGGGTAGAAAGGCTCTCCAGAAGCTCAGGAGACTGATGACTGCCAGAGATGGGAGGGAGGGAGAAACAAACACCCAACTACCCTTTTCACTGGACTCCACGCTTCTCGTGGGTCAATATCTGCCAATATCTTGCTCCTTCTTATTCTGCTTTGCAACTTCTTCCCATGGAATCTCTGGTAGGTTCTGGCACTTTTCCCTCGGAATTACACCTGATCTGTGTTTCCCCCCTACCCCCGCTTTTCATCTAAAACTTTTCCTTCTTTCTGGGACAATCTGGCAGCTGATGTCTCTGATCAGCCGTCTTGTCTCTTCCCTTCCTGTCTGTCTATGGAACTTTGTACTCTTTGTTCAACATCTTCATGTACTCTCTTCCCACCCCATCAGCCTCTGGTAACCATTAGTCTACTCTCTACCTATGTAAATTCAACTTTATTAGATTCCACATATAGGTGAGATCATTGAGTCATATGTTTTTCTGTAGCTGGCTTATTTCACTTAGCATAATGTGCATTGATTTTGTATTCTGCAACTTTATCAAAATTGTTTATTACTTTTAGCAGTTTGGTTGTGTGTGTGTGTGTGTGTGAGAGAGAGAGAGAGAGAGAGAGAGAGAGAAAACTTTAGGCCTTTCTACATATAAGATCATGTCATTTTCAAACAGAGATACTATTACTTCTTACTTTCCACTTTGGATGCCTTTTATTTATTATCTCTTGTCTTGTTACTCTGGCTAGGACTTCCAGTACTATGTTGATTGTAGTGGCAAGAGTACTATGTTTGACAGAAGTAGCAAAGAGTGCCACCTTTGCCTTGTTCCTGATATTAGTTAAAACACTTTCTGTCTTTCACCATTGAGTATGTTAGCTGTGGGATTTTAATATATTGCTTTCATTATGCTGTGATAGCTTACTTATATTCTTAGTTTATTGAGTGTTTTTTATCATGTATGTTAAATGTTGTGAAATGCGTTTTCTGTATCAGCTGAGATGATGCTATGGTGTTTTTGTCCCCTTCAAACTTTATATAGAAACCCTAATTTCCAACGTGTTGATATTAAGAAGTATGACTTTTAGGAAGTGTTTGAATAATGAGGGGAGCTCTCATGAATGGGATTGGGTGCCCTTATAAAAGGGATCCACAGTGGCAGTTTGCACTTTTCTGTATTTCTGTCCCATCTACCATGTGAAGGCACAGTGTTCTCTTCCTCTGGAGGACACAGTGACAAGGCACCATGTTGGAAGCAGAGATGGCAGCCCTCATTAGAGGACCCCCCAAACCTATGGGGGTCTTGACTTTGGATTTAAAAAGCCTTCAGAACAGTGATAAATAAATTTCTATTATTTAAAATTAGCCAGTGTGTGGAATATTTTTTTAAATAACAGCACAATTAACTAAGAAAGAAACTGGTACCAACATTGGGGTTTTTTTCTATAACAAATCTAAAAATGTGGAATCAGCTTTGGGTAGAGGCTGGAAGAGTTTGAGGTGCATCCTAGAAGAAGCCTACATTGCAATGAATGGAGCATTAAGGCAATTCAAGTGAGATTAAATAGGGAGTCTCGGCATTCTCAGTGATTATTGCAGTGGCCTCGATCAGAATACTGGTAGAAATGTGGACAGTAAAGGCCATTTTGATGAGGTTTAGACAGAAATGGGTAATTTCTTATTAGAAACTAGAGGGAAAGGTATCTCTATTACAAAGTGGCAAAGAACTTAGCTGAATTTTTTCTATGTCCTAGTACTTTGTGGAAGACATTTAAGAGTCATGAACTAGTATATCTGTCTCTAAGAAAAGTGTTCAGGGTGCTGCATGGCTTCTCTTAGCTGATTTTAGTAAAATACAGGAAGAGAGAAACAATTTCAAAATCAAAAGGCGAGTAGAATGTACAGATTTGGAAAATTCTCAATGTGACAATGTAAAGAATAAAATAAATGTGTTTTAGAGAGAGAAAAAAAGGGAGTGGCCAAGAAAGCATTTGATAAGGATATTAGTATGGTTAGAAGAAAGCCAGATAATACTCATAAAGAGAATTGGAGAATTACCCTAACAGTATTTTGGAGATCTTCAAGGCTGCTGTGCATATTACAAGCCCAGAGTGCCCGCACTACGAGGGCAGAACAGTCTTAAGAGCTGGGCTTGGGGTCAGGACACCTGTGGAACTTTGGGGCTCATTGCCCAGAGATGCCTCAAGTCTCTGTTTTCAGCATTTTGATCCAGCACTCTTCAGCCACTCCAGCTGTGGCTCAAGCTGGCCCCAGTGTGAGTCAGACTGCCCATGGCATAAGCTATAAACATTGATGGCATTCAGATGGAGCTAATTCTGGAGATGAGTGTACTATCTGTGGAATCATGGATTCCTCCAGCTAGATTTCAAAGGATGCTTTGTAGAGCCATGAGGCCTAGGCAGAGACATCTGCAGATGTGGGGACACTGCAGAAAGCTCCCACAAGGACAGTGCCTACTAAAGCCATGGGAGCAGGACCTCCTTTGAAATCCTAGAACTGTAGATCCATCAATATGCAGCTGCAGCCTGGAGAGCCTCCATCAGAACCTGACTCCAACCCATGAGAGCTGCTGTGTGGGCTGTGTCCAGCA
This sequence comes from Cheirogaleus medius, assembly GCA_008086735.1. Lineage (NCBI taxonomy): Eukaryota > Metazoa > Chordata > Mammalia > Primates > Cheirogaleidae > Cheirogaleus > Cheirogaleus medius. Next base: position 8,647,931 of record VBSM01000500.1, read on the forward strand.
AAGGCATGGGGACAGGGACTTCCAGGACCTTGGAGGCAAAATTCCCACCCCAGTGAGTCTGTAAGGCAGGATATGGAGTCAAAGAAGGTTATTCTCAAGTCTTAAGAGTTAATGTTTGCCCTATTGGATGCTGAACTTACTTGGAACCTGTTACCCTACCTTGTTACCTAAGTCTCCCTTTTGCAATGGGAATGTCTATCCTATGCCAGGCCCACTGTTGTATTTTGGAAGCATATGACTTGTTTGACTTCACAGGCTCACAGCTGGAGGGGAATTTGCCTAAAGATAAAACACACCTTTGAGTCTTACCCATGTCTGATTTGGATGATATTTAGATGAAACTCTGAATTTTAGAAACATTTGAATTGATGCTGAAACAAGTTAAGACTTGGGGCTATTGGATGAAATCAAGGCACTTTGTATGTAAAAAGGACATGAAATCTTAGGGTTCAGGGTGGAATTCTATGATTTCAAGTTTTTGTCTCATATAAAATTCACATGAAAACTTAATTCCTACTGCAACACTATAAAGAGTTGTCGCCTTTAGAAGGTGCTATAGTTTGGGATATGGTTTGTTTGTCACCATGACAACCTGTATTGAAATTTGATCCCCAACATGGCAATATTGGGAAATGGGGTCTGGTTGGAGGTGTTTGAATTATGGAAGTGGATCCCTCATGAATGCCTTGGGACTGTTCTCACCATAGTGCATGAGTTCTCACTCTCGAGAGATGGGATTAGTACTTGTGAGAATGGATGAGTTCCTGCAAAAGGGTCCTGTTGTGAAGCCAGGGTGTCTCTCAGGCTTGTCTCTCCTTGCACTTGTCCACTTACCTCTTTGACCTTGTCTGCCATGTTATGACATAGCACAAAGGCTCCTGCCAGAGGCCAGGACCACACCCTTGAACTTCACAGCTTTCAAAACTGTAAATTAAATAATTCCTTTTTTATTTATAAATTACCCAGTCTCAGGTATTCTTTTATAGCAACACGAAATGAACTAAAATAGTAGGTGATTGAGTTATGGGGCCTCTACCCTCATGAGTAGGATTAGGTGCCCTTGTAAAAAGACTTCATGGGGGGAGTTTTCCTTTTGTGGCCCACCATCCCTTCTGCCATGTGAGAACATGACATTCTTCCCCTCCAGAGCATGCAGCAACAGGGGTGATCTTATAAGAAGTAAAGTTTTATTATATCAGCACAGAACATACTAAGATAACACTCATGAGATTTTTGTTTTTTATTGTTAGTGTGGTATATGACATTGATTTTTGTATCTTGCACTATTATTGTATTTGAGGAATGAATCCATCTTTTTCATTTTATGATACTTTTAAAGTTCCCTTGAATTTAGTTTGCTGGTATTTTCTTGAGAATTTTTGCGTCATTAATCAAGGATACAGGTCTGTCATTTTCTTTTCTTATCAAATCTTTATCTGGATTTCCTGTTGGCATAGTGCTTGCTTCATAAAATGAATTTGAGAATATTCCCTCTTCCTCAGTTCTCTGGAAGAATTTTAGGAGGCTTGATGTTAATTTTTTTACATATTTTATAGAAATTTCCAGTGATAACATCTGGTCCTGGAATTTTCATTGTTGGGAAATTTTTTATTCCTGCTTTGTTTCATGAATGGGACATATATATGCCAAGAAACCCCCTAAACATGGCAAGAGTTTGAGAAACCAAAGAATGAGGCAGACAAATTCAATTTATCAATAGGGTGATTTACCAGGGAACTGTGGACAGAAGCGTGGTCTTGAGTGGCAGCAAGACCAGTAGACATCCACACCGCTACAGATCCAGGGTTTATATACCACAGGGAAACGGTTAGGGTTAGGGTTACACATGCTACAGAAGATTGTAGCATAAAGTCGACCCCCCAGGAAAAGGCGAGAGTGCTACATGTGTTGTAGCCTATAATTTGCCGAAGGACAGGATTTATGGTAAGTATGTGTTTACAGTAACGTAAACATTGTCTGGACTTACACAAGGAAGAGTAAATGAAGTAGAAATATTGGAGGCATTTCCAAGATTGGGGTTAATCAAATGTCAACATGGCAGATTAGCATCCAAGATAGATGGAGCGACTTTAGCCTCCACATGCTCAATCCCCTTCGTAGTTACAGATCTGTACAAATTTCCCCTTCTTCATGAAGTAGTCATAATGGGTTGTATGTTTCAAGAAACTATTTCTTTTATTATTGTACATAGTATTATTGTACATAGTATTCTCTTAAAAACACTCTCCTTTTTATTTCTGGGACATCAATCATAATTTCCTCTCTCTTATTTCTGATTTTATTTCAGCCTTACATCTTGTTTTCTTCATAGCTACTCTAGCTAAGAGTCAATTTTATTAATCTTCTGAAAATGAACTCTTATTTTTGTCAATTTTTTATTGTGTTTCTTTTGTCTCTCTCTAATCTTTGTTAGTTACTTCCTTTTGCCAGTCATTAATTCAGCTGTTTCTTTCATTGCATTGTAAAGTTAGGGTGCTGATTTGAGATATTTCTTCCCTCTTAATACTGTTTTGGTGGCATCCCATAAATGTAGATATGTTGTGTTTTTCTCTTCATTTGTCTCCAGATGTTCTATAAATTCTCTCATGATTTTATTTTTGACCCATTGGTTTTTTACGAGTGAGTAGTTTATTTTCAGCATAGTAGAATAATGCATGATTTGTTATTCTGTGACTGATTTATTTCACTTACCATAATGTCTTCAAGGTTCATCCATGTTGTGGTACACTGCAGAATTCCCTTCTTTTTTAAGGTTGAATAGTATTCCATTTTATGTATATGCTGCATTTTTTTGTCCATTCATTTTTTTTTTTTTGAGACAAAGTCTCACTTTGTTGCCCAGGCTAGAGTGAGTGCCGTGGCATCAGCCTAGCTCACAGCAACCTCAATCTCCTGGGCTCAAGCAATCCTTCTGCCTCAGCCTCCCGAGTAGCTGGGACTACAGGCATGCGCCACCATGCCCGGCTAATTTTTTCTGTGTATATTTTTAGTTGGTCAATTAATTTCTTTCTATTTTTAGTAGAGACGGGGTCTCGCTCAGGCTGGTTTTGAACTCCTGACCTTGAGCGATCCGCCCGCCTCGGCCTCCCAGAGTGCTAGGATTACAGGCGTGAGCCACCGCGCCCAGCCTGTCCATTCATTTTTGATGGAAGTTTAGGTTGTTTCCACATCTTGAATTTTGTGAAAAATGCTTCAGTGAACATGGGAGTGGTAATATTTCTTCAATGTCCTGCTTTCCATTATTGTGGGTAAATCCTCAGAAGTTGGATTGTTGGATCCTATGGTAGTTCTATTTTTAATTGCTTGAAGAACCTCCATACTGTTTTCCATAGTAGCTTCACCATTTTGCATCTCTACCAATAGTGGGCACATCCTCTCCAACATTTGTCTTTCTTTTCTTTTCTTTTTTCCTTTTTGATAATAGCTATCCTAACAGTTGTAAGGTGATATTTCATAGTGGTTTTTGTTTGCATTTTTTTGATGAATAGTGACATTGAACATTTTTTCCTATAGCTGTTGTTTTCCATCTGCATATCATCTTTGATAAGATATCTGCTCAGATATTTTGTTTCGAACTCCTGACCTTGAGCGATCCACCTGCCTCAGCCTCCCAGAGTGCTAGGATTACAGGCGTGAGCCACCGCAGATATTTTGCCAGTTTTAAAATTCAATTGCTGTCTTATTTCTGAGTTTTACAAGTCTTTGTATATTCTACATAAGTCTTTTATCACATATGTGATTTGCAGACATTTTTCTGAGTCTATAGCCCATTTCATTCTTTTAACAATGTATTTCTTACAGCTAAGTATTTTAATTTAAATGAAGTCCAACTTATTGTTTTTCCTTACATGGATTTTACTTTTGCAGTCATATCTAAAAACTCATATCAACACCAAGTGTGTGCACTGAGGTTTTCTCCTGTACGTTATTCTAGAAGTTTTATAGTCTTTCATATTACATTTAAGCCTGTGACCTGTTTTTAATTAATGCACGTGCAAAGCATGAGGTCTGAATTGAGTTTCATCTTTTTGCATGTGGACATCCAATTTTTCTGTCACCATCAATTGAAGTGACTGCCCTTTCTGCATTGAATTGCTTTTATATATTTTTTAAAAGTTAGTTGATTATATTTGTATAAATCTATTTATGGGCTCTTTTCTGTTGCATTTGTCCTTGTGTCCATTTTGTTTTACCAATATCATGCTGTCTTGTTTCTGGCAGCTTTACAGAGAAAATTTTGAAATTGTGTAATGCAATTCTTCCAACTTGGTTCTTCCTTCTCAGAATTCTGAAGACTACGCTAGGTCCCTGGCTATAGGCACACCTCATTGTCATGTGCTTTACTTTACTGCACTTCACAGATATTGTGTTATTTACAAATTTAAGGTTGTGGCAACACTGTGTAGAGAAAGCCTATTCGTGCCATTTTTTCCAATAGCATGTGCTCATTTTTGTCTCTGTGCCAGCATTTTTTAGCAAAAAAGTACTTTTTAAAATTAAGGTATATACATTTTTATACATAATGTTATTGCACACTTAATAGACTATAATATGGTGCAAACATAAATTTCATATGCACTGAGAAACCAAAAAAATTTGTATGACTCCCTTTATTGTGGTAAAACTGAACCCATAATATCTCAGAAGTATGTGTGTATTTGTTACTTTTATGGTTTTAAATTCCTATATGACCCTTGATGCACATATGAAATTATAATACTTACATCTTCAGTTGTAAGTAATTTTGAGATGATATTTCTTAACTACTGCTTCCTCTTTCTTATGTTTATTTTTGCTACTTAAATTCTTATTACCTGATGTTGAAAACCCTGGAAATAGCTTCTCTGTTTCTGATTTATTCTTACAGATCTTCCACCTATAAAATCACTTTGTATTTAGTTCACAGAAACTTTCTTAGTTTTGATGTTTAACCTCACAATTCATCATTAAGACATATCCAATATCCTTATTCAAGATAATGGTTTACTTAAAAATCAACAATTACGGTTTCATTTCTATGATCTATAATTGGTTTATTTACATAATTTTCTTTTCTTTCTTCAATAAAAACTGTGTGATCTTCTTCACATCCTAGCAGTGTAATATAGTTGTAGACCACATTGTTTGTCTGTCAATTAGATGTGTTGACACATATTCCTTGGGATCATACTAATACCCACTCTAACTTTTCTAAGGAGATTATTAATAAAACATACTTATATTGAGGTCCTGTCTTATTCACACAACTTACATTTTTTATCAAGAGTAATCTCTTTCATTTTTAATTTATTATCTTTCCTTCTTAGCATAGACACACCTCAGAAGTTAAATCTCTTTTTTAAAAAGATTGTGTGCTTGCTATTGCAGTTGAGATTCTGCCAGGCATTCTGCTGCCACTGCTTTGCAGTCTGGGATCAGGCGTGGGACATGCTGTTGTGGCTTACACTGGTGTTAGGGGGTGCAGGGTGAGGTTTGGCTCAGGTGTGGGTTACTAGCAGAGTGTTCTGCGTCAGTGTGCTCCTGGTACTTCCCAGCATTTGCAGTCATAAGCAGTACTGGCCCTGTTCCCTTCTACCAAGTTCACAGACTCTGTTCCGGCTTAAAACCAGAGATGCTTTTTGAAATTTGCTTGTCCTGTAAAGAAACTGCAAGTTTGCTAGGATAGATGTCTGTCTGGATTTGTGGACTTAGTTATTCCCCCCTGTAGGATTTCGTAGAGTCACCTTCTGTTTCTGGATACCACCACACTGGGATGATGAGCGTTACTACCACTCAGTCCTGGAGCTGTAGTATTCCTCACAGCCTTCTTGTCCGCTTTCAGTCTGTTAGGTCATTTTTCCTCAGTTTCATATGTTGAGAGTTGCTAAATGGCTCTCTCTCTCTCTCTCTCTCTCTCTCTCTCTTTCTCTCTCTGTATGTGTGTGTATGTATATGTGTGTGTGCGCGCGTGTGTGTGTGTGTGTGTGTATATTATTGGCTCATTGTATTTGGTGTGAAGTAAGCCTACAGACATGAATATCTTAACTAAAAAATGCATATGTTTTTCTAAATAGAAGCAATTAATATAGTATTCATAATGCTAAAATTATTTTTTTTCAAAATATACTCTTTATTTTTATTTTAAAAAGTCATCCTATATATTAAATTGACCATGGGGTTCTTGAATTTATTAAGACACTGAATTCTTACTATTTAGAATAATACATTCTAAAGAATATGTTTATTTTTTAATGGATTGAATCTTTTATTAACTTGAGCAAAAAATACTGTTTCATTTTTTAATTTTCTGATTTACTATATCATCTTTATTGATTTGCTTTATTTTAGGTGATTTATATCATTAAAATTGATGGAAAACCATATACTCTGCATCTCAGAAAACAGTAAGATATGATTTTTTCCTTTTAAGGAAAAAGGATGCCTTTCAGTTTAGATTTTACAGTTTTAAAGTTTTGTATATTATTTAAATTCAGGGATAAAATATAATGTAGACTTTCTTTATCAATCCACTTTGGGATCCATTAGGCCTTAAATGTTAATCTTAGATCTGTGAGGCTCATACATTTTAATTTTCCAGCTTGGTGTTTTCAGATTAAGAAATAAACTACATATTTATAAATCGCCAAATGAGTATAAGCCTTTGAACCCAAGAACTACAAGTATATCTGATGTGAAATGAAACAAAGTTACACATCAAGTGATTATTAGTGAGAAATTTGAACTACTGACATAATTTTTATGATGTGTTAGTTATATATGCATTTATTTTTAACAACTTTATTGAATATACTTTATAGATAAAATTCCCTAAAATGTGCAATAAAATAATTTTAATAACTTTATACAGTGTTGTAACCATCAGCTATAAATCAGTTTTAGAACATTCTTTCCCCACTAGGAGCCCTCATGTCATTTCATAGTTAATATCTGTTCCCACCCACAGCTCTAGGCAACAGTCAATCTACCTGATTTTCATTTTCTCAACACTTCATAAAAATAAAATCAAACAGCCTCTTCTCTGACTGCATCTTTGAACATATATAACAACTACCCCTGTCTACTCGCATCTTTTTAGTTGAAAACAGCTGGAGAAAATTATTACCTTAATTCATTACTACTACCCTATTTAATGAAGGCTTACTAACCTCACTTTGGCCTTTCATGCCTCTACAACTCCACTAAAAAGTGTTTTTCGATAAGCTCAACAATGGTCCTCTTGTTTTTGAATGCTGTTTCTTTTTTAGACTTCATTTTTCTTAACCAATTGGAAGCACTTGGCAATAGTGATCAGCATCTCCTCCATAAAAAAAGTACTTTATTTATTTAGCTTTTAGAATTCCATAGACTCCTGGTCCTGGTTTGACTCCTACCATTGTGGGTTCTCTCTCTCTCTCTCTCTCTCTCTCTCTCTACGCCCACCCCCCATGCAGATTCCTCTTTATTTCTTCAATATTAAGAGTAATCCATGGTGCTGTTGTTGAATTTTTTTTTCTTTTTATTTCATCATGTTATGGGGGCACAAATATTGTTAAGGTTACATATATTGCCCTTGCCACCCCTCCCCTCCAACACCGTGTCAGATCTTCAAGCGTGTCCATCCTCCAGGTGATGCGCATCACACTCATTATGTAACTATATACCCACTTCCTCCTCCCACTCCCACCTGCCCACCACCTGATAAAAGTTTGTGGGGTTATTTTGACATTTTGGTTACATTTTATATCTTTGCCTCTCCCTAAGAAGGTTTAGAGGTATGCCCTTCCCTGCCACAATGCTCGCCACATCCCTAAGATGTGGGTCTCCCCCCCATCCCTGGTGAGCACTACCACCATTTGAGCGCCATAGTTTTAATCAGTCAGTACCAATTTAATGGCGAGTACGTGTGGAGCCCATTTTCCTGATTTGTGTTGCCTCACTTTGGATAATGGGCTTAAGCTTAATCCAGGATAGTATAAGCAGTGCTAGCTCACTGTCATTTCTTAGAATTGAATAATATTCCATTGTGAGCATATGCCAAATTTTGATTGTCCACTCATGAATTGACGGGCACTTGGGTTGTTTCCATAACCTTGCAATAGTGAATTGTGCTGCCATAAACATTCGGGTGCAGATGTCTTTATAATAGAATGTCTTATGTTCTTTTGGGTAGATGCCTAACAATGCTATTGCTGAGTCGAATGGTATTTCTATTTCTAGATGTTTGAGGTATCTCCAAATTCTTTTCTACAAAGGTTGCACAAATTTGCAGTCCCACCAGCAGTTTAAGAGTGTTCCTGTCTCTCCACATCCTCGCCAGCATTTGTTGTTTTGGGATTTCTTAATGCAGGCCATTCTCACTGGGGTTAGGTGATATCTCATTGTGTTTTTTTTATTTCCTCTTATTATGGGGGTACAAGTATTGTTAGGGATACATGTAAATACACACCTTTCCCCTCCTCCCCCTCCCACCAGTCCACCACCCGATAAAAGCTTTTTTTTTTTT
>VBSM01000500.1:8656533-8667257 GCA_008086735.1 Cheirogaleus medius
TAGATCTGTAAAGAATGCTGGTGGTATTTTGATAGGGATTGCACTGATTCTGTATATCACCTTAGGTACTATTGACATTTTAACAATATTGATTCTACCAATCCATGAACAAGGTAGATTTTTCCATCTGTTTAAATCATCTGCAATTTCTTTTTTTAGTGTTTCATAGTTCTCCTTGTATAAATCTTTCGTATCTTTCATTAATTATACTCCTAGATATTTACTTTTCTTTGGGGCTATAGTAAAGGGTATTGCGTTTTTGATTTGAGTTTCTGCTTGATGGTTCTTGGCATATATGAATGCTTCTGATTTGTGTATATTGAATTTATAACCTGAAACATTACCAAATTTGTTTATCAAATCTAGGAGTCTCTTGGATGAATCCATGGGTTTTTCTAGGTATAATATCATATCATTGGTGAAGAGTGAGAATTTGATCTCATCTGCCCCCACTTGGATGCCCTTAATACTCCTCTGTTGCCTGATTTCTATAGCTAGGACTTCAAGCACTATGTTGAATAGGAGAGGAGATAGCGGGCATCCTTGTCTAGTTCCAGTTCGAAGAGGGAATAATTTCAATTTTTCTCCATTTAGTATGATATTAGCAGTGTGTTTGTCATAAATGGATTTGATAAATTTAAAGTATGGGCCTTCTATGCCTATTTTGTTAAGAGTTTTTATTATAAAGGTATGTTGGACTTTGTCAAATGCTTCTTCTGCATCTATTGACAGAATCATGTGGTCTTTGTTCTTGATTTTATTTATGAAGCGAATTGCATTTATAGACTTGCGTATGTTGAACCAGCCTTGCATCCCTGGAATAAAGCCCACCTGGTCGTGGTGAATTATTTTTTTGATGTGTTGCTGAATTCTATTTGCTAAAATTTTATTTAGGATTTTTGCATCTATATTCATGAGGGATATTGGTCTGTAATTTTCTTTTTTTGTTACATCCTTTCCTCTTTTTGGTATCAAGGTGATATTGGCTTCGTAGAATGAGTTAGGAAGGATAACATCCTTCTCAATGGTGTGTAATCGTTTCTGTAGTATAGGTATGAGTTCATCTTTGTATGTTTGGTAGAACTCTGAAGTGTAGCCATCTGGCCCAGGACTTTTCCGTTTGGGGAGGTTTTTAATTACAGCTTCAATTTCTGAGCTTGAGATTGGTCTGTTCTTTTGATTTTCATTTCTCTGATGATTAGAGATGTTGAGCATTTTTTAATATGTTTTCAGGCCATTATTCTATCTTCTTTGGAGAAGTTTCTGTTCATTTCTGTTGCCCATTTCTTGATGGGATTGTTTGATTTTTTTCTTGTTAATTATTTTGAGTTCTAGGTAGATTCTTGTTATTAGACCTTTATCAGAAGTGTAGAGAGCAAAAAAAATTTTTCTCCCATTCTGTGGGTTGTCTGTTTGCTCTAATGATAGTTTCCTTAGCTGTGCAGAAACTTTTTAATTTGATGAGATCCCATTTGTTTATTTTTGATGCTGCGGTGATTGCCTTTGGGATCTTCCTCAAAAATTCTTTGCCTAGACCAATGTCTGATAGGGTTTTCCCAACATCTTCTTCTAGGATTCTTAAGGTTTCATGCCTTAGGTTTAAATCTGTTATCCACCTTGAGTGGATTTTTGTGAGATGTGAGAGGTAGGGATCCTGATTCAATCTTCTGCATGTAGCTATCCAGTTTTCCCAGCACCATTTATTGAAGAGAGAATCTTTTCCTCATAGTATATTTTTGTCTGCTTTATCAAAGATCAGATTACCGTATGCTGATGGTTTCATCTCTGGTATCTCAGTTCTATTCCAGATATCGATGCTTCTGTTCTTGTGCCAATACCATGCTGATTTAACTATTATTGCTTTATAGTACAGCTTCACATCAGGAAGACTGATGCCTCCCAGTTTGTTCTTTTTACTTAAGATTGCTTTGGCTATCCGAGGTTTTTTTGGTTCCATGCAAAGTGAAGAATTATTTTTTCTAGATGTGTAAAGAATGATGGTGGTACTTTGATGGGGATTACATTAATTCTGTAGATCTCTTTAGGTAATATTGACATTTTAACGATATTGATTCTACCAATCTATGAACAAGGTAGATATTTCCATCTGTTTACATCATCTGCAATTTCCTTTTTTAGTGTTTCATAGTTCTCCTTGTATAAATCTTTCATATCTTTCTTTAAGTATACTCCTAGATATTAAATTTTCTTTCGGGCTATAGTAAAGGGTATTGCATTTTTTATTTGAGTTTCTGCTTGATGGTTCTGAATGGGGAAAAATTGAAATCATTCCCTCTTTGAACCAGAACTAGACAAGGATGCCCACTATCTCCTCTTCTATTCAACATAGTGCTTGAAGTCCTAGCTATAGCAATCAGGCAAGAGAGGGGTATTAAGGGCATCCAAGAGGGAGCAGATGAGATCAAACTCTTGCTCTTCGCCGATGATATAATATTATACCTAGAAAACCCCATGGATTCATCTAAGAGACTCCTAGATTTGATACATGCATTTGGTAAAGTTTCAGGTTACAAAATCAATATACAGAAATCAGAAGCATTCATATATGTTGTTGAATCTTTTAATCACCTGGTTATTTCATTCAACCTTATGGCTTTAAACACCATTGGTGTGTTGGCTGCTCCCAGATTTATATCTCTACCTTATTCCTCTCCAATAAATGCCATATTCCTTTATCCAACTACTTGAGAATCAAGTGGTTACTGGAATTCTTATAGGTACATTGTTCAGAATGAACTTCTGATCTTTTTCTCAAATTTATCTTTGTTATAATCATCTCAATAAATGGCAACTCTATCACTTTTCCAGAAAAAATAAAAAATAAAAACCCTTGGAGTCATACTTGATATCTTTCTTTTGTTTTTCCCATATCCAATGGGTTATTAAATCCCATATATTCTCTCTTCAAAATCTACCCAGAATTTGAGCACCGCCACGGCTACTATCCTAGGTCAAACCACCATCCTGTCTTGCCTGGATGACCATAATAACCTTCTGAAGGGTCTCGCTACTTCTGCTTATTTGCCCTGCAGACTACGCTCAGCACAGCATTCAGTTGACTTATGAAAACATTGATCTGATACTGTCTTTGTCTGCTCAGACCTTCCAATGGCTTCACATCTAACTGGCACTGTCTCCTACTATCTTTCTTCATCACTCCACACTCCCCTCCAGTCTGATGTCCCCCTAAGCACGGTTCTGCCTCAAAGTTCTTGCATTTTGTATTAAATTTGTCTGGAATAACATTCTGTGAAAATCCGTCTGTTCAGAGAACCTTTCTAGCCATCCAATCTATGTGCTGTCAACACTCCCCCAGGCCTTATTTATTATCATCTACCATGTGGTAGTTTATGCCCCTGACTGTCATGAAGTCCAGGGAGTTTGTCTTTTGTTAAATGCTGAGTCCTGGCACCTAGAAGAGGATCTATAGGATAGCAGACACTCAGTAAAGACTTGTAGAATGACATCATGCACAGAGGAGTCCCCAGATCTGTTCTGACGTTAAGAAAGCCTTAGCTTCCTGATTCACCAATTCCATGAATTTCGGCTATTAGGCCATACTAAAATTATCCTCATTAAATCATGTTATTATATGAATTCCATATATTTAACATTTATTTTATTATATTAATGTATGTATTCATATTAAAATTATGACTCAAACCTTTTTTTTAATTTTTTTTGGTTTTTTAGCTCATTCTTATCTCAGAACTTTTTAGTTTATACATATGATGAAACCGGATCTTTGCATTCTGAGTCTTCATATTTTACGGTAAAGTCAGATGTCTTAGACATTTATTATCATATATTTCTTTATTGAAATGGACATATCATTACCATTAAGATGTGTTTGTTCCGTGTTGACAGTTTACTAAAAATGTTTTATCCTGTATAACTCTGATCTGTTATATGATTGACTAGAACATAGAAATGACATAGGATGGAGATGAAACCCAGTTACAGGAGAATACTCGTGGGCACCCAGGTGGTACAAAGTAAAGACAGGTGTCAAAAACCTTTTCTCTTGAAAATTTTCATCAATAATTCTGTATGATTCATTATATTATTATTATTAAATATTTTAATGTTTTGAGTCTTGTGAAATGTTTGACAATACATTTTATTCATAAAGAATGTATATTGCCTTTCTATACTGTTTTTCAGAGGCCTTGCCATTATCAAGGATATGTTGTAGAATTTCCAAATTCATCTGTGACACTCAATATATGTTCGGGTCTCAGGTAGTAGCATCTTATAGGATATTTCTATTTGAAGAACTTAGGATATACTTAAAATGGAACTTTGAGATTTGACAAACACAAATCTGGGAAGGTTTATGGGACATCCAAATCTGAAAATTTCCTTTATAGTGGCCTGATTTTATTTATATCAATATTACTACCTGGACCTAAGTGCCCATTCAAATCAAATCAATCTTGGGACCCCTAGTGGACACAGGGTCTATTCAGGAGACTGTGCAGAAAGGGGTGGCGTTGTGGAAAGAAATGCTGGAACATGCCCTAAGTGCAATTGTTGCATTCTCTATCAGTTTTCTCACATAATTGTGAAAATGGTATTAATTAGTTATTTTAATATAATAGGCACATACAGTGTGCCATCAGCTTAGTACCACACATAAATCAACTAATTACGAAGATCCCTTAGGGGTACAGAACACGGATAAGTGATTTTTGTCATTGATAATGGGAGACTTATGGTAAGTTCATAAGAAGAAGGTTCATAAGAGCACAGGGAAAAAAAAGGCTCTCTCTAACCTGCCTTTGGTTTTAGCTGCCTAATTTCCAGAATTTATCATGTCAACTCAGAAAATTGGCATTCTTTGAATGTGGTTTTTATAGATATCAACCTCTTTAGATACACACTCTACATACCTGCTTTTCCTTATTCTAACCTCTGTAAAAACAGGTACTTTATTACTAGAATTCTCAAAAAAAAAACTTGGTTCTTAGTAATTTTGTCTTAATGTATCCTGAATGAATATGATTGCTACCTATAAATTACAACATACTCTTTAGTACATTTTGCTCTTTAAAATGTGAACAAATTTAAGGCAGATGTGGTTAACATACACTGAAAGAAAAAATATAGGAAAAGAAGGTAGCAGTGGGCTTAAAACGTTCTTTACTATGGTTTCTTATTTTTCATGCCACTTCAGATTATAGGATTTTTATAATTATTATCTTTTAAATTTTTAGTGGATTTCTTCAGCTTGAAAATATCAGCTATGGAATTGAACCACTGGAATACTCAGCAAGATTTGAGCACATAATTTATCAAGTGAAAAATGACAACACAAATGTATCAATGTTAGCAGAAAATTACACCAATATTTGGCAGAAAGACAAGCCTTACAAAGTTCATTTAAGCCCACAGGTAACTGTTATGGTTCTAATATTATGGCATACTAAGAAATTACCTCTGTAGATTTTTTTTAATTATGAAAGGAATCTAGTTAACTGTTGAGCAGGAATATTAACTTTTATATATTTTAATATATCTTTAAATAAAACATCCAAATTCTATCTAAAATATTTGAAAAATTATATAATATATTTCATATTTATTGTTTTATGATATATTATTCAATGTTTATTTTCTATGTTTTTTCAAACAACACACATATCATTGAAAAAGTTTAGAAATACAGAAAGATAACAGAGTCACTGTTATTTCCAGTACCCTGGTAAAGTTACTTTTAATATTTTGATATATACCTTTACATACTACCTGAACATATCTTTCTAAAATAGGCAGTCATGGTTTATTACTCAACTCTCTTAATTTTCTGGTAGTCTGGATATAGAATTCTTGTTTGACAGTTTCCTTCTCTCAACACTTTGAATATTTCAATCCATCACCGTCTGGCCTTTGCAGTTTCTGTTAGAAAATCTGCTGTTAATATTACTGGGAAATCCTTGTACATATTGAGTCATTTCTATGTTGTTTCCTTCAAAATTCTTTCTTTGCCTTTGACAGATTGTTTCTAATATGTCTGTGAGTGGATCTCTGTGTCTACCCTACTTGGAGTTTATAGCAATTTTTGAGTCTATAAATTGTGTTTTGAAGTCAAATTTGGAAAGATTTAGGTCATTCATTCTCTGAATATTTTTCCTGCCCCTTCATCTCCCCCTTTCTTTCTGGTAGTCCCGTCACATATGTGTTGATATGCTTGAGAGTGTCCCAGGGGTTTCTTAGGCTCTGAGCATTTTTCTCCATTCTTTTTTCTTTCTCTTCCTCAGATGATATAATCTCAGTTGGTCTATCATCAAATTCACTAATTCTTTCTTCTGCCTGCTCAAATCTGCCCCATGCCTCTTTAATGAATATCTAACTTGTTATTAATTCTAGAATTTCTATTTGTTGTCGTTTTATCTTTAGTGAGACATCATTACATTACTTTCCATTAGTTGTTTATATGTAGTGTCCTTTAACGCTTTGAAATTATTTAAAATAGCTAATTTAAAGTATTTTTCTATTAAGTTCAAAGTCTAGTCTTCATCTTGATGGTTTTATCCCTGTGCATAGGCCATACTCATCTGGTTCACCGCATGCCTCAGTTTTTTTTGAAAACTGAAACTGGATATTCCAAATAGTATAATATAATGCTGTAATTCTGGAAATCTAGGTCTACCTCCCTCTCCCGGTTTTTTTTTTTTTTCATTGTTGCTATTTGCTATGGTTTTTGTTTGGTGACTTTTCTGAACTGGTTCTCTAAAGCCTATTTTCTTTGTTGGGTGTTGCCACTGAGGTCTGTCTGCTATTGTCTGAAGGATGAGGCTTTCTGTGCATGCTGGAGCACTCTGCCTTCCCTCAGCCAGGCAGTTCAACTCTGCCTTTCATTTCACTTCCTGCTTGCAGAGAGCCTCAATGTCAGCTGGAGGTGGGAGTTTAGGATCTTTTCAGGCCTTTCCTAAGCATGCACAGTGCCCTGGGCATGTGCTTATCCCTGCACATCTGTGTGGGGTTCTGGAGTCCCAGAAATTTGTCTTTGCTTTTCCTAGCCCCAGGTAGACATCCTGTTCTCTGGGCTTTCCCTTTTAACCTTTGTGCTTAGTCCATTGTTTGCCCCACTCTTATTCACTGTTATTTACCACGTGTAAAGCTACAAAACATGGCTGTAATTATTTTTAACAAATATCTTTGGGAAAAAGACACTTCATATTAGGTGAGGTCTGACTTAAGTCAAATACAAACAAGCTCGAAGTGTGTCTTCTAGGAAGCACCACACAGGTCAGATTATGACAATCCTCGGAGAACAACGTTTAGAAGATGCTCAGCCACATTCTGCTTTCTTCAGTTGTTGTCAGTCTACTGGTATTCACCACAAATACAAGATAATAGTTTCCAACTCATGGGGAAAGGAACTAGAGCAAACTCAAATCCCCCAAAGATTGCTATTTGTACCAAGATCTGTCATTTTTCTTGAGTAAATGCTCCTCAGAATGATGCAAGGTTTTTGGTTAATACCAGAGTCATGAAAAAGTTGATTCTAACAATTTTTGACAATTCTCTTGTTGGTTTTATGTAGGACAGAATTTACAGAGCTCCTTACTCTGATTTTCACTGATGTCAGTCTATTTCATGAATTTTACATGGCTTATATATGAGCCCTTAATGTAATATGGTTTCTAATTGGACCTGTAGAAGTGTGCGTATTTTTGGACATTTTCTAGCTATCCTTTTGGTATTGATTTTTAACTGAATTTCATCATGTTTTGGTAATATATTTGACATTGTACATTATTCAGTTGCATTGTGTAAGGTCCTACAGATGTCTATGAGGTCAATTTGTTTTCTTTAAAATTTCTGTTTTGGATATATTTTTTTGCAGGGAATTTGTACTTTATGTCTGTTGTCACAGCATCTTCCTTATAAGAGATTTTTAACCTTAGTTCTACAATTTTCATTTTTAAGTGATGCATTTTTATTAATAATTATATTAAAGTAATCCAAAATACGTTTAGCAAACTTTCACTATTTACTTTGACTGTCATTAATGTTGCCTAGAAGTTGGTGAGAAAATTGTGACAACAAATATCTCTCAGAGGTAAGCAGAGAGAACCCTTTTCTCCTTCTTCAATCCTTTCCAATTTCAGAGTAACTAACATTAACAAAATGCCAGTGTACTCGATAAAATAAAATATGATTTTTAAATACACATGGATAGGAACAGCCAACTCCTTTCTGTCTTGGGTCAAAAGAACTATTTGATGTTGAACTTACATTTCTGATCTTGCATGTCGTGTGATCTTTTCCATGACAGCCTTTAGCAAATTAATTAAAGTTGCTTTAAATAAATTCCCTTTCTGATACTTCCACAACCTGTGCAATGTATCAGCCTGATTTTCATGATTGCTTATGTCTTCCAGACTGTGTTTGTTCTCGTCTCCTTGTATTTCCCTTCCTTTTTTGGTTGAAAGCCAGATGTTGCATATGGCAGTAACTACTAAATTATTAAGAGTATGTTTTAGGTTTAGAGATAAGTTCATCTTTTCTTCTGCTTAGTCATTTGTTTGAAAGTTTATGTTGATCTAGTCAGAAGGCAGGTCTGTGTGAAGTTTGTTGTTGCTGCAGTCACTCAGTGTACCACAGGCTTCACATTTCTTTAGTGACAACTTGTGTTTATGGTGAGGGATAATTTGTTGTAGGGATGCTTGTTTCTTTCTTGGCTTCGGGTTTCTTCGCTTGGCTTTGTTTTGTGTCTTTGCAAACAAAATTTCTTTCAGAACCCTCTTCTATCTCCACTGTTATTTCTTCTTGACACCTTTTAGCAAGGGACATGGGTTGGCATGAGGCAGAGAACAGGGGCGTTTTCTGATTTTCCACTGACATTAGGCAGGTTTTATGAACTGTGGTTTGGGATGTCCTCCTCACACATGTCCCTACCCTTCTCCTCCAGATGTGATGCAGGGCCCAGCAGGTATTCTTTCCCAGCTCTACAGAGGTAGAATATTTTCCTCCGTCCCTTTCCCAACTGTAAGGGGTTTCTCCTGTGTCTTTAGGCTACAAGTCTCTTTGCCCTTTTCACTGAAGATTAAGCCTTTTGTATCATGAATGAGTTAGAAAAAGTGGGTTTAGGCAGTTTATGCAGTTTATGGATTCAATAAAAATCATTAGTATACATCCGTCCACCTTTTACCCTGCTGTACAAGTAGAAAGAATGCTTTTTCTAGTTTTCCATATTGATGATTTGAAACCAAAAACCAGAGAGGACTGCTTTTTTTTTCTTTTCTCCAGTAAATAGTTTTGGCAGCAGGGAGCTAAAAATTAAAATGATTAATAAAAATTTACTATTATAATGTGATTGCTCAAGAAATTTGAGGATGGCTGTGTACACGTCTGAAAATATTTACTATCCACTGTAGAATTCAGCATCATATACCTGACTGAAAACCAGCAATCACAAATATGCTAAGGAAGCATCTGTATCTATTTTACATTAAAAAAATGATTTTTGTCAATGCTATGCCTAAAGATGCTACTTGAATTTGTATAGTTGCAGGTTTATTTACATATCACTCTTTCAGTCATGACTTGTTATGTATTATCAGATATTGATTTTCTAATATTTTACTCATTATTCAAATTCAATCTTACATGTACAAAGACTAAAGCCATAGCTCTTAATTCATTCTGCAAATAGGAATAGCTGAAATTTCTTTCAGAAATTTTCTATTTCCTGAAAAGGAAATTACCAGTTACAGAATATCAATTTTATGTCAGAGTTATTAGATACCTTAAATAAGAATTAATTTCAATGATAATTTAGATGTCTCATCCAACCCATAGAATCAAAATAACTTCAAGCTTTTGAGGACTGTGGATCCGGACAGCACAAAGTAGACACACTCTCCCTATTTCCCCCAGAAAGTCTACCTTAAAAATCCTAGACATTATATATGTGACAAAAGTAAGAACACTATTATGTTGGACAGAAGAAAACAGACAAGCTAGTGACCACTACACACAAGGAACAATATGGCAGTTAGTTCTATGGGTTTATTGTTTGTTTGTTTTTCTTTTTTTATATTTTTCTTTTTCTTTTTTTTCTTTTGGCATCCTATGCACTGGACTGAGCACAGAAGCAGCACACAATTTGAAAATGCCAATTGGTGGAGACAAAATGTCCCAAGAAAAAAGGTGCTCTTTATAGTGAAAGTTCTGGGACATGGACAGTATACAAAACAGAAACTTTTAAACAGTAATCATTACACTCTCGTAAACATGAGGGAAGAATTATGTACCATTAGTCACTTCTTTCAGCAAAGGCAAAGTGAAGAGCCAAGACTTGTCTCAGAAGGATGTAAAGAGGTACCCACTTATCTGTGCTCAGATAGTATCATAGAAGGTCAAATGAAGACCTGAACTTTCATTCTGGTTGACAGTGACAATACCTCTTCCCCTGATGTATCTGTGGAAGCCTGAGTTTCAACCCCAGCCCTCCAGCTCCACCTCCGCCTCTACACTCCACCCTCCACCTCCATATCCACACTCCACCTCCACCTCCACATTCCACCTCCACACTCCACCTCCACCTCCACCTCCACCTCTACCCTCCACCTCCACTGACACACTCTGCCTCCACCCTCAACCTCCACCTCCACCCTTCACCTCCACCTCCACATCCACACTCCACACTTCACCCACCACCGCCACCTCCACCCTCCACCTCCACCTCCACC
>VBSM01000500.1:8667357-8679796 GCA_008086735.1 Cheirogaleus medius
CCTCCACCCTCCATCTCCAACCTCCACCTCCACCCTCCATCTCCACCTTCACCTGCAGCCTCCACCTGCAGCCTCCACCTGCACCTCTACCTCCACCATCCACCTCCCACCTCCACCCTCCACCTCTACACTCCACCCTCCACCTCCACCCTACACCCTCCTGCTCTACCTCCACCCTACACCCTCCACATCCACCTCCACCCTGCACCTCCACCTCCACCCTGCATCTTCACCTCCACCTCCACCTCTACCTCCACCCTCCACTTCCACCTCTTGTGGGGGAGCTTTCCCACTTCTTGCTGGGCTATTGTCAGAGGATTGTGCGTGGAAGCCTGGATTTTTGCTACCTCCTAATTATAACAAGCCGCACTTCAGAGAAGTGCCATAGGTGACCAGATCAGGAAAAGAAATAGGCACAAGCTCTTTCCATACATAGATGGTATCAGCAGAGGCTTGGCATGTCAATGGAGGCTGAGTTGGGAAACTGAACTTCCACCACCATCTGATAGTAAGGAGGCAACTACCACCCAGCTTCACCACTGCAGTGTTTTACTCCTACCAAGCAATGATTAAATATGACCCAGAGATTCATAACATAATACTCAACATGTCCAGTACAATTAGAAACGCTTGTTATACCAAGAATCAGGAAAATTTCAACTTGAGTAAAAGAAGACAATTAACATATGCAATACTGAGATTACATAAATTTTGAAACATTTGACAAGTATTTAAGACAGTTATAAAATGTTTCAGCATGTGTTGAACTGTTTCAAAATAGGTTATGAAAACACTTGAAATAATTGAAAAAAATAGAAAGCCTCAGTATATAGTTAGAAGATATAAAAAATTATAACATTGTCTGATGTGATTCTCAATGTGCATAAAGGGAATATTTAACAACTGTTAATATAAAACAAATGTTAAAACTATATCATAAAGAAAAGGTAAAGGTTGTTTAAAGGCAAGAGAGTAACTTTTCTACATCTTATTCAAATTGGTAAATTGTCAATCCCAGTAGACTGTAATAAATTAGGTATAATACCTAAGGCCATCATTTAAAAAAATCCATGTAAAGATATATACTCAAAAATCCATTATGGATAAATGAATATTGACTCTCAAAAATTTTCAAGTATAACACCATAGGAAAAAAATAGACAAGTGTAAACCAGAGTGAAAAAAGAGAAAAAAATAATGACATGGCAGATTGGAGCCCTAACATATCAATAATTACATTAAATACAACTAGTCTAAATACACCAATTACCAAGATATGATTGGCAAAGTGGATTTTAAAAAAATGATTCAAATACCATCTATAGGAAATTGTTCTCAATATAAGGAAGCACATGGGTTAAAAGAAAAAGATGCAAATATATACGAGAGCTGTCTGGAAAGTATCCAGCCACATAATATGAAAATTGCATATTAACAATGGCTAGATACTTTCCGGACAGTCCTTGTGTTCTATGAAAAACAATGTACTTCTAAGTAATAGGTTGGTCAAAGAGAAAGTTTTAAGGAAAACAAAAACTGTACTCAAGAAAGTAAAAATGAAAATAGAATTGGTAAAAATATATGGGAAATAGTTAAAACCTTGGTAAGAGGGCAATTTATAGCATTAAATGCTTATATCAGAAAATAAGAAAAATCACCAAGCAATAGTTGACTTCTCATTTCAAGATATTAGAAAGAAATAGCAAAATGAATTCAAAACAAGCAGAAGCAAAAAAAAAAACAAACTAATAAAGATTTAGCAAACATCAATGAATTTAAAAACAAAATAGAGAAAAATCAATGGGAAAAAATGGGTCTTTGAAAATATCAATCAGATGTATAAACCTCTAGCAAGACTAGCAAAGAAAAAATGGGAGAAGAAACAAGTAAATTATTAATATAAAGAATTAAATGGAGATATCACTGTGGACATAAAAATATAACCAAGGAATATTACAAACAACTTTAGGTACATAAATTTGCCAATGTAGATGAAATGGGCCAGTATCTTGAAAATGACAAACTATGAAAACTCAACCAGTAGTAAAGAAACAACCTGAATAGTCCTGTGGCAATTAAAAGATTGAATTTTTAAATTAGAA
The DNA here is from genome assembly GCA_008086735.1 of Cheirogaleus medius. Classification (NCBI taxonomy): domain Eukaryota; kingdom Metazoa; phylum Chordata; class Mammalia; order Primates; family Cheirogaleidae; genus Cheirogaleus; species Cheirogaleus medius. The sequence continues at coordinate 8,669,460 of VBSM01000500.1, forward strand.
AACTCAAATACAATCTCTCTGGTCTAGATGGTTTTGTATTAAATTTCTAATAAATATTAAAAGAAGAAATAATGCCACTTCTGTATAATTTCTCCAGAAAATTGAAGAGAAGTGAACACAATTTTGTGAGGACAGTATCACCCTGATACTAGAATAAGATACAGACTGTGCAAAGCAGACAAACCACAGATCAATACATCACTTGAATATAGATGCAAAAATTCTAAATAAAATATTATCAAAAATTATTCAACAATTTATAAAAAGACTGTACATAATGAACAAGTGATGTTTATTCCAGAAATGGAAGTCTGGTTCACTATTTGAAATCAACCAAAATAATCCACCACATTACTAGGTTAAAGAAGAAAACTCACATGTTCTTTTCTATTGATTTGGCAAAAGAGCAGGACAAAATTCAACATGCATTCATGATATACACTCCCAGCAATGCTGAGACAAGTTTTTTTCTATTTGATAAATGCCATTTACAAAAACCTACAGCAAATCTAATACTTAAAATGAAAGGCTGAGTGGTTTCCTCTTAAAATTTGGTACAAGGCAAGGATGTCCACTCTCTCCAACCTTATTTAACATAGGACTGTATTCCTAGGCAAGACATTAAGGAAATACAAGGAAATTAAAAGTACGCAGATCAGAAAGGAAGATATAAAAATGCCCCTCTTTGTAAATGATGTAATTGTCTCTGTAAAAATCACAAGGATTATAAAAAATGTTCTAGAACTAATAAGTGAAATCAGTAAAGTCACAAAATACTAGATCAATGTACAAAAATCCACTGTACTTCCATAAACTAGCAATGAATATGTAGAAACTGTAAACAAGAATTAAAATATCATTTATAAGCACTCAAAAATGAAAAAGGTAAATATCTAGCAAAACATGTGCAGGCTTTACATATTGAAAACTAAAAACTACTGATGCAATAAATCAAATAAGGCATAAACAGAGACAGGTAACATGTTCATGGATTGGGAAATTCAGCATAATAAACATTTCATTGTTTTAAAATTGATATATAGGTTACACATAATTCTTACAAAATTCCAAGAAATTTTGTAGCTATATATAACATTGTTCTAAAAGGTATATGGAAAGTCAAAGGAAATAAAATAGCTAAAATATAGAGGGGGTAGATCAAGATGGCAGAGTAGGTCTCTTCAGCAATTTACCCTAACTAAAACATCAGTTTGAATAGCTATTTATGCATGAAACTGCCTTCACATGAGCTAAAGTAACCTGAACATGCAAGTCCTAAGCCCCTTAGGACTGCAAAAATAAGTAAAACCACCATTAGGCAGTAAGGGTTATCAGTTATCTGTGACCACAATGTCCCTTCCCCTGTGGTACACACGTAGAAAGTACCTTTGGACACTACACTGAAATGAGTAAGCTGGAGATGGGCATTCAGCTTCCACACCATTCTGGGTCTCTCTGCAGGTGACTTGCTCCTGAATTGTCCCACAGTGAGCACCACAAGTATCAGTGGGGCTTAACCACCTGAGGCCAGATAGAGACAAAAAGGGCTAATGCAGTCAGTGCATGAAACTAGGAAGTGGCTCATTACTGCTGGAGGAGGTGTCACAGCAGAGAGGCCATTTATAGGTGCCACACTGCAAGAAGCACACTTTATAGATCCTCTGAACTTGAGAACCCAACTGGCTCTCTTATAAGGCCTGGCTGCTCTTTGCGGATCTCCCATGTGCCCATTCAGTTTAGACTTTACACATCATGGCAAAACCATCATTAGATGTGTATTTAACCTGGACTTATGGCACCCTCTAGTGCTGAAATATATCACAACAGTCAGTCCACTCAGAATTTCTATATAAGCCCACTGAAAGAAAAGTCACAACCAAACCCAGAATTCAAAGACTGTAATAAATACTTAATTAGCCAGTACATAGACAGAGATAAATGTCTATAAGGAATAAGACTAACATAGGAAATATGGCCTTAATAAAGTGATAAAACAAGGTGCCAGTAACTGATCCAATGACATGAAGACAAGCAATCTGGCAGACAAAGAATTCAAAATAGCTGTTTTAAGAAAACTCAGCAAAATTTTTAAAAAGCAGAGGAAAAATTCAAAAATTTGTCAGAAAAAATTAACAGAGAAATTAAAATTAAAAAAAAAATCAAAAATCCTGGAACTGAAAGTACAATAAATGAAGTGGAAAAGGCAATAGAGGGCATCAACAGCAGAAATGACTAAGCAGAAGGAAGAATCAGTGATCTCAATGATAGCCTATTGGAAATTACACAGTCGGAGGAGAAAAAAAGAATGAGAAGAAACAAAGAAAACTTATGGGATCTATGGAACACCATCAATAGAAAAAATATGTATATTGTTTGCATTCTAGAAAGACTAGAGAATGAAAAAGGGATAGAAAGCTTATTGAAAGAAGTAATAACAGCAAAGTTTCCAAACCCAGAGAAAGATACAGATTTCCAGGTACAGGAAGGTCAAAGGTCACCAATCAGATTCAAACCAAATAAAGCAATCCCAAGAAATACCATAATCAAACTCTCAAAGGTCAAATGCAAACTGAGGATCCTGAAAGCAGCAAGATAAAAGAAGTAAGTAACACATAAGGGAATTCCACTATGCCTGGCAGCGGATTTTTCAGAAGCCACATAGGCCAAGAGATATACTCAAAGTGCTGAAAGAAGAAAACTGCCAGTCAAGAATAGTGTACCCAGAAAACCTATCCTTTAGAAATGAAAGATAGATAAAGACATTCCCAGGCAAGTGAAAGCTGAGGGAATTAATTGCAACCAGACCTGCTTTATAAAATATGCTAAAAAGAGTTCTTCAAAAGAAAGAAAATGATGCTAAAGTGTATCATGAAAACATCTGAAGATAAAAAACTCACAGTTAAAAGTAAGAATCCAGACAAATTTAGAATACTCTAACATAGTAATTGTGAGACATAAACCACTTACATCCTTAGTAGGAAGGGTAAAGGGCAAAACAAATAAAAGTAAAAACAACTACAATAATCTGTAAGGGATATGCAATATTAAAAAGTTGCAAATTGTGACATCTAAAATGTAAAATATGGGGGAGTAATGGCATTAAAGAGTAGTGGATTTTTTACCTTATTTTATGATCACAATTAGTCTGGTATCTGTTCAAAATAAACTGTTACAACTATAAGACGGTTATTTGTAAGCCCCTAGAAAACCAAAGAGCAGAAACCTTTAACTGATTCAATAAAAGTAGAAAGCAAGAAATCAAAACATACTGATAGAGAAAAATCACTTAACGTTGAAAAGAAGATCATAAGAAATGAAAAATTTTTTTTAAAGTTCTACAAAATCACTAGAAAACAAATAACAATACAGCAGTACAAACTCCTTACCTATCAATAATATTACCTTGAATCTAAATGAATTATACTTTCCACTTAAAATACTTAGAGTGAATGAATTGATTTTGTTTTTTAAAGACCCAACAGCATACTGTCTACAAAAGACTCAGTTCACCTGTAAGGACACACAAAAACTGCAAAGCGAAACCAAAAGAGAGCAGGACTAGGTGTACTTAGATAAAATACTGTTTTGTTTCAAGGCAAAAACAGTTCAAACAGATAGAGAAGTTCACTGTGTAATGATAATGTTACAGGTGGATAGCAAGAATAAATTCTGACATTATATTGCACAGTATTGTGACTTCAGCTAACAATAATGCATTGCATATTTAAGTAGCTAGAAGAGAAAATTTTGAATGTTCTCACAACAAGGAAATGATAAATATGCAAGGTGATAGATATGCTAATAACTATCATTTGATCATTTCACAATGTATACATGTGTCAAAACATCATATTTACCCCATAAATATGTACAATTATGTGTCAATATAACAGCTGGTTACTTAATTATGACAAATATACCAACCTAATGTAAGATGTTAATAATAGGGAAAACTGGATATGGGTATATGGGAACTCTGTGCTATTCTTGCAATTTTTCTAATAAAATAAAATAGCTAAAATAATTTTGAAAAGCATACTGAAGTAGGACCGATTGCTCTACTGGATTTTATGATGCACTTTATATTAATAGCTACAGTATTCAAGACTGTGTGGTATTGATAAAGGGATGGACACACACATTCATCAATGGGTCTAAATGGAGAACTCAGAAAAGGCCCACACAGATAAACCCAAGTGATTATTTTCAATGGTATGAAAGCAATTCAATGAAAAAGGACAGTCTTTTAAATAAATGACACTGGGACACTTGAATATACTGTGGAAATAAGATGAGCTTCAACCTGAATCTCATACCATGCACAAAAATGAACTCAAAATATTTAAATATCAATTGTTTATACTCTAAAAGTTTTAAAATAAATGTAGACAATGATTTAGGACCTAGGGCTTGAACACCAAAAGCATTATTCAGAAAAGAAAAAAAAAAGATGAATTGTACTCTTGTAAAATTAAAGTGTTTTGATGTGCAAAAGACCTGGTAACAATAATGAAAAGACAAGGTACTGACAGGAAGAATATGGCTAAGGACTAATATAGACTCTATAAATAACTCTCAAAAGTCAACATTAAAAAAATAAACAATTAAAAAATAGGCAAAACCTTAATAGGCATTTTACAGAAGAGGATATAAACATGGAAAAAACAAAGCAAAACCAGAGTTAAAAACATATGAAAATATGTACATCATAACTAACCTTTACAAAAAATGTAAATTAAGACCATTATCATATATTATTACATATTTATTAGAACAGCTGACATTTTTTAAAGTATTATATCAAATGCCAGTAAAGATGTAGAAAAACTGGATCTTTCATGCATTGCTGGTGGGAATGAAAATGGTATAGCCACTGCAGAAAATATTTTCTTAAAAAGTACCAAACCTACACTTCTCATAAAATCCAACAAATGAACGCTCGAGCATGTATTCAGGGGAAATTAAACTTGCATATATACAAAAACCTGTGCATGAATGTTCATAGGAGCCTCATTTGTAGTAACTTAAAATTGGAAACAAATAAAATATCTTTTAATAGATATTTCAAAATAATTAATAATAATGCCATTGAATGATTAAAAACTGGTACATTCATACCATGGAGTACTGCACAGAGCAAAAAGGAAAAGATTACTGATGCACATGATATGCATATGGATCTCACTGGCATTGTGAAGATTAAACCAACCCCGTGTCAGAAGACCACACACAGTATGATTACAGTCATGAAGCCTTCTTAAAATGACAATATGTAGAAATAGAGAACAGATGAGTGGTTACCACAAGTTAGAAATGTTGGAGAAGTTTGGATAGTGACTTTAAGAAGTACAATAATGGGGATTTTTGTGGTGATGGAACAGTTCTGTATCTTGACTTTGGTGCTGTTTATATGAAAGTATGCATGACAAAATTACACAGAATTATACAAATACATGTTGTACCAAAGTCAATTTCTTTGTTTTGATAATATACTATAGTTCTTTTTTTAATTTTTTTTTTTGAGAGGAAGGAAAGAGGAGTTTATTAATTTGCCAGCAAATGAGGAGATTGGCAGACTGTTGTCTCAAAGTAGACACGTCTTGTTTTTGAGCAAAATTACAGAGCTTTTAAAGGTTCTTATTTATCCCATAATCACATCTTTGGCTAAGACAATCTCTTGACGTCTGCCCGGGCAATTCCCCTGAGACATCTGTGGCACAAAGAACAAAGGACATTCTCCTGTCCCTCCCAGCCACTGGCCTGAGACAGGGATATAGGTTCTAGTTCTCAAAAAGGGTGAGGGGGTTTTGAAGAGACAGAAAACATTTTTACTGTTTTGTAGGCCATTTTCTCTGTTACGTATTCCCCATTGTCAATTTTACCCTTTCACATCTATGGGAAGAGGGCTGATGTAGTCATCGATGAATTGGGGTGACATTTTAGATGGAAGGTAGATTATCAGGCGAAAATGGGCATAAGTAATAACTACAACCATGAGGATTGACAAGGTGAAACAGACTGCCGCCTCGCACATAATGTCCGACACAGAGCTGGGTTCGAAAAGAAACATGGGACCTCTCAGTGCAGAGCTCTTAGTTGTAGCCTGTAGGTGATCCAAGAGACTAGCTTTTGTAAATTCAGAATTCCTTACAGAAATCCTTGTACCAAACAAGGTTTAGGATAGCATACCCAGCAGTAAGGCGGAGCAGCAAGAAGGGGTGATAGCCCAGGGAATCCTCACTAAAGAGTTGCGTATCTTTGGTATGAAGGACCCAAGGTTTTACCCTTGACAGTTTTAACGAGGTGTGAGTTATGAGAGGCACTTTATAGGGTGCCTTTCACTTTTCTGTTTCTAACTGGGGCAGACACTGAAAGAGGCAACTCATGTATAGTGGTTAGCACCTGACCCACTCATTGGACATACTGTTTTACTCTATTCTTTTAAATCTATGGTTATATTACTATATTTACCTATGGGTGTTAGGAAGGTCTCTCATAAAATAATATTTTTTAGGGGCTTAACCCTGTTTTTAAAGGGCTACCCTTATCTAGAGAAGCGTAAGTGGCAATATCTTATCTCACTTTAGGTGGGTTTCACATAATTTTTATTTTAGATATAGGGCTTTGTTTACTTGGGGGTTACTTCCACTACAAAGGAGGCTCCATTATCACTTCATATGAATAAAAGGAGCCTCTGAACACTTTGATGACCTTCGGGATCATTGAGTCCATTGTGTCTAGCGTTCTGGAAAAATGGTTCCCCAGGTTCCCACTGGGGATTCACTCAAAGAAGCTTATGGGCGACCACAGGACATTGTGCTGTGAATCCTGGCGTAGGAAGCAAAGATTCTCCCAGTGGGCAGTTTTCTTTAAGATGTAACCACTGGGGAAACTGGATGAATGACACATGAAATCCCTGACCTATTTTGGCAATTTCCAGTGTTTCAATATGTTTTTTTAAATGGCTAAAAATAAGAAAATAAAAATAATCTATTAATATGTTAAAGATTTTGGAAGTTTATTTTATTGAAGGTGACATATCTGATGTTATTGTGACATTTAAAATTCATTTAAAAATTTATTTTAAAACTCATATTAAAGATAGGTTTATTTTTGTTTTGAGAATAACAAGGATATAAATTTGGCAGAGCAGAAAGTCAGGGTAAAAGCAATGCTACTATTAAAATATAAAACCTGCTGTGTAGGAACATAATTGAAATTTGTTATGGTGTACCCATAATTCACAATTATATTTATTCAAGCTGCAATATAGAATGTCAACATTTGCTTATATTTTAATATAGGCACAGGAAGAGTAACCAATATAGAAATTAATTTTGGAAACAATGCTGAATGCAAAGGAAAAAAATCAGTATCCTCAGTATATAGTTTTTCTCTTAGCTGCTCAACATTAGTAGAGGCCAGATGTGGTGGCTCACACCTGTACTCCTAACACTTTGGGAGGCTGAGGCAGGAGGATTGTTTGAGGCCAGGAGTTTGAGGCCAGCTTGAGCAAGAGCGAGACCCTATCTCTATAAAAAATGGAAAACAAAAAATTAAGTGCACATGGTGGCGTGCACCTGTAGTCCCAGCTATTTAGGAGGCTGAGGCAGGAGGATAGCTTGAGCCCAGGAGTTTTAGGTTGCCCATGAGCTATGATGACACCACTGCACTCTAGCCCCGGGGACAGGGTGAGACCCTGTCTCAAAACAAGCATATATAAAAGCAAACAAAAACAACAACAATAAAAAGCAAAACAATTAGTGGAAGGATCACATATAGGAGAAAAGGAAGTGACAAATGGATATAAAAATAAATGTTCTAATAAGGTTATTCTGAATGAGGTTAAACCATATTAATAAAAATCTATTTGGCTGGAAATAGTTTTAGTTTTTATCCAAATATAACTAGAATTATGAATATTCTCCATCAAGCAGACATTTTTCTGAATTTAACAGCTATGTCATCACCTACAGAGAGGGGATTTTTTTCCCAATTCAAAATATCATGGAGTTTAGGAAAGAATCAGTTGAAGGTGTTCAACAATTCAAAATGCATTAACTATAAAATGTAATCCTGAACAAAATCATAGGCAACGTAATTAAAACATTAAGACGTTATTGAAAAAAATATATTGTTCTAAAAATATCAGAAATACAGACCTGGAAGGAGATACAGTCAAGAAAACAAAGCGCATAAGGATCTAACAGGAACAATTGCTTTGTTTATGCTTTTTTTAGTCAATAAAAATACAATTTTCCTTCGTGTACTGCTATATTTGTTTTTAAAGAAGTATCTAGTTTGGGCAGTAAGTTTTGAGTAAAGGTATATTTAGATAGACCAAAGTAATATAATCAAGCTTTTTAATCATTAAATGTCAAATTTCAATAATTATATGAGTTTAATTACTATAATGTCCCCTTTTCTCATTCCGTATTATTCCAGTTTGAACAATAAATTGTATGATAACTGTTACAAGACTCCAGTGCATGTTAGAAAATTTCAGAAAATCAATAGAAGAGAGCTTAAAAGGCCAAACCCACTTATTTCAGAATTTTGAGAGAAAATGAAAGTTTCCTCTCCTACAAAATTACATACATTCATGTGTACACAGACATAGATCAGTGGTAGGTGATAGCTAGATGGATGTGACAACAATGGATATATGGGATGGAGGCGTTTTTACTTCCCAATGGAAATATAAACAAATCTATTTAAGCAAAGGCTCTATTCATTAAGTTCATTTTTTGTTTGTTTGCTTGTTTTTTTATTTAAGCCAGGCTCTTCCCTGACAGAGTCAATCTTTGCACTCTCTTTACTCTTACATTTGGTGACCAGTATGCTTGGATCAAAGGAGACATTTTAGTTTCTCTGGAACTTCTGTATGTGAAAGGGCCTTTCAGTATGATAGAACTATATATAGCTCACGTAAAGATCACCAGTAAAGTGCTAGGTGATGCCCTAATAACTTGATGATGTGTAAGTACCTGTTTTGGCACAGTCAAGAATTTTTGTACCACATCAAATGGGGTACAAGGCCCATGCTCTGGAGCTTTTTGAATTATTTCTACTATTTTGCATTCTGTTCTTTCCTGTGCACCCATGTGATTAATAGGCAAATCACTCTATTTACTGAATTCCTGTGAGTTCTCAAACATGTCCTACATTTTGTACTGAATAAATGCATGATTTCCAGCATGCCAAAGTTGGTGTTACCAGAGTCTTTGAGAAGACAATTGGCAAGGAATTCTCAAGTGTAAACTGGCGGAGCAGACTTGTCGTCGGAGGAAGACAACAGCTGTGTGCCTTTACATTCTCTTTCTTTCTCATTTGATGCTAACAGAAAACACTTTAGACTCCTACATTATTTTAGCAGCCTCATTGGAAAATTTCTAAGCCTGGAATATGTTTCGCAGTGAAATTTTCTACTTTGCAATTTTTATATTTAAGTCCTCGTGTTTTATGTGCATTTTCTTGCCTTATTTGCATGTCACGTTTTGCTCTTAACAAATCTGATACATTTTGTAAATCCCTTGTTGTTGTTTTCCAGAAACAATTTTTTTCAAAACTATTACCCCAATATCTAGAAGTGCACATTATAGTGGAGAAAGCTTTGGTAAGTAAAACTTTCCTTCTTGCCTTCCTCCCTTCCCCTTGCCTTCCTACCTCCTCCCCTCCCTCTTTCCCTCCCTCCCTCCTTCCCATGCTCCTTCTCTCCTCTTTCCTACTTTTCTTCCTTCCCTTTCCTCAGTTTCTTCTTCCCTCCCTTATCCTCGCTCCCTCCCTGCTCCCTCCCTTCCTGCCTTCCCTTCTCCTCTGCTCTGGTATGTGGGCGTGGCAGAGGACAGGCATGCGCACTGGAAGCATGTAACGCAGCCGTTCTCCTTTGCTCTGTTAGCCTGTGATTGCCTCTGCTCAAGCCTGTGCTGAATACTCTTTGTGCTGGGTGTTGTGTTGTTCCCCAGATAGTTGTAGGATGTTCGGTTTGGGAGCCAGGCAAGACCCTCGTGACTGAGGCTGCTGTTGTGAGTGTTTCTCTACCCAGGGTCTCCCCACAGAGGTGAACGTAGCAGCTGTTGATGCTGTCTGTCTAGACAGTGGCCGTGGGTGCCCACGCTGTAGGCATTTGCTTGAACTAGGTCACGGTGTACTGGTGGCTCGACGTTGGGGCACTGGACTTTGGAGCAGATCCTCTGGCCCTGCAGGGGTGGTGGAGGCTCTGGGGTGGAGTCTTGTGGTCCAGGTGCAGCTCTGGAGTCTTGAGGATGGTGTCCAGGGCCTGGCAGGAGCTCTGGAGGCACAGAGACAAAGCCTCAGGCTCGGGGGGGGGGGGGGGG
>VBSM01000500.1:8689786-8740157 GCA_008086735.1 Cheirogaleus medius
GGGGGGGGGGGAAGAGCAGCATATGTAACCTGAACATTTGTACCCCCATAATATGCAGAAATAAAAAAAAAACAGTAGCATGCGAATGCCAGCAGTAAGCACATAGATGATCTATAAAATTGTTAATTTTTCCAGAATATGTTTATAAATTCAGTACAATCCAAATCAATATATTATTTTTAAGGAACTTGATAAACTGCATGGAGAGGGGATAAAGTGGAGATGGTAAATATAGACAACCTTTTGAGGAGTATGAGCTGGAATTTATGGTAAAGGGAGAGATTTTATAGATCGGAGACACTACATATTACTTGTAGACTCATAGAAATAAAGAAAGGGGGGAAAAGTGATGTTGGATATAAAACTTAACAATATCACCCTGTAAATTTTAGAAGACAGGATCTAGTACCAAAGTAGAGAAATGGCTTTTATTAAAACTGGGTATAGTTAATATTTGTGATAGGAGATTAGGAAAGTAAATATGTAGAGAGGTAGATAATTTGATTAATGGAGATGTAAGGATGTGGGAAATTTTCTGATAGGAAGCTAAAAGCAAGGAATATAAGAGCTTTGATAGAAGGTGTGAAATAATTGTCTAGGACTGGAAGTTAGAAGCATTTTAGGAAATCTGATAAGATTGTTGAGCATTTTGAATATGTATTAAGAATTTATTATTACAAACCTAATGTGAATTCAAGCAGCATGGTTGTTCGTTTTGATCCATTCAGTTTCTGCTTCGGAGTTATATATGCAAAGAAAGTGAAGAGTGATGTTTTGCCAAATTAATTTCTATGGGATTTAGAGAGAAGGATGTAGGGGAATCTGTATACTCCTGCAGTAACTAGATTTCAATTTTTTTCTTCCCCCAAACTTGCAGCTTTGGGTAAGAAATCTAAGTATTTTGAGGCGACTGCCCTCGTTCACCCTATTTCTTTTGTCTTTACGCCAGGATGGTAATCTTCCTCGCAAAAAGCTAATAATTTTACATTTTCTTTAAATTGTCTCTTGTTTATTAAAATTCTGTGTGCTTAGGTATATATAACTATAAACTGATCAACACACACACTTCATATTCGTATTCTTTCTTGCACCTTTTATGCAGAGATTTCAAAAATAAATTGCATTGTGCCCACCTTAAACAAAAGTTCCATATTCTAAATAATACCGTTAATTTTCACTTGAAAATCATGTGGCCCAAGTAGTAAATAACTTCCAAGCCCATATGTATCTATACACTGATTTTGTGTGAAGAGATATTAGTGCTCAAAGTGTGTAGCTTTTTGCATGAGACCATCTTACAAAAGCATAGCAATACTGATGCCTTTTAAAACAAAGTAGTTTAACATAATAAAGAAAATTTGATTAAATGGTATTTTTCCCTATGATCCTTTTCCCACTCTTCACTGTTTATCCCACTACAAATGATGGTGTCAGTAAAAGCTAAAACATTTCTCTTTGTCCTTAAAGTCTTCCGAATTTGAAACCTTAGCAGTTAACATTTCTTTCTTTGGAGACTCAAGAGATTACCCATGACCTCTGTCATCTCAGATTTAGCTATTTAAGTATTACCAATTCAGACATGATTGCCTGAGTGGCACTGTCCAGTAGAAATAAAATATGAGGTGTGTATGTAATTTTAAATTTTTAAAATTTCTAGTAACATTAAAAATGAAAAGAATCAGATTAAATAATTATAGTAATATATTTTATTTAACCCAATGTATTAAAATATCATTTCAACATGTAGCCACCTTAAAAATTGTTAACTGGTTTTGTTCTCTTCATGTGTGCATGTGTGTGTCCATGCTGGGTATGGAGTATGAGAGGAAGAAAAGAACCCAGCATCACACCAATGTTATCAGCCTTAGCAATTAAAAGAATGAAGTTTTCAGCAACTGAGAAAAATGGGTGAAGAGCAGACATGGTTGAAATCATTAAATGTTGAAATTTGAAATCTCTGTTGTATATCTATAAGGCATAGCTGTCAGGCATTCCACCAAAAATACAGCTGTGAACATGTACATAATGATTTTCTTTGGTCTCATATTTTAGTATAACATTTAGATCACATAAGATTACATTTCAAAAATATAAATGGAGAAGCTTGCTTTTACATGAAGCAAAAGTATATGTAGAGAAACAAATATTGAAAGTCAAGGGAGAATGTGGAGGGCACAATTTCAGCTCGTGTTATTGGGAAAGATCTATCTAACGTTTGAGCAGACATCTGACTGAAATGAAGGAAGAAAGCTTGGGGGAGAACATACCAGGTAGAGGGAACAATAGATAGATGATAGATAGATTTAGATATAGAGACACATAAATGCATAGATGTTTAGATTTAGCCACTATAACTTTTTGCATTGCTTTTCTGGAAAGATACATTTTCAATGTGTTTTTTTAAGACAACCTTGAAATAATATTAAAATTTAAAATTTAATTATAATTGATTTAATCTCTGCTAAAGTATAAATTTTTGAGCTGGCCAACTTGCAATTTATTTGAATATATATGGAGCATTGTTTAGATGTGGTTTTATTAGCGAGGTTTATTTATCTGAGGAATACTATTTCATTTCAGGAGTTCCAGTGGTATAAAGATTTTTAGCAACTGTAGCATGCATGACTATAGAAATTTTGTTTCAGAATTTGACATTAAATGCCTTCAGAACCATTCAAATTTGAAACCATTATATCAAAATCAACCAGTGTGTGGTAATGGGATTTTGGAAGCTAATGAAGAATGTGACTGTGGTAATGAAGAGGTGAGTAACAAAGATTGAAATTTGAGCACAATTTTTATGTTTCTAATAAAACATAAAACATGTTTGTCATGATATATATGGAATAATATATGCAACTATGTCTTCAATTTATAAGTGAGATATGAGAATGAAGATTAGTTAAGATAATACAAGTTCTGTCCGGAAAATATCCAGCCATTGTTAATATTAATACAAGGAGAATGGAGAAGCAGAGCGCCTGAAAATGTTGACCACGTATAGGCTAGGTTAAGAGCTGCGGGGAGACTGTGTGAGGTCCTAAGGTGGCTACTTTGAAGGGGACTGAGGTGTCATTGTCCCATGTACAATGTTTCTTGTATCTTCTTTAATAAATATTTCTATTTTCATATTACATGGCTGGATACTTTCCAGACAGACCTGGTATAAATCACTTGCCGACACCTCCCAAATTGAGAAAACAAGTGTATCATGAACACTAGGCTTGTATAACCACTCCCACTCATGCCAACAGATAGATTCTGAGTGCCATAAGCTAAACGAAATCTTTTTTTATCCACAACTCAGTTCCTAACTCATTTGGCCTCGTTTTCTATTTTCTCTACAAACTTCTGCTAAATTTAATCTAAATTTTCCCCAACTCTGTGGTTAAAAGAATGTCTAAACATTATAATGGATTTATTTTTAATCATTCTCAAACATTCCTGCATTTCCAAGTTTTTAGATGATCAAACTTTTTCTGTTTGCTCATTTCTGCATATATGTATGCACTCAATTGTCATTCTATCAACCTAGTGTTCAATGCATACTATTCTCAACAGGTGGAACAATATATTTAGTCTATTATAAATATCATTGTTCTATAATATTTAACAATTCACCTTGATTTCAATAAAATAAAGTTTCTTCATGATTTCCCCGTAATAATTACATGAATTCCTTCTCCCTACAAAAATTCCTGACCACCACATTTTTATGTACCATTAAATCCTTTCAAGTACTCGTAATCATCCTACATTCCACAAATTAAAACCTATGTTTGAGTCTATGCGTGTCTGTGTGACTGTGTATATGTATGTGCCCACAGATTGTACATATGTATTTTGTACATATATAGTAGGTATATATTTCATATATGTGTGTGTGTGTGTACACACAGACACACACACACATATACACACACAGATTTCCATTTATCCCAGTGCTATCTTGGTATTCTGATAAGCAGTACTATGTTCAACTTGCATTCTCCTACCCCGTAAGTATGGTGCCATCTACCTACTATTAAATACTAATTGTTTTTAATAAAAGGTAAAAGAAAACAACACAGTCTGGGGCTAGGTCTTTACTCTGTGGGTTTCTACAACCACAGAGTGGGTGCGGGTTGACACTAATAGCAGAGACAGTGGTGTCCCTCCAGCATCTCCTCTACTGTCACTGTTCCTGCTGCGTGTTTCTGTTTCAAGTATCAGAGACTCTGCTGGAGTGGTTCCTGTGATCTCAGTAGTATACTCAGCCATTAGCAGGGTGGGCTCACTATGTTCTGGAGCTAATGATTAGTCCTCAGATAATTATGATGGTCAGTTGGTAGATAAATGTCCCAGATTCCTTGCCTCTTGTGAAGAAATTTTCTGAGGCCAGTTGGTCAAATCCAGCTGCTGCCTATTTTTTATAAATGAAATTTTATTGTAGTAGAGACATACCCATTTTTTTTCTGTATTCTATGGCTGCTTCTATGCTACAACAGCAGAGGTAAACAATGCAACAGATACCATATGAAATGTATATCAAAAATACTTAGAATTTGATCCTTTACAGAAAATTTTTGGTAATCAAAAGTTAATTTAGAGAGTAATTTGAACTATATGAAAGTGAAATGAAATGAAAGTCAAGACATTACAGAAAGATTATATACAGAATCTGTGATAACATGTCTGACATCAGAGGCCCCCAAACACCATCATGGTTAACACAGATTCTGTATCCAGTCATCTTGGAAATAAATGTTTGTGCTTTGTAAAATAAATAAATAGAATTAATAAGCCACTACTAATAATAGTAAAGGAAAAAATCTTTTCTTAAGAAATAAAAGCCATATAAATCAGAAAAGAAGAAGCTAAATTGTTTCTGTTGTAGGCAGCATAATCTTATATATAGAAAACTCTAAGTTGTCCACCAACATATTAGAACTAATAAATAAATTCAGTTAAGTTGTGGGATACAAAGTTAATATACAAAAATCAGTATTTCTTCCATACACTAACAACAAACTATATGAAAAATAAATCAAGACAACAATCCCATTTACAACAGCTACAAATAAAATAAAATAAAATACTTGGGAATAAATTTAAGCAAGGAAGTGAAAGATCTATACACTGAAAATTATAAAACATTGATGAAAATTAAAGATGACACAAATAAATGGAAAGATAGGCTATGTTCATGGATTGGAGGAATTAATATTGTTAAAATGTTGGTACTACCCAATTGATCTACAGATTCAATGTAATCTCTTTCAAAATGCAGCACATTTTTCACAGAAATAGAAAACACAATCCTAAAATTCATAGGAAACTGCAAAAGACCCTGGAAACCCAAGCAATCCTGAGCAAAATGATTAAAGCTGGAGGAATCACATTACTTGACTTCAAAATGTACTACAAAGCTGTAATAATCAAAACAGCATGCAATGGCATAAAACTAGACAAATAAACCCGTGGAACAGAAGAGAAATCCTGGAAATATATCCACATAGTTACAATTGATTTATGACAAACATACCAAGAACGTAAAATGGAGGAAGGATGCTCTCTTCAATAAATGGTGTTAGGAAAACTGGATATTCATATGTAGAAGAATGAAATTAAATCTTTGTCACACACTATATAAAATATCAACAAAAAACTAATTAAAGACAAATATAAGTCTGAAACTGTAAAACTATTAGAAGAAAACATGAGGAAAGATCTCCATGACATTAGATTTGACAGTGATTTCTTGGGCATGACACCAAAAGTTCAGGCTACAAAAACAGAAATAGACTAATGGAATTATATCAAACTAAAAAGTTTCTGCACAGCAAAGGAAACAATGAATAGAGGGAAAAGACAAATTAAGGAATTGGATAAAATATATGCAATCAGTACATTTGACAAGAGGTTAATATAAAAAAGTAAGGAACTCAAACTACCCAAAACCAAGAAAATAAATAACCCAATTAAAAATGGGCAAGGTCCTGAACAAACATTTCTCAAAATAATACAAACAAATGGCCAACAGCTTTATTTAAATGTGCACAAAAATTACTAGTCATCAAAGCAATTGAATTTAAAATCCAAATGAAATATCACATCACAGCTGTCAGAATACTATTACCAAAAAAGATGAAAGATAACAAGGGTCAGTGAGGATGTGAAGAAAAGGAATCCTTGTGGTGGGAATATAAATTAGGACAGCCATTATGAAAAACAGCATGGTCGTTCCTTGAATAATGAAAAATTGAATGACCATATGGTCCAGCAGTCCCATTACTGGGTACATATATTATGCAAAGGAAATGAAATCAGTGTGCCAAAGAGATATCTGTATTCCATTTTGATTTCACCATTATTCACAATAGCTAAGGAATCAACCTAACTGTCCATCAATGAATGAACGGATAAAATAATCTGATATAGACACACAATGGAATACTATACAATGTATGTATTTGACCTATAACCTTAAATATATGAGTTAAAATTTTAAATGTAACTAACACATCTTAAAAGTAACTTATATTAGAAATTGGTTTTTTTTCAATGAAAGAGGCATGAAAGAACAACAAAGTCTTGATAGTCTTAAAAAGAAGAAAAACCAAACCAAACAAAAAAAAAATAAAATATATGATACATCATACATCATATGAAAAAAATGACATAAGGAATAATAAGAAATTAACATAGAAATAGACATAACTGTGCAAAGATTATATTTTTCTATTAAAAAAGAGAAACTTATATTATAAAATATCCAGCTATATGATGTTTACTTTTCCATATCAGCAGTAATCAAAACACACAGGGAATTATTTTAGGGATCTTTGAACTAAGATTAGTGATGATTAGCACTTTTGCTGGCACAAATTAATAATTTGGGCTTTTTATTCCGTATGAGAAAGGGAGAAGTAGTCCCTGACATCCAGGACCTAGCCAAGTAATACCAGCCAGGCCTTGGTGTTGCTATGGGCTGGCCAAGGGTGGGCCTTGGTGTTCTCTTGTTGAACCTAAACAATCTCATAAAAGGTCAAAATCAGACTAGACAATTCTGTGATTATGATGCATCAAGAAAGAAAACAAGGCCACTGTTTAATTATGTCTGAACACAGACAAAATTTGAACATTGTTTCAGTCATAAAAATGACTGAGTACCCTCCCATCCTGGCTAATACGAGTAATCACTGCTTCCTTACCAGTTTCTGCTTTAGCAATGGCCTAATATTTACTCTTTCTAGATAAGAATTATTAAAATCCCCAACCATAAAATTACCCCTTGGTCCTTGACAGCATTCAATCTAGAGTGTAGTCCAGCTTTCTTAAACCCCAAATCATTTAACACAATGCCAAATCTTGTAATTTCTTATAATTCACATCTTCCTACTGAGACATACCACAGTTGGCCATGATTTGTGTTCTCCTTTGCTGCAACAAGAAATAAGCATGACTTGTTCAATTACAAGTATGTTCTAGGTAGTTTTTGTCAGAATGGCATTGACAATTATATCTTCATAAATATGCTCCATTTTACCCAAATGGCAGTTCTGTTTTGTTACCCAATCACCCATACACATGTGGGCATGGGCATTTATTTGTTCCTGCATTCACAAATATAATGACTAATAATAAATATTGGAGCAAATATTCCACAAAATATAAAGATATATATTTGAAAAAAAGTAAAGCTATGAGCTTTAAAATTATCAATAAAACATCAGAAGAAGGTATTGATAATATTTTCTAGTCTTGGCATGGTAGAGGTCTTGTAATTGAGACATAAAAACCAATAGTTCTTAAGGAAAAATAACAATACATATTACTCAAAATGACAGGCATCACAACAGGACAAATAATAGACTGCAAAGAATGTTATAAACATAATTTTAAAGTGATGAACTGGTATTATATAAAATCTGTTTGTATCTTTTAATGGGGAAAGGAAAAGAAAAAATCTGCTATAAAATATGATCAAAATATACAATTATTTAATTTACAAATAAAATTACACAAAATGAAAATTTATACAGAAACTCACTGGTAATCAGAGAAGCAGTAATGAAAACTTTGAGATCATTTTTCCCATTAGCTTATTACAAATTAAAAGGCTTGGTCATAATTAGTATTGATAAGCATGGTGGTACAGGGAGGGCATCCTCATTAACTGTGAAAAGAATATATACACACACACACATACACTCAATACCAGCATTGAGCTTTAGAAGGTTAATTATTAAATTAAAAAATAATTACCTCTAGAGAATCTGGAAAGTACAACTACAACTTCAACTCTTGCTCTATATTTTCTATATTGTTTGATTGTATAAATATACATCTATTCACATACACACATACACAAGTGGAAGCAAATGGAAAATTCAAAATGAAGAAGAATGCTGCCTTCATATTAAAGAGCAAGATTTTTGAAACTAGATCTCTGAGGAAAAGGAAATATTTAACCTAAAAAGAGTTAAGAATATTAAAATATGACATAAATGCAAGGTATTTATATAAACAATATTAATTTTAACATTCTTTGAATTAACACCTAATTTCAATGACAGTTAACTGCCATTGACTTTGTAAAAATATATATGTATGGGCAATTCTTTTTTTGTTTATTTCTATTATAGTAAAATATAATACATAAGTACATTAGTACTTATATACTAAATGCATTTTATTATACTTATTGCCTTACTCTACTTTAAGTTTAATTATAATTGAAATCATCATTAAACAAATTACTAACAAGACAATTGAGAAAAGGTTTTTTCCCCCAAGGATATATTTCTATATTGGTAATTTATGAGTTAATTATCAAATATTTTAGCTAATAAATGTTAGTGATCAACTACTATTTTAGAAATAATTTCTTTAGTTATTATAGTTATATTTACCTTTGGATATTCTAGAAATAGTAAAATAGTAAAGCCTCATTGAATATTATTATATTGTATAATTAAAAAGTTAAACACAACAAGAGTATTAAATTGAAGTTGAGATTGAGAAAGAGGAGCTCTTAGGTGATTGAACTGGAATAATGTTTCTTCTCATAAAATTCTAGGAATGCCAATTTAAAAAGTGCTGTGATTATAATACATGTAAATTGAAAGGCTCAGTAAAATGTGGTTCTGGACCATGTTGTACATCAAAATGTGAGGTAAGTTGCCAACATTTGTGGAAAGGAAATTGAACTGTGATAATTGAAGCCTGTATTAACTAAATCAATGGGGAATTGATAAAAATAATATAGAAGTAATTCAGTGAAACAATACAGAGCCCATAATCAAACACAAGTAAATAAGGAACATTCTGTGAAATTAAAAAGTGATCTTTGAGTAGGGTCGATTATAGTCTTATCTGTGGGTTTCACATCTGTAGATTCAACCAACTGCAGATTGAAAACATTTGGAAAAATAATGGATGATTGCATCTATACTGTAGAGGCTTTTATTTCTTACCATTATCTCATAAACAATACAGTATAACAACTACACACATAGCATTTACATTGTATTGGGTAATATAAGTAATCTAGAGATGATTATGGGAGGATGTGTATTGATCATGTGCAAATACTACACCATATTATATAAGGGATTTGAGAATCTGTGGATTTTGGTATCACAGGGGAATCCTGGAACCAATTTCCCATGGATATCTAGGGATGACTATAGTAGTCATAGTGTTGAAATCACAAACTTCATCTGATCTTCTGAATTATCAGTTAGAGAGTACAAAAAAAATACATTACTATATTAAAAGTTTTATTAACTCAAATAATAAAGTCAAATAAATGATAAATGACTATTAAAAATCATAACATGAATAGCAAAGTGTGTAGAATACAGATTAGGAAAAAAATTCTTACATAGTGTTAACTAAAATGCAAATCACAGACATAATAGAAGGAAACAGTATTCATTGATACTGGAATGGTTACATAAATTATTGTATATTGTACAAGAATTCATAAATATGGACTGAAAATGTGTTAATATTATCTTCAAGACATACACTTGGACAAAAAAGCAAGTTCCATAATACAAAATATTTATGATTCTAATTCTGGTATATCATCACCTGTATGTAACTTTTGTTAGTGTGTTAGAACAAACACACTTAAACTCATAATTAGCATCATGATCAAGGGTAGTTGATTCCATCACTGCCCCCCAAAATTTCCCTGTGCCTCTCTGTAGTCAATCCATACCTCCTCCCAGAGCCCCTGGTAATCACTGATCTATTCTCTGAACCTATACTTTTGCTTTTGCTAAAACATCACATAACTTGAATCATACAATATATGCAAACATGAATTAAGCATCTTAGCATAATGCATTTGACATTTATTCATGTTGTGATGTTTGTAAGAAGTTCATTCGTTTTTGTTACTGAATAGTATTGCAAGTATTATTATTATAAGGATGTACCACAGTTTGTTTATCTGTTCCCCAGTTGAGGGACGTTTGTGTTTTTTGCAAGTTTGGGTGATGAAAATACAGCTACCATAAATAATATTGATAAGCAGACTGTGTATCTCACTAGATACTTATGAGACTTACAATTGCTTTGCAAACTAAATGTAAACTCTAAAACTATACAGCATATGGTTCTATTTTATCTTTCCTATTGGTTTGTTATTTATACCTTTAAAAATCATTTTACTCTTTACCTCAGAGTTTACAAATCTTTAATCAGAGACTAATTTCATATAATAGTACATTTAATGTGTAGTGATTGGGGCTTATAATGGAACACTCTCATATACTGTAAACATGAATTACATTGTTACTATTTTCTGCTTAATATAGATTTATATTTTAGGACATATAAGAAAAAATAATTTTTAAATTAACATCATTAATTCCATTTCTAGCTCTATTTCCTTCTCCAGATTTTGTTCAGTATCATATTTCTTGTTCCTGAACACCTTCCTTTACTATTTTTTTTTTAAGACAGAGTCTCAGTATGTTGCCCAGGCTAGAGTGCTGTGGTGTCAGCCTAGCTCACAGCAACCTCCAACTCCTGGGCTCAAGGATCCTCCTGCCTCAGCCTCCCAAGTAGCTGGGACTA
The DNA here is from genome assembly GCA_008086735.1 of Cheirogaleus medius. Classification (NCBI taxonomy): domain Eukaryota; kingdom Metazoa; phylum Chordata; class Mammalia; order Primates; family Cheirogaleidae; genus Cheirogaleus; species Cheirogaleus medius. The sequence goes on from VBSM01000500.1 coordinate 8,700,860, forward strand.
TAGGCATGTGCCACCATGCTCAGCTATTCTTTTTTTTTACATATATATTTTTAGTTGTCCAGCTAATTTCTTTCTATTTTTTTAGTAGAGACGGCGTCTCACTCTTGCTCAGGCTGGTCTCCAGCTCCTGAGCTCAAACGATCATCCCACCTCGGCCTCCCTGAGTGCTAGGATTACAGGCGTGAGCCAGGGCACTGGGAGCTGTGCCACCTACACGCATTGGGATCCACACTTGTGCCTGCCTGTGGGGAGCTTCAGTGCAGCTTGCCTGACCCAGCCCCACCTGACTTTGCCCCCCACCTGCCTCCATGGCAGAACAAGGACAGGGACCCCTGGGAGTTCTAAGGCGCCTCCCATGTCCATGGCCTCCAACACCGAGCACTCCTGATTAACAAACGCCAGGCATAAATTCCACTGCCACTATCCCAGCTGCCTCTCACCTGCAAGCCCCACCTACAGTACAGGTTACCTGTACAGCCAACTAAAATGTCTGCGGACACGATTGTGTAGTGCAGGGCAGCTCTTGCCCGCAAGTGCCACCTGCACAATCCGATACAATCCGAGCGGATACAAGTGCCCTGCTCTGGGGAATTAGATAAGTTTCTGGAGACCTCCATCTCCCTGTCTCCGCAGGAAACCGTGAGCTGCTCACGTGCCTAGCGCACCGTTACTGCAACCTACAAAATAACTAGCATTTGCAAAGATCACCACACTGAGGTGATCTATAACGAAGGAATGTATATAGAGCCTTCCTCCCCTGAAAGCATCCAGAAGCGAAGCCAAAGAACCATACCCAGCAGGTGCTACAATCACACTCTCAAGGGGGGCGGAGTCCCACCCAAAAGAAAGTAAATTAAAAAATAAGAAGTGACAGCTTCTTCAGATGAGAAGGAATCAGCATAAGACCTCTGGAAGCATGAAAAAAAGGGTAATAGCCCTCTGTCAAGGGAACACACCAGCTCTCTACCATTAGATCCTAGTCAAAATGAAAATTTTGAAATGACAGATAAGGAATTCAAAAGATGGATTGTTACAAAGGTCAGTGAGATCCAAAAGAAAGTTGAAAACCAACACAAAGAAACCATTAAAACACTTCAGGATATGAATGAAAAATTGGCTACAGAGATAAATATTTTAAAAACCAGAACTTCTGGAAATGAAAGACTCATTGAAGGGATTATAAAATGCAGGTGAAAACTCAAACAATAGACCTAACAAAAGAAAGAATTTCAGAGCTTGAAGATAGGTCTTTCAAATTAACCAAGTCAGACAAAAATAAAGAAAAAATAATTTTAAAAAGTTAACAAAGCCTTTAACAAATATGGAATTATGTAAAGCGTACAAACCTATGAGTCACCAGTATTTCTGAGGGAGAAGAATAAAAGGAAAAAAGTATGGAAAATCTATTTGAGAAAAATAATTAATGAAAATTTCCCTGGGCTTGCAAGAGATGTAGACATTCAGATACAAAAGGCTCAGTGAACACCAGGGAGACACATTGCCAGACAGACTTCACCAAGGCACATAGTCATCAGAATATCTAAAGTCATTGTGAAGAAAAAAATGTAAAAGCAGCAAAGAGAAAAATGACTAATAATCTGTAAAGGAAAGCCTGTCAGAGTGACAGCAAACTTCTGCACAAAAACCTTATAAGTCAGGAGAGATTAGGGTTTTGTTTTCAATATTCTTAAAGGAAAGAACTTTCAGCCATGAATTTTGTATCCTGCTAAACTAAGCTTAATAAGTGAAGATGAAATAGTCTTTCCCAAACAAACAAATGCTAAGAAAATTTGTCAACACTAGATTGGCCCTAAAAGAATGCTCAAGACAATTATAAACATGGAAAGGAAAGGTCAATATTTACTACCATAAAACATGAAACAATAAAACTCACTGGTCTTATAAAACACAGTTGAGAACACAAAGCAACCAGGTAACAATTAACAATGTGTCAGGAACAGAACCTCACATAACAATATTAACTTTGAACTAAATGTACTAAATGCCCCACTTAAAATAAACATATTGGAGAATGAGCAAAAACCAAAAAGTGTCCAAACATATGTTGCCTACAGGAAATTCACCTAATTGGTAAAGACTTTCATACATTCAAGGTAAAGGGGTGGAAAAAATGTTAAATTAAAACCACAATGAGATACAATCTTATCCCAGTTAGAATGGACTAAATGCACTAAACAGTTAAGAAGCAATTGATTTTGTCACAGATGCGGAGAAAATTGAACACTTACACACTGTTGGTTGGAATGTAAACTAGTACAGTCACTATGGAAAATAAATTGAAGACATCTCAAAGGACTAAAATTAGACCTACTATTCAATCCAATAGTCCCACTACTGGGTTTCTACCCATATGAAAATAAATCATTATATCCCACATAGGTACCTGCAATCCTACAGTTATTGTAGCACTATTCATAATAACAAAGATACAAAATCAACCTAAGTGCCCATCAACAGATGATAGGATAAAGAGAGGGTGGTGTGTGTGTACACACACACGTCATGGAATACTATTCAGCCATGAATAATGAATAATGTATTTTGTAGCAACTTGGATAGAACTGGAGGCCGTTATCCTAAGTGAAGTATTATAACTCAGGAATGGAAAATCAAATACTGCATGTTCTTGCTTATAAGTGGAAGCTAAGCTCTGGGTACACATGATCATAGAAAGTGGAATAATAGACATTGGATATTCCAAAAGGTGGGAGGGGGATGAGGAATGAAAAGTTACTCATTGGGTACAATTTAACTATTCATGCGATGGGTAAATTAAAAGCCCAGATTTCATCATTATGTGATATATCCATGCAATAAAACTGCACTTGTATCCCCTAAATCTATAACAACTAAAAAAAAATAGGGACCTGCTGAAAATGAATTCTTTCATTTGTATTTGTCTAAGAAAATCTTTATTTCATATTCATTTTTGAAATATATATTTTCAGAGTATAGAATCCTATTGAAAGAATTTTTCATCACTTTTAAGATGCCACTTCATTTATTTATTAATCATCTTTGTTTTATTATTTCATATTAATTCAACCAAAATGGATTATTAGAGTGTGTGTGTGTGTGTGTGTCTGTCTGTGTGTGTACTTCTGCATATGCCGCAGGTTGGCATTTGGACCTGGTAAACTTCACTATAGAAGGCAGTGGATGACCTCCTAGGTCATCCAGCCACACAAATTTCACAGTAACTATACTCTTTATCTGAGCAATGCAAGGAGGTTCTTATGCTCTCACATAATAATAAATATGATTACAATGGTGATGATATCTATTACATATGAATGTTATTTATCATGTATTATTCTTTAAGCACCTTTTTCATTAATTCAATTTAATACTAATAAGAACTTTATCAGAATATGATTTTTATCCCAAGTAAATGTAAAACAGATTATGTGTCTCATCTACACACATAACCTAGTAAGAGTCAGAACCAGGTACTGAAACCAGGCATTCTGCCCCCTGGGTCTCTCTAAGAACAAAAAGATAGAGGAATGTTCCTCCATTTTCATGGAACAAGTATATTCATATGTTTCATCTTTTTCCGAATGCTAGTTGTGTCAGATGGCCTCAAAATGTGGAATACAAAGCAGATGAACAGTTGCAAATCCTCTGTGAGAAGGGATTATTTTATATTTTTGTGACAGTTACTTTTTTCTGGGGTTCACAATGAACAGTGTACCTAATTTTTCTTTTGAAAAACTCACTACTTCGGGAACTCTGTTATTCCTTCAAATATCAGTAATCAGCTATTTTATTTGATAAATCTCTTCAGTAAGCAATTGAGAAAAGTAATTCATAGAAGATGATTTTCTATTTCTTTTTCCTCCTAGTTATCAATAGCAGGCACTCCATGTAGAAAGAGTATTGATCAAGAATGTGATTTTACAGAGTATTGCAATGGAACTTCTAGTGATTGTGTTCCTGACACTTACGCATTGAATGGCCATTTGTGCAGGCTGGAAACTGCATATTGTTATAATGGACAGTGCCAAACTACTGATAACCAGTGTGCCAAGATATTTGGAAAAGGTATTACATGTTCCTTTGTGTTTCTTTTACCTTAAATTTGCATTTCTTTATAGATTATATTACATAACACACAACTCTAGTAGAGGAAGAACCTGAACCACTAGCTTAATAAAGATTAAATTTGAATTCAATAAGGCTTGTTTTTATAGGAAGTTTTGATATTTTCCAAGACTAGTACTGCACATTTCTTTTCTCATACTTTGATCTTTATTTTTGGTGGTTAGACATCTGACCAAAAATCCATGTCTATAGCTGATAATTTATATAAATACTGGAATGGCAAATCAGTAGATTCTGAAATTTTAATTCTCTTATTTCCAACAATCATGATCTAATTTTGAGAGCATGAAACTTAGAAAGTTCAGTGTGAATTTCATTCAAGTATAATCTTATTTTCTCATTGAAGAATAACTTTTAGGATAATAATAGTCATAGGCCACATGATCAAAATCCATTGTTGCATTTTGCTTTAAGATAGCTTCAAGAGTAATTCTAATAAGACTTATGTTTTTTTGGTGAGAGATTATTCATGTCTTAATATGATTTTATATTTTAATGGAATTAAAATAATTTGAATAATACAGCAAAATTACCTAGTGAATGCATTCAAATATAATTATTTGATAGCTGAATAAAGGTAGTATAACACCAAATATCAGTTATTTAACCAGAAGCAGTCTAAACAGTGTACTTTGTATCAAATGATGTGATCTGTAGTCCACATTGTCTTCCTAATTATTTGAAATTTGTCTTTACTAATAAGTTTCAGATTAGGTGACTTAACCAAAATTGAACCAGAGCTGTAGAACTATGATATCTTAAATCACAGGTCGGTGCTATTTTCTGTATGCTGTGTTTCTAGGATGCTAGTTTTTGTGGGATTTTCATTGGTGTGTGTTTTGTTTTTCTTAATGCTTATTTGTACTTGAATATTATTGTTTGTTATTGTCATAATAACTTTTCATCAGGGTTTAACACATTTCTTAAAAAGTAAATAATACTTTCTGCAAGGTCCATTAAGGTGGGTCTAGTTTATATTTTTCTATTTTTAATAGAAAAAATATTTGACCTAGAATTGAGTTACTTGACATTTGACATTTTTTGAGTTATAATTGCAACAGATATTTAGGAAAGGGCTAACAATTCCTGTGTATTACCTCCTCTAATGTATGCTGTAGTATTCTCCACAACTGACAGAAATGGGTCCAAAATTTCATCTTCTGATGCAGTTGTGTTCATTTATTCATTCCTCCTTGATTCATTTACTTGGCTCCTTAACTTCAGGTATTTTTCTTGTTAAGTTACCAGAAACATAAGGCAAAAGTAGACTACTTAAGGTAGTCTACTATGTGATACAAATAAATAAACAAGTAGTTTCATGAATTTTGCAGTCTTTCCTTAAGTAAACTTAAACTTTTAAAGTGACTGTAGAAGTATAACCAGATTTGTTCATCAAAAAATATTGAGTGTTTATATGCAGAGAGCTGATAGTATTGAACAGGCTGGACAAAGTCACGTGGTTATTGTATATATGGAGCTTATGTTCCATCAAGAGATAAAGACAGTAAAAACACAAAAGAAATATTAAACCTGTAGTTTTGCTATGTGCATTTAAAGAAATAAAGATAGAATGCTAAAGCAAAAAATAAGGAGTAGAGAAAAAGGAAAATATTGCCAGCTATCATTCAGATAATCTTCACCTATCAGCTCCTTCAAAATTTATCTCAGCTGTTCAGAGACACCTTACCCAAAGGCACACATTTTCCAGGGTAACACATGCAATGATTAATCGAAGTGAGGATTTTATACAAAAGCCTGTCTATTTTGCCCCCAGATTTGTTCTTTTTGCTTAAGATTGCTTTGGCTATTTGGGTTCTTTTCTGTTTCTAAACAAAGCATAGAATTATTTTCTCTAGATCTGTGAAGTATGATATTGGTATTTTGATGGGGATTGGATTGAATCTGTAAATTTGGGTAGTATAGACATTTTAACAATGTTGATTCTACCGATCCATGAACATGATATGTTTTTCCATTTGTTTGTGTCATCTGTGATTTCTTTACTCCATATTCCATAGTTCTTCTTGTAGAAATATTTCACCTCCTTAGTTAAGTATATTCCTAGGTATCTTATTTTCTTTGTAGCTACTGTGAATGTTATTGAGTCTTTGATTTGACTCTCAGCTTGACTGTTATCAACATATTGATATGCTACCAATTTATGACATTGATTTTGTAACCTGAGACTTGGCTAAATTTATTTACCATTTCCAGGAATCTCTTGGTGGAATCTTTGGGGTTTTCTAGATACAAGATTATATCTTCAGTGAAAAGCAATAGTTTGACCTCCTCTTTCCCAATTTAGATATACCCTTATTTCTCTGCCTGATTGCTCTATCTAGGACTTCCAGCACTATGTTAAATAGAAGTGGTGACAGTGTGCACCCTTGTCTTGATGTTGCCTATGGGTTTGTCATGTTGCCTATGGGTTTGTCATGTATGGCTTTTATAATTTTGAGTATGTCTCTTCTATGCCTAGTTTGTTGAGGGTTTTCATCATGAAACAGTGTTGGATTTTTGGCCCAATCAGACACACACTAGCAGGCTATTTACTACACAGTTACCCAGAGTTTTTGTTGGGTTCGCAACTGTCCCCTCCCAGAAATTAGTGCAGCCTTTAAAGATCTAAAAGATGCAGGGGTGGTTGGCTACATAATATCTACATTTAATATTCAGCATGACCCCTGCAGAAACTTGGACTATAACAATAAACTATTTCAAATGTTATTAAGTAGTCGACTTAATTGCATTCACTGTGCCCGATGTGTGTCTGTGACAGACGTGCATCTATTCCGGAGCAGATTAATATGACCTCGGATATGTAGTAGGAATGCACCCCTTGATTTAGCAAATGTATTATTTTACATTCTTATTTGGAAAGAGGATTAGAAACAGTTTACACTCACATGAAATGAATAATGAGATTCATTTAGAATTTTCTGCATGGCTGTGTTTACTCTCCTGCCCTAAGTCATAATATGGTAGAAGAGATTTAGAAATCCCAGAAAATATTGTATTGATTCACTCCATGAATGATTTTTTTAAAATTTCAGAATATTATGGTGGTATAAACATTTTGGTTACATGAATTGCTTTTGTGCAGTTTTAGTCAAAGCTATAAGTGTGCCCATCACCAAGATAGTGTGCCTTGTACCCATTAGGTGTGAATTACCTGTCCCCACCTCCCCTGCCAATAATTTTATGCTAATCAGGCTAAATAAGCAGAGTATCACTAGCATGCTGGAGGATTGGTTAAAACACATGTGCTATAAAAAGGTCAAGAGATAGACTCTTAAAATATTTAGGGACTTATATATCACTGAAATTTTTAGGAATCCAGAAGCATACTCTGATATCCACTACAAAGTGAAAGACAAACTATTGTATCTTGCATCACATGTGACAAAGAAAGAAGTACAACACCTGGTAGGCAGCCTTTTTGTATTCTGGTGGCAGCATAGACAACATGGGGGAGTAGCTGCTTTATTCCATTTCCTGGGTGACATGAAATGTTACTAATGTTGACGTGTAAAGCAGTAAAGGGCTCTGCAGCATGCCCAGCTGTAATGCAAGCACCCCTGCCTTTGGATCATAGCACAGCAGACCCTATAATGTTGGATGTGTTAGGTTGTGAGAAAACATTCCATGTGAGCCTATAGCAAGCCTATTTGGGAGAATGACAGTGCATACCATGAGGTTCTCGAGTAAGGTTGCCCACTAAACTGGAGAAGTATACTGCTTTAGCAACACAACTCTGGGCATGTTTTGGGCCCTGCAGAGATGGAGAATCTGACTTTAGGACACGAGTTGATGACCATGTGTTCAGAACTGTGCTTTGTAAGCTCAGTTATGTCAGATCTACTAAGTTACATGGTCAGATACCTGGAAGTTGTTTATCTGGGTTCCAGCACATGCACAAAGAGAGCACAGAAGAAAAAATCCATCAGCAGAAAATCCAGCCTTTCTCCCCTCTTACAGCTTTGCTTTTATCTCATCTCACACCTGTGGGTACATGGGCTTTTATTACATTCACCTGACACAGGAGGAACACGCCTAGGCTTGTTTTACAGATGGGTTGGCTTAGTAACTGGTTGTAAGCCAAAAAAGAACAGAAGCTGCACTGCATCTTCCCCTGTGAGTGGCCTTGAAAGATATTGACCCCTGGCCATCCATGTTTTGTGGAAGGAAGTCTGGCCAGAGGTTAGACTATAGATGTACTCATAGGCAGTGACTAAGGGTCCAGCTGGGTGGTGGGGAGCCTGGAGTAGAAAGATTGGAAGATTAGAGGCAAGAACCATAAGATATAAATATGTGGACAGACACATGGAAGTGAGCAAGAAATGTGAAGATCTGTGTATTAATCCATCAGGTGAACACCATCGAACAGCATCCACCAAGGAAAAGACACAAAACAACCAAGTAGATGTAATGCCTTGGTCATTTTACATCAACCAGCATCTATAGCATCCTTCCCAAGGCCTGAGGATGGACACCTTCTAGACTTTATTTCCTTTCCTTTCTACTTTTGAAATAGTTGATTTGTTTCTGAGTTTAGTTTGTCTATTTTTAGTACTTGGGGCACCTGGCCACACATAACCAAGATGCATTGTTTTCTTACCTCTTTGCCTAAGACGACATGTTCATTAGGGCCATTATCTCTCCTTAACTTTATTGAGAAGATAGTTTCTCCAAATGTTTCACCATCTCACAGCATGGATTACTCACATTTTAGCTTCTGATAATAGTTTTCTCACCACCTACTGCCAGATTCCAATCTCAAGGCCACATATTAATATTTTAGGTATATGTTGTATTAATAGTAGCACTCCAGTTCTAGTTTCTGGCTCCTGTATATAATGAAATAGAAACAACTCCCCATATCTTCATGATTCACACATCCAATATAGCTATTTAATATTCCAAAATGCCTTCAGTATGAATTCAGCTTGAGAGATGAACCTCTACTTAAACACTAAAATATCGCTGATTCCCTGTCAGAGAAAAAAGAGAATATGGTAAACCATGTGTTAGTTCCAAATGTTTCTGCCCATAAGCGACACGCCTTAACTTTCTCATTTTATTAAGCAAAGCAAATTACAAAGTCAAACCTAACATCCATTGGAACAATAAGCATTTGCTTCCATAGGGAGGGACAGCAAATTGTTTTTAACAGTAATGTAATTTACTGAGATAGGTGTAATCCTTTTCTGTTATGCATTAGATAAGACAATAATTCCTTTCTACTTGCATTGACAAGGTACACACAGAAACAAATGCATGATGAAGTACATGATTTTTTTGAAATTAGAGTTACATTAGCCTATGATTGATATTGAATTTAGATTCAAAATGATAATTCAACTGGCATGTTTGCATTTTAAGGTGCTCAAGGTGCTCCTTTTGCCTGTTTTAAAGAAGTTAATTCTCTGCATGATAGATTTGGAGACTGCGGTTTTAAACATTTACAGCCATTACCTTGTGAACAGAAGTACGTATGTAGAAAATAATTGTTTCTTTGAATTATAAAAATGATATGTTTATCAAGAGACACTGAATAATAATGGACAGCAAATTGTAAAACAGTACAATATTTTCAAATACCAATATATGTATTTTTCTTCTATATTATTCACAGTTGTCTTTTTCATTATTTTTTCCTTATATTACCCTAAGAAGGAGACTGGAAGAAAAAAAGGTAGTACTTACTAACAGAGGAAAAAAGTGGGCACAAACTGCAAAAAATCAGAACTCGTACTGTATATTGAGAATTAAAATTGCGTTTTATGACAAGTCTAAATGGCAATAAATAAACCTAAAGCAAATGCTTTGATTTTTAGACATAGGATTTTGAGAGAAAGAAAGTTTTTATTGTTTGCTTCCAAAACATTGACCTGTAAAGCATGGAAGTATATATTAATAGCTAATTTTGGGCTATTGGGATGTAGTTTTCCCATAAGCCACATAATAAAGGGATTCATGAAATCCAATATCTAATAAAGGAAATGCCCCCTAACAAATACTTCCTGAATTTCATCAGGGTATTAAAAGTAAAAAAAAAAAAAAAAGCCAAACCAGATTGAAGAAATAAAGGAATTTGGACAGAATATAAAAACATTTAGATAAAATCATGTAATTCATAGAGAAGCAGGGTTTTCTTTTAACTTCCAAGACATAGCCAGAAAAAAACTATAAAATCTTTAGGTAAGCACCACACTCAGCTTTGTTCAGAAACAATATGGTTCCTTATGAAGGTGAAAGATGGATGAAAATGTGTCTAGTTAGGTGAGGCTAAGATGGTATCCTCCACACGTGAAATCACCATGGATCATGCACGGCTTGGAGAGAATGCAAAATTTCCTGCATGCCCCAACACAGGAGGACTAGTGGATGGAAATAGGAGGCCTGGAATCGCAAAGAGAATGCTGATGAGTGGAGATCATATGAGGAGACTCTATATAATATAAATGAAAATGTATAACTAGCCACATATTGTTGGACATCGATACAGAGCAGCAGTGAACAGGCAGACTGAGTTATACCACAGTGGAACCCAATAAAAACAGAAGTGGCACACCAGCCACACTTTATCTCTCTTCCTGATGGCCTGAAGAACGTCTGCTGGCTTTGATTTTAAATTATTCACAGGAAAAGGAAAAGGAAATGGGGAAGAAACCATGGAAGTTAGTAAACATGATGCCTCTGGACTTTATTTTATATAATAGTACATGTGTTTTCCTGAAATGAAAGCTAGATGAGACTAGAATTGAATAGGATAAATTGTGTAATCTAAGCATTCTGTGATTCATTTTCAGAAAAGAAAAGCAAATCTAAGAATTTAAACATAAATGCAAAATCGAGTAAAATGGACTTTAGAGGAAGAGTTTGTTCTTGGCCAGACTAGAAAGAGACATACCATGCAAGGCTGGTTTAAAACATATTTCACAGAAAGACAGTGGAGCCAAAATCAAAAGAAATATACAAACCTGACGAAATAGAAAACATTATCCTTGAAGGAATAAAAGATTGGAAAGCAATTTAAATTTTTATTACAAACCTCATTTCAATCTGTACTTCTTGATGTCATTAAGCTCACCCCTCTGATACTAAAAGAGCCCAAAATGATCTTTTAGGACAAATACGTAAAATTTCCTGAGAGAGGAGTTTTGTAAAATAATGATAACAGGCTCAATATACACATATAAATAGCTAAATATGATCATTTCCATTGAGGATGATATTTGATAAATAGATTTGAGTGATCCCAAGAGCAAGAAATGTCATAGACTATTTTTTTTAGAGCATGGTCTGGGAATACTGTAGGCCTCTTAGGGAAGCCAGTGTTTTACCCAATGATAGATCGTAAATAGGAAAATAAAGTGTCTATGGGGTAACTTTGATATGCTTGTGGCATGGAGGGGACCTAACAGTTCCTAAATTCTTAAGAAATAAGTTTATATACCCTGGGGATATCTGTATGTTGGGAGAAATTTGGGATCCAAATGAAGAGACTGCATGTTGAAGAAATTTGCTGTCTAAAGGTCATGACGGAGACCACAGGCATAATTAAAAGACACAGAAAGAGTAATGCAACTGGCAGCTCTCGGTAAATTTTGGAAACAAGTGGCCAGACTGGCCAGGCTGGTCAGTGGGGCAGATGATGAATTCTCCCAAAGAATGTGGCACAGTCTGAGTGCTGTAAGACAATGGAACCTAGAAAACAATGTTGAGCTCTGTACTGAGAAATGAAGTCAAGTCTTTATGTTTGAGTTAAGTGTATACATTTCAGTTCTGCTGTGATGCTAATATAGATGAATTTAGTTGTGCACCATGCACAACAACTAGAAAGTTTTTATTTTCACATTATTCAGGTTTTTTACCATCAATTAAAAATACTTGTGTTATCACCCATGCAATATTTAATGGGAACATGGGATCATTAAAAGCCAAAATGGTAAATAATTTTCCGCTTTCTGTTTCCAGGGATGTTCTCTGTGGAAAATTAGCTTGTGTTTGGCCACAAAACGATACTTATAAAAGTGATGTTCGAACTGCAGTTTATTCATATATTAAAGACCATGTCTGTCTATCTATAGCCACTGGGTCATCCATGAGATCAGATGGAAGAGATAATAGTTATGTTGCTGACGGCACTGTGTGTGGTCCACAAATGGTAACAAAACATGATAATGTATATTTTTCTGTGTTAAATTATGTTATCAGATATTATATCCCCACGATGAGATTACCATAATTACATTGAATGGATTTAAATCTAGTGTTGGCATTTATTTCCCATATGATATTGGAAAGATAATTAAACTAACCCTGTTATCACATAAGATTCTTTTTTGAGTAAAATATTATGTCTTTACGTGAAAAAGGTACATATGCATCTTAAACAAGATTTCACTGACAGATTATTTTTTATAGCTTTGAATTCTCATAGCTTTAAATCATAAAATTCTAATACTGAATTTACAATTTTCCTTGCTTCATGAAGAACCCACAATTGACCTTACTTATTTCTTAAATTATCTGTTTATATATCCGATCAAAATATAAGTGTGAGAATTTGGGAGAACCAAACAAGAGTCTGTGCTAGGAAAGCGTGGGCACAGCGCGTGCGCAAACCCATGCACACGTGCCTGTCTGCATGCGGACGGCACTTACGTTCACAGGGAGAGCAAAACCGACTCAGAGACTAGTAGTCAATCTGGGGATAGGGGCACATGTTCCAGAAAACATGATGATGTGAGGCATCTGAGATTTAAAGCAGCAATTATAAATGTGCGGCATTTAAATGTCATTCAGCACCTACTTGCTGAATAAAAACGAAACCTGGCCATGGTGGGGCAGCGAGCCAACTGTTGTATCTGCGGTCAGCAATCCTGGTCCCTTGAGAAACTTCCTGACCCCTTCCCGCTCCCTGCTGTCCACTGCCGTGCGGTCCCCTTCCTTTTCCGCGGGCTGCACCCGACGGCTCGTTTCTGACAAATGACACAGGGCAGAAGTTACGGGATGCCGCTTGCCAGACTGGGGTTGGAAACAAGGAAGGAGGCGAGCAAAGACGGTGGCGATTCTGCCTGCGGCCCCGGGAGGGCCGGCGTGGCTGGGAAACCGAGGCCCTCGGTCGGGCGGCCCGGGGGACGGAGTCGGCCCGCAGCAGGTGCGCAAGCCGTGGAAGAGCGAGGACAGGAAACCGAGAGGAGAGCTGTCCCACGAGAGCAGCCGTGGCGCCGCGACGCGGACCCGCCCGTCCAGCCGGCGGCGCTGGCGTGCCGTGGGTCCGGGCGCTGGATCCCGCGCTGACGTGGGCGGCCGGTCCGGGCACGTCCGGAAACGCGGCCTGGAGACAAGTCGGGAGTGACGCTGTGCAGACTTTAGTTCATTATTAGCTAGCTAATTTGCTCCTCAAAAAGAGCACCGGATCAGAGTGTTAATCGAGTATGTGGATTTCTGTCATAAATGAGGCGAGGTGTGCCTCGCAGATCCACTCAATTAAAAACCGGGGCCTCTAGAAGCTTTAGGGCGCCGTCCTTGTCCTTCAGCCACCCCCGCAGAAGCTCGGGTAGAAAAAGGCGCATTTCGAGGATTCTGTGAGTGCGGCTTCCGTTTAACATCAGGAACACTGACGAGATTTCCAGGAGGCCGCGATTTGGGGAAATGTCAGCAGACACGCAGCCAGCAAAAATGAAAGAGATGATACAAAAGGAAAGAGGCTACTGGACCCCCCAAATTCTACCAGTCGGGGCAGGCTGAGTTCAGCGGCAAACACGTGCTGCCGCTCATGAAAAACGAAGGAACGCTTAGGGGTCAAACAAGAGCCCTGAGAGGTTATTCACAGGCCTTGAAACCTAATCAAGGAACCCCCGGCATATGCCATGGGCCGGATTTCAGAGTTGCCATGGAGTAGTGGTTCCTCTTAATTTCCAATCCTCTCCCCTAACCCCCAGCTTTGAATTAAAATTCCTGTAGAAGTTACTCTAGGCCTTTCTTAGCATTGTATGTTGGTGGTGTTGGGAACAGATAACTAGTCTTTAGTTTCACAGATCTACAGATGGAGGAGCTGCTCTCAAGGAATTATACCCAGTAGCCTAGTCTGCAGCTGGAGCCATCTTAGATGAAGAGAGGGGCTTTGAACTGATGCCATAATGGACTGAGAATTTTGGAGAGCTTAGGAATGAACGTCGTTTGCATGAGTAAATGATAGAGGCAACATTAGACAATGAACTGTGGCACTCTGCTTTTAAAATGTCCCCCAATTGTCTCATTTTTTCCCTTGTATAATATATTTTACATCCTCCCACCCCACTATGTGAGGAATGGACATAGTGATTTGCTTCTAATAAATAGAGTATGGCAAAATGACGGAATGTGGAAATATAACTTCCAACATTAGGTTATAAAAGATAGTGTCTTCCATATGTGTTTCTCTCTCTCTCTCTCTCTCTCCACTTCTTGATTGCTGACTTTGATGAAACAGGCCGCCATGTGGAAGGGTAATAATGGGAAGTCACTGAGTATGGTCTCCATCCAGTAGTCCTTGAGGACGTGAGGATATTAATCCAACAGCCTGCCAACAACTACATGACATGTTTGAAAGCAAGTTCACCTGAGTAAAGCCCTCAGATTACACTGGCTGGCATTTTAATGCCACCTATGCAAATGCCTCAAGGAAAAGATCAAGCTAATCCATGCCTACAATTCATGACTCACAAAAACTGACATAATAAATACACATTGTTTCATTTTCCTAAGATAAATGCCCAGGAGCGAATTGTCTGTTTCTCATGATAAGTATGTACTTGGTTTTGTAAGAACCTGCTATAATACAATCTTTGACTGAGTGGCTGCATCATTTTCCATTTCCCCCATCAATGTATGAGTGCTCAAGTTTCTCCACATTCTCTCCAGCATTCTGTGTTATCTCTTCTTTCATTTTAGCCATTTTTATATGTGTGTACTAATATTTGTAGTTTGCATTTGCATTCTCTAATAGTTCATTATATTCTATTCTTTTCAAGAGCTTATTTATTATGTATGTTGCCAGTGTTCTACTAGGAATATCCTTCTTTTAATGTTCAGTCTGATTATTCTCTAAATATCCTAAATCCAAGATTGTAAATATTTTCTTCTATTCTGTAGCCCATGGTGAGGCTAGCCGGAACTCAGTTTTCTAGAGCTGAGGTGTAGCATTTCCTTCTGGCTGAGGTGGTCTAGAACGTTCCTGCCACGGTGCCAGCAGAATTCTTCCCTGTGGTGTGTCCCCCTGTGACAGCGTGGCCCTGACTTTCAATGCAAATTCCCACAATCCCTTCACTGTCCCTACCCTGGGCACATGGACACTCTCCCCGTGAGGCGCTGGCACAGCACTGCCAGAGGACGGGAAGGGGGACAGGCAGTGCTGGACTGTCTTTTCTGCCCTCTTCTGTGCCTCTTTCCTGGAGAAAGTGCGAAAAACAGGTACTGTGATGACTCACCTGATTGCTGATTCTTCTGAGGGTGCTTTCTTGCATGGAGAGTTGTTGAATTTGGTGTCCATGAGGAGGGACAATCGCTGGAGGTTTCTATTTGGCCACATTGCTCCCAGATTCCTATTTTTTATTAGAAGTATGTTTTATCTAACTGGACTTCCAGAGTGGATTGCAAGAATGCGGGATATTAAGTCAAACATGTTCAATTACGTATTTGTATACGTTTTAATATAATGCAAAGTTATTTTTTCATGTATACGTGGTCTTTTCTGTCTGTATATAAAAAGTTCTTGTCCCAGTCATAATAGGACAATAAAATAATCTCAACAATATTGAAAATATTTCTATGCAATATTCATATGAATTTGGAAGTGTCATTAAACTTCCAAACATGGTAATATATTCAGCTTCTCAAAATTATTTATGATGTCTACTCATCTTTATTTTCTTATCTTAATTAGAAATGTATAACTTTACACCAAGTCTGAGATCCTGAGAGAAATGGTAGTTAATTAATAAATTTATTATTAATTTCTTTTTATTTTTGAGACAGAGTCTAACTCTGTTGCTCTGGTTAGAGTGCCATGGCACCCGCCTAGCTCACAGCAACCTCAAACTCCTTGAGCTGAAGCAATCCCCCTGCCTCAGCCTCCCGAGTAGCTAAGACTACAAGCGTGCACCATGGCGCCCAGCCTATTATTAATTTCTTATCACCTCCTTTCTCCATACATACACTAATCTAATTTAGACAATTTTATAGTCTTCATATGATATACACAATTTTCTCTTTTTTGTTGTGATAAAATATACATAGCATAAATCTACAATTTTATCCATTTGCAAGCGTACAATTCAGTGATATTAAGTGCATTCAGATTGTTGTGCTGGCATCACTACAATTCACTTCCAGAACATTTTCACCATCCCAAACTGAAACTCTGTACTCCTAAAAAAAAAAAAAATCCTATTATTCTCTTCCCTGCAGCCCCTGCTAAGTACTATGAAGTACTATGTTACTTTCTATTTCTGTGAATTTGAATACTCCATGCACCTCATATAAGTGCAATCACAAAGTTTTTGCTCTTTTGTATCTGGTTTATTTCATTTAGCATAATATTTTGCAGATTCATTCATGTTGTAGCATGTAGCAGAATCTTATTCTTGATAAAGCTGAATAACATATATATGTGTGTATATGTATATATATACATATCTCCCATTTTTATCCATTTATCTGTCAATGGACAGTTTGTTTCTACCTTTTGGCTACAGTAAATAATGCTGCTGTGAACATTGATATAAAAATATCTGTTTGAGTCTCTACTTTCAATTTTTTAGGGTGTACTCCTAGATGTGGATTTGTTGGATCATAGTTACCTGATGTTGAACTTTTTAAGGAAATGTCATACTGTTTTACACAGGCTGAACATTTTAAATTTCCACCATCAGTGCACAAGGCTTCCAATCTCTCCACATGCTCACCAAAACTTGTTATTTTCTGTTTTTTCTTTCTTTCTTTTTTTTTTTATAATAGCCACCCTACTTGGTGTAAAGTTGTATCTCATTGCGTTTTTAACATCATTGAATTATTAGTGATTGTGAGCATCTTTTAATGTGCTTATTTGTCATTATTCATTTTCTCTAAAGAAATGTTTATTCCATTCCATTGCTCATTATTTAATTGACTTGATCATTTGTTTTAAGTTTTAGAAGTTATCTTTATGCACTGATATTAATCCCTTATCAGATATATATTTTGCTAATATTTTCTCCCATTCTGTGGTTTTCCATTTCAATATTTCATAGCGTCCTTGGGCTCAAAGGTTTTTTCTTAACGAAGTCCAATTTATTGATTTATTTTTGTTATTGTCTGTGATGTTGGTATCCTATCTAAGAAGTTTTTGCCAAATCTAATGTCATGGAAATTTCTCCTTATGTTTTCTTCTGAGAGTTTTATAGTTTTAGCTCTTATGTTTAAACTTTTAATTCCATTTCAAATTATTTTTCCATTTGGAGTTTTAAAAGGGTCTAATCTTATCCTTTTGCATGTGGATATCCAGTTTTCCCAATACCATTTGTTGAAAAAAAAAGCATTCATTTCCCTATTGAATGATCTTGGCGGCTTTATTGAAAATCATTTGATCATCTATGTGATGATTTATTTCTGGGCTCTCTAATCTATTTCATTGGTCAATATGTTTGTTATTGTGCCAGGGCTACCCTATTTTCATTACTATAGCTATGTAGTAAGTTTCGAAATTAGGAAACGAGTTCCACAACTTTATTCTTCTTTTTTAAGACTCATTTACCTATTTGGGGTCTCTTAGGCTTCCATATGAATATAAATTATCATTATTTTTAATTTATACATAAAAGCGATACTTATTTTATGGAGTAAAGTGTGATATTTCAAAATATATGTAAAATGCATAATGATCACATCAAGGTAATTAGCAAATACATCATCTCTAACATTCAACAGGACAAAAATAAATGCTAGTAAAGAGGTAAACAAAGGGGAACTCTTATACACTGTTGGGGGAATGTATATTAGTACAGTCATTATGAAAAACAGTATAATCGTCCTTCAAAAACTACAAATAGAAATACAATATGATCCAGCAATCCCACTAATGGGTATCCAAAGAAAAGAAAATCAGTATGTCTAAGAGATATCTGTGCTGTCACATTTATTGCAGCGCTATTCACAATAGCCAAGATATGCAATCAATCTAGGAGCCCATGAACAGATGAATAAAGAAAATGTGGTAAATATGCACAACACATACACTACTCAACTATGAAAAGATGAATTCCTGTTTTTCATGTCAAAGTGGATGAGCCTGGAGAACATTATGTTAAGTGAAATAAGCCAGGCCCAGAAAGATAAATACTGCATGTTCTTATATGTGGAAGCTAAAACAATGTCTTTAAGTTTTTAGCAATGTTTTAGGGTTTTCAATTTACAAGTCTTGCCTCTCCTTGGTTAAGTATATTTCTAAATCGTTTATTGTTTTTGATAAATAAAATTGTTCTTAATTTCCTTTTTTGGATTGTTCATTGTTAATGTGTAGACTTACAACTGATTTTTCCACGTTAATATTTATCCTGCAACTTTGCTAAATTCATTGATTAGTTCTATCAGGTGTGTGTGTGTGTGTGTGTGTGTGTATGAAGTCTTTAGGTTTTTCTACTTATAAGATCATTTGCATAAAAGATTATTTCATCTGCAAACAGATCATTTTATATGTCCCTTTACAATTTAGATATCTCCTTTTCTCTTCTTTTCTTCTTTCTTGCCAAAATGTTCTGGCTAGATCATCCAATATTATGTTGAATATCAGGTACAAAAGTAGCCTGGTATAATACAATTTGTAATTTATTTATTGGTTGTATGTTAATTTGAGGAAATAACTACAAAAAGGTAATTTTCACTTATATTTGATGTCTTCGTATTGTAAATGACTTAATCATATATTTTGCTGATATTTTTGTAAAAAAAAAAAAGAAAACAAGCTAAAAAGCCAGTTCCAATAGAAAAAGGTAAATGAGGCAAAAAGCTAAATATCTAGGTGACTAATCACCACTGGATCATCCACTTTGACATAACAGAGCTTTACAATGGATAAAAATGCAGGTAAAATATTTCTTTTGCCAGATTATTCTGATAAATATTATAACAAAGATTCATAACAATTTATAAATTATATTTGAAACCTAAACAAAATGAATTCTCTCCTAGTTTTCAAGGGGACAAATCTGTAACATTATCTAACCAATCATTCATAGTAAAACATTAAAATAATACAGAAAACCCCTCTGATGGGGATTTCAGGTCAATCCAGCTATAGGTATCTTCAATAGATCATGTCAAGGCAAACACCCTCAAACTTTTTATTTCTTGAAATTATTATTGTTTAGATTTTGTATTGGAATGCCAGAATATTTTTACCAGAATTGAGTAATATCAATATGAAGTTCTTCAACTTGAGTATCTCTTATGCATATATAACAAATCAATAATTATTGTTTTTTTCATACTTTATATAAAATTTGTGAATGATTCTAAAAATTTTGTTTTTAATTTAGTATTGTGTAAATAAAACCTGCCAAAAAGCTCATTTAATGGGATATCACTGTAATGCCACTACAAAATGCAAAGGGAATGGGGTAAGTAACTTTGCCTTTTGTGGTTCTAAATTGCATGTTATTATTGTGGGCTCCACCAAATCAACATTTATACTGTTTGCAAGGTTTGAGAGCCTAAGTCACTTTTAAGCTGACGTTGCCTACGTCTAGCTCACTAATATAAAGAAAACCAATGGAGCTAATTTTAATACTATAACACTATTAAGTGAATGTACTAGATATGTATTTAATTTATTTTAGGCATCCACAACTCATGAATTAGTAATATGTTTAAATGAAAAAAAATTTAAACACAAATAAATGTATGCTTTACTTGTAGTGTGAACATATTTTGTTCTCCCTCATACACTTAATAATTGAAGTGTTTAGATTTTTAATATTACAGAGTATACTTAAAGAACATGGTGACATGTTAGAGAATATTTTTATTGTTCTAATCAAGAGGCTTCCAATAGAAAATCCAACCTCATGCAAAAAAAAAAACTTTTTTATTTTTTCTCAATTGTTTATTTATTTTAATCTGGTAATATAAATTTGTTCTTACTTTTCTATTGAATTACCATTTCTTAAAATTTATAATTTTAGGTTCTTTGTCTTAGTCTTTTTCTAAAAGAATATCAATGTATGATATAGTCAACATTATATGAATGAACCCCTAATTCAACAGAATTTATTAGTATTTAATTTTATAATTTTTAAATAATTTGGATTTGGAAGATATAAATGCCACTACATTGTCACTAGTCTGCTATAGGCTGTTAACAAAGAGATTAGCCACCTTTTTGTCTTTTGTTTTTTTCTTTCTGTAATTACAACTGTTTCTGTTTTTTAAATTTCTTTTGTTAAATTTTTTGTTTTAATCTATCCACCTTAATATTTTTTGTAAAATCTTAAAATAAAATTATACATTGTAGACTTTCAAAACTTTGTTTTATTGGATACTAATGTGTTGTCTTAATCTATTACTATTTAGATTCAGTTGTTATTCTACTCAGACTTTTTAGATTTTTTCTTTTTTATAATAAAACTTTTTAACTGTGAAATGTCACATTCATAAAGGCAATACATAAAAGAAAACTTTATATACATTTCTATTTATATTTTTCTCTATATTTATATTTTACAAGTAAAATGTTTAAAAAGAAAAACCATTTAAAAATAATTACAAAGTCAAGTAAAATTGGACTGAGTCTAGGTAAAGTTATATTTACTCTCAATGACAGATCTCAAAGATAGCTCTATCATTTATAATTTTATTAAAGTTTATTCATATGTAGTTGTTCCAAAATATCATTAATCATGAATTATTATAGCTATAATGCTGTTATTCTCTTTTCTTTAATTATACACTTTTATTTGTATTAGTCTCCCTAGAAATTTATCCTTTCATTACTCTGAAATTTGTTGATCTCAGCATCAATATCACTATCAATATCAAGTAGTTAAGAAAAGAGCAGAATATTAAATTCAAAATTTTAGTGTGTGATTGAATATATGTAGTAAAAGAAAGATTTCAAGACTTCATACTTTAGTATAACATTTGTAAAATATTTTTAATGATAATTTTCAAATTTAAAAAGTCCTTATGTTTCTAATCTGGTTAATTTTTTTATTATAGATAGGTGCTAAATTTTAATCAAAATTTTTTTCTGCATCTATTGATCTTAACCTATGATTTTTTTCTTTGTAATATGTTAATATACAAATACATTTACTTACTTTTTAAAATGTTAAACCAACTTTATATTCCAAGAATAAAACCAACAATGATCTGTTTTTTGATTCGATTTTTGAATATTTCTTTTCATATAATTGTTTCTGTTTTCTGAATGCTATTGATTGTCAAATTTTATATTTTGTACTTAAGGTTTTTGATTGAATATCAAAGTTATGCTATTTTGGTGGTGTTTCTTCATTATGTATTTTCTGTAGTAGCCTTTAAAAATAGTAGACATTTTTTTTAGAGCAATTTCTGGCTTACAAAAAATAAGTGCCAAGTACAGATTTATCATATATCCCCTAACTCCTCTACCCTTCAGGTTTCCCTATTATTTTGCATCTTGCAACATTGGGTTAACTCATTTGTTCTATAGGTCTTAAAATATATATAACTGCATATTTCCATCATTACAGTATTATGCAGAAGAATTTTACTTCTCTAAAAATGCCCTGTGCTCCACATATTTAACCCTTCCTCCCCTGTCCCAAACTCCTACCAACCAATGATCTTTTTACTGTCTCTTAATAATATTCATTTAAGATTCTTCCATGTCTTTTCATGGCTTTATAGCTCACTGTCTTTAGGCACTGAATAATATTCTGTTGCACAGATGTACCACAGTTTGTTTATGCATTCAACATTTTGGTTTCTTTCAATTTGGGGAACTTATGAATAAAGTCTCTATAAACGTTCACGTGCCAGATTTTGTGTGGATTTAACTTTTCAGATCAGTTGGCTAAATACCAGGGAACACAAAATTACTGGCCTGTATGGGAAGAGCATGTTTAGTTTTGTAAGGAATTGCCAAACTGTCCTTCAAAGTGGCTGTACCATTTTGCATTCCCACCAACAATTAATAAAGTTTCCTATTGCTTGACATCCTCACCAACTTTTGGTGTTTTCAGAGTTTTGGATTTTAAACATTTTAATTATTGCTTAGTGGTAACCCCCTGCAATTTTAATTTGCAACTCTCTAACGGCATATGATGTTTAGCATTTTTTATTATGCTTACTGGCCATCTGTGTATCTTTTCTGGTGAGGTGTCCTGATCTTTTGCCTATCTTTAAAACTTGGGTTGTTTTCTTATTTTTAAGTTTTAAGAACTGTTTGTACATTTTGGGCCAGCTGAATCAAAGGGATTCTATATTTTTGTTTCAGATATGTAATAATTTTGGTAACTGCCAATGTTTTCCTGGTCATAAGCCTCCAGATTGTAAGTTCCAGATTGGTTCACCAGGGGGCAGTATTGATGATGGAAATTTTCAGACATCTGGTAAGTAGAAATTTAATTTTTAAAGCAAAATAGAATGTTGTTTTATATGGGGCTAATTAAAGAAATCTAAGAGTTTTCTTGAATGGTGTCTTTATTGAAATTACAGTAGTCCCTCCTTATCCTTGGGGGTACATTCCAAGACCCCACTGGATGCCTGATGCTGCACATAGTACCAAGACCTGTATATGCTATGTTTTTTCCTATACATACATACCTGTTATGAAGTTTGATTTATAAATTAGGCACAGCAAGAGAGTAACAGCAATAACTAACTGCCCTTTCCATGTTTTATGCCATGGTGGCTTCTTCACATTTTTATGAATATAAGTTCTATTGGACATCTTTTTCCAGAAGAGCCTACTTTCATCACAATGGAAGACTTGCTTTGGATGGTATACTTTCTTCTTAATTGACTTCTTTAGCTATGCTGGAACTGTGGCAGTTTCTTTTCTCTCAGAAGACACAGGAGTTTTTATATTTTTCAGTCCAAACCTATTCCTGAATCTTACTTGCAATAAATGGCTTGGTGTCATTTTTTTTTTTTATCCAGAGAAATCCTTGTTGAAGTCTTTGTATAGGCTCAATGTTTTCTAGCACAACACATTGCTATCAATTGGAACACATTTTTTGTTCATGTCTTTCACCCACAAATGTAATGCCTTTTCTATCTTAACTGAGCACCTATCATGCATTGTGGCCATAACTTTGGCATTTTGAGGTGCAACAGCAAAATTAGCACAGATTTCTTTTTTATTTACAATTTCATGGATTGAAGATTTGTTCTTACCATAGGTCTTAGAATACTAGTATGTATTTTTTTCCTCATTAAGTCAAACTGTCAACTGTTTACTTAAAACAAGCACTTCTCAGCTTCTCTTTGTCATATCCAAATTGAAATCATCATTGTTCTTGTGCTGATGAAGTAAAATAAGGGTTACTTGAACCCAAGCACTGTGATACCACGAAGTCGACCTGAGAACCAAGACAGCTACTAAGTAACTAATGAGAGACTAGCATATATTGCATGGATACACCGCACAGAGGGATGATTCATTCCATGAGTGAGATGGAGTGAGATCTTGTCATGCTACTCATAAGAGCATGTAATATAAAACTTATGAATTGTTTATTTTTGGAATTTTCTATTTAATATTTTGAATCCTCAGTTGACTATGGGTAATTGAAACTGCAGAAGCAAAGCTGTAGATAGGATGGGACTGCTATAATGATAGACAATATGTGTAACTAGATTTTCTTAGAGATACTCAGCTTTAATTAACTTAGTTAAATAAGTTAGAATACAGCATCTTTAAGTTTCAATAAATATCGTACAATAAATTTTATGAAATTATAGAATAATGAACTCTTCACAAATGATTTGTATTTCATATTATTAAAAACTTTGCAAATTATTTAAAAAACAACTGTTGGATACAGTGTTTATTCTGAACGCAACTTGGGAAAACATGGCAAAATATAAATCTATATGTTTATTAGAAAATAATAGTAAATAAATCACATTTTGAGGAATGGAGTATAAAACTACAATGAAATATCATCTCACCTCAGTTAAAATGGCTTTTCTCAAAAAGACAACCGATAATGAATGTTGCGAAGGATGTGAAGAAAGGGGAACCCTTGTACAATGTTGGTGGCGATGTATATTAGTGCAACCACTGTGAAGAACAGCATGGAGTTTCCTCAAAATACTAAAAATAGAACTCTACCATATGACTCAGCAATCTCAATGCTAGGTATATACCAAAAAAAAAGGAATACAGTATATCAAAAAGATATTTGTATTCTCATGTTTATTACAACACTATTCACAATATCCAAGATTTGGAATCAGTCTATAGGTCCATCAACAGATGAATGGCTAAAGAAATTTTTTTCCGTATACACAATGGAATACCATATAGGCATAAGAAAGAATGAAATCCTGCCACTTCCAACAACATGGGTAGACCTGGAAACCTTTATGTTAAGTGAAATAAGCCAGACACAGAAAGACAAATCTTACATGTTCTCACTTATATGCGGGAGCTAAATATTAGAAACAATTGACCTCATGGAGACAGAATACAATGATGGTTACCAGAGGCTGGGAAGGGGAGCAGGGAGGGCCTGATGTAGTGGGGATAGTTAATGGTGCAAAAATACAGTTAGACAGAATGAACTATATTTGATAGAACAACAAAGTGACTATAGTCAAAAATAAGTTTGGGTATGCTTAGAAATAGCTAAGAGAGTGGAATTGGAAGTTTCCTAACATGAAGAAATGATAAATGTCTGAGGTGATAGATACTCCAATTACCCTGGTTTGATTAATTCACACTGTATGCCTGTATCAAAACATCACATGTATCCTATAAATATATACAACTATTATGTGCCCATAATAATTAAAAATAAAACATTTAAAAGAAGAAAATACCCCATATATGTAATTATCATTTGTCAAATAAAAATAAAGTTAAATTAAATTTAAAAAACAAAAAGGAACAACTATATAAAAAGAAAATACCAAAGATATGCAACAACCAAGACTCTAATTCACTAATAGAAATATAATTGTTATAACCACTTAGTAAATTCATTGGAATTATATACTAATATCAAATATGGGCATATGCTATGAACAAGCTTTGACATTCCCCATGTATGCACATATCTGAGAGATATGGAAACATATGTTGACCAAAAGATATGTTGTAGAATATTCATAGAACCACCATTCCTAATAACCCAAATTGCAAACTACCCGAATGCCCATTGGAAGAGAATGCATTAATAGCTGTTATTTCTATGCAATGATATAGTAAGCATCAATGAGAATCAACATTTTACCACTATAAGCAACAATATCTGTGAATCCCAAAAGTTGGTAACAATGAACACAAAAAGTCAGGCAGAAAAAAATGTGCATATAGTATAATTCCACTTATATAACATTTAAAATCTGTCAAAAAGGACCCATGTAAAGTCGTGATTTTCCTTGGGAGGGATAGTGAGTGCAAAGTCAGTCGGGGCGATTGTGAAGTGCTGGTAATATTGTGTTTCCTAAATTTGGTGCTGGTTACATGGTTGTGTTCAATGTAGAAAGCCTTTTGAGTTGTACAATTTTATGCACATATTTTTGTTAATAGGTTATATACTTCAGTAAAATTTTACCGTATAAATAACTAGAAAAATCAGGATCTTTGTAACCTTTAGAGAGGAGAGATTAGGAAATGTCCTGAATTGCTTTGGGAATTCTAACAGGATCTGTTTTAAGACCTGGATAGTGGGTATATGCATATTCATTTAGTCAATTTATTCCTAATTTTGCTAATATATTTTTCTTGTATACTTTTCAAAATTGTATAATATCTCAATTTTTGAAACTGTAATAAAATAATCAAAGGGCATAATATGCTTACATAACCAGAAGATATACACACATACACAGTTGCATATGATATGTATAGATATAAAGATACAGATATATATGTACAGATATGTATTTTCTTTATATGTATAGAATGTAAATATGTATAGAATATAAATACTAGATGGAGAGACATGAGTCAATTAAAAATTGTCCAAGAAGAGTTCCATAGTTCCAAAGAAACTATGATTTAGCAAGGGTCTTGGATAGGGGTTTCTCCAAGTCTATATTTTTTTCCTAAAATATTATGCAGTCCTATTAATGTATTATTTTTTTAATTATTGATGTTTCAAATAGGCTGAATGCATCAAACAGCATTTAAAACATATATAAAGCACTATATTATTTAAACAAATATGCATAAAAGATAGAGAATCTATGAAAAATGTACCATTGTAGTTTTTAGGTTATGAGCTTCAATGTTTTTTTAATTTTTTCCTATAACAGTTTGCAATGTTTTAAAATTTATTTATATCTGATTAAAGTGTGAAAAATATAAACTTATTTAAATATTCAGTAAGTCCTCACTGATTTATAATATGGTTCATTTCTAGATATATATTTATTTAAAAAAGGCTACAATGCACATCAGAACAACTGGCTTATTCTGAGTTTCTACATTCTTCTACCATTTCTTATAACTTTCACCATTGTGATCATTAAGAGAAATGAAATGAACAAATCATGCAACAGAGAGAGCACAGGATATAAGGGGTAAATATGACTTACATAATCAATATATTAGGTTAAATTGTGCTGATCATTGACCAGTGTCATAAATTCATACATGTTATATAACATTAGTTATATTAATTCCTAATATGTAGTATTTTTAATCTAATATAAGTAACATTTTTATAATTTTGTTTTCCAATAATTTTTCAATAGTGCATTGGGGCAAATCGAAATTTTGACTGTTCTAGAACTTCTCCTCATGAGTATTCCACACTGTACAGGGAACTTAGCAAGTCAGAGAAGAAGATGTGTGGTGCATCTCTTTATGTTTCCTTCCAGTTAAATTCATATCATGTCCAGGTGTTGGTTTTCTTTAGGAAAAATGTTTCCAATTTTAAAATTGTGTTAAAACTTTCATTAATATATTATTTAAATTTCATAATTCTATCTCTTTAATAGTCTTAAATGCTATAAAAATCTAATTTCAGCATTTCTTTGAGATTATATACTGTTTCCTATAAATTTATACATTCTGATAACCAAATATTTAACTCATTTAAGGCAAGAAATCCTCATATAAGTACTTACATGTAATATCACAAATAGCGATTTCAGCTTCAAAGTGCTGTTTTCTTTGAAGGGTATTATTATTGGTTCATTTTTTTAAGAGACTTTCACTAGTACACACATTACATCAGGAGTTCCCCAACCTATGGTGAGTTGTATAATTATTTCATTATATATTACAATATAATAAAAGAAAAAATAAAGTGCACAGTAAATGCAATGTGCTTGAATCACCCCAAAACCATCCTCCCCACCAGTCTGTGGAAAAATTGTCTTCCATGAAAACAGTCCCTGGTGCCAAAAAGGTTGGTGACTGCTGCATTATATGTCTTTTGTTCAGGTAGTGATGGATTTTATTCATTGAAAAAGGTAGTAACATAATTGAGCTACTGTGGTTCTTTACAGATAATCATTAGGGAAATGCAAGTCAAAACCACAATGAGAGATCACCTAACTCCAGTAAGATTGGCCTGTATCAAAAAATCCCAAAAGAAATGCTGGCAAGGATGTGGAGAGATAGGAACACTCTTACACTGCTGGTGGAACTGCAAATTAGTGTAACCTCTGTGGAAAAGAATTTGGAGATACCTCAAACAGCTATTTGATCCAGCAATAGCACTATTAGGCATCTACCCAAAGGAACAAAAGTAATTCTATAATAAAGACATCTGTACTCAAATGTTTATGGCAGCACAATTCACTACTGCAAAGATGTGGAAACAACCCAAGTGCCCGTCAATCCATGAGTGGATTACTAAAATATGGTATATGTATACAATGGAATACTACTCAATTATAAGAAGCAATGGTGACCTGTCACCTCTTATATTTTCCTGGGTAGAGCTTGAGCCCATCCTCCGAAGTGAGGTATCACAAGAATGGAAGAATAGGTACCACATGTACTCGCCATCAAACTGGCACTGACTGATCAACACTAAGGTGCTCACGCAGTAGTAATATTTTAGGGGGCTAGGGGGGTTGGGGGTGGGTAAACTCACAACTAATGGACGTATTGAGCATTGTATGTGGAGAAAGGGCATGTATCAAATCATGGTTGGGATGTGGCAAAGTCATGCCATATAACCAAAATGTTTGTACTGCCATAATTTCCTGAAATAAAAAAAATTAAAACAAAGAAAAAGAAAATACAGGATTCAAAGGAATGCCTTATATGGGATACCATTGAGGAGATCTGGGTAATATATGTGCTAAATACATCTCCATAATCAAAAAATTTCTGCTTCCCTTGTCTCAGTGAATATCCCTTTATAAACACTTCCAGCAGGTCTGGGATATATACACTTAGTTTTTTTTATTTTTGTTCACTCTGCAAGTATCACATACTTGGAGCCATTGAAAGAAATATTTAAACTAGCTGGAACTAAAGTATGTCATCTTGTGGCAATATATTGATTTCCATCATGCATTACCTCCTCAATTGTATAAAGGGCACTGAAGCTCAGCAAACTCTACACGTAGCTAGTATAAAACCATGTGTCCAGTTGCCTGGCTTCACTAGCAGTTCCTTGGGGTTGGCAACATAAAGCTTGATCCTTACAGAATCCTATTTTCCATCCTTGAGTTAGTCAATTTCCTCTTAATGTCTTATGCTACTGGTAAAAAGAAAAAATTGCCTTTGGAGTATTGTCACCTTTGCCTTGAGTGAAAATTTAATGCAAGATAGAGTTGTATTAACTGGTTTTTTTCCCTTGATTATTTTTAAATTAATTTTTCAAAGAAACTTTGTATCCATTTCTTTGTTGTTGTTGTGTTTTTTTTAATGACCTCTGCAAACATGCTCTCCCAGTCCATGCTGTTCTTGACATAGTTGGTCTTTCATTTGAGTGAACTTAACATAAAATTAATCGACAAAATATTGGATCTTCTTATAAAATATGTTAATTTTCACTTGTAATTCTGTGCTTCATAAAAATAGTCAATGAAATTAACAAAATAACAAACTAAGAAAGGTTTATATTAAGTAAAACCCTTAGTGACACTAGAAGGTAGAATACAGTGAACAAAAAAAAAATGATGAGAAGCTCTAGCCAGGCTGGCGTTAAGCAGTGATGGTAGGAAGAGTCTTATCCCTTTGGCTTCAAATATATCCTGAAGATGAGAGATGACCATTTAAAATTTGGTTGAAGGCCAGTTACAACCCAAACCTAAGTCCAAAATTTCACAACAGGTAGCGGTCCAATTTTACTATGTGTGAGTATGTCTTTGGGGAGAGGAGGTGGTAATTGTATCCAATGTTTTTGTTAATTATATTTTTCTAGCTACTAGTGAGGCTCTAAGTCTATTTTTATCCAAGCCATTCTGTGTTGATGTGTAGAGAAATAACTACTGACATCTTTTGATCTCTTTTCCCATTTGTTTATCTTTTATCTGTTGTAGAAGTTATTTATGTATATGATTTACTAATGTGTTTTACTGTACATCCTATGGATTCTTGATGAATTTATAGAGTAATTAGAAAACTGATTGCTTTAAGTATTGTATATTTTTATCTTGGAATATGTATAACAGAAAGAAGCTCAAAAATATATTAAATGATTTTCATCACATATGAGCTAACTGTTGATTTGCATTGATAGGTTGAATTTGCATGTGAATTCTATAAAACATACAAATTCACGTATATATCACAGGTATGCACAGATTAAAAAAATATCCAAGTAAATATTTGCATATTCACCAACAAATCAAGACATGGGATGTTACCAGTAACACCATTTGGGTTCTGGGCTTTTCTTCATGGGAAAAGTTTTAATTACTATTTTAATGTCTTTATTTGTTGTAATCTATTCAGAATATCTATTTTTATTAAGCCATATTTGGAAGCTTATGTCTTCAAGAAACATGTCTATTTCATCAAAATTATATAATTTGTTATATAAAGTTGTTCATAGTATTTCCTTTTAATCATTTTAATTTCTATAATATCAGCAATGAATTATTGTACCTTATTCCTTTATGTTTTATTCCCTTATGCTTTATTTCTTAATGTAGTTTATTCATTTATGTTTTCTCTCTTTTTTCTTGTTCAGGCTTATTAAAGCTTTGCTAATTTTTCTGATTTTTAAAAATTATTATGGGCACATAATATAATAGTTGTATATCTTTATAAGGTACATGTGATGTTTGATACAGGCATACAATGTGAATTAATCAAATCTAGATCCAACTTTTTTGTTACAATGACTTTCCTCTAGTGTTCTCTTTCTATTTCATTGACTGCAGGTTAATATTTCTTATCTACTTCCTTTTGCTTGTTTGGTGACTGGTTAGTTCTTCTTTTTCTAGTATTGTAAAGTCAATGCTTAGATGATTGTTTTGAGATCTTTTTTCTTCTAACGTAGGCATTTAACCTATAAATTTCCCTTGAGGTTTAGCTGCAACCTATCCGACCTATACGTTCTGATATCATATGTTTTCATTTCTATTCAGTTCAATATATTTTCTAGTTTTTCCTTGTTATCCTTTCCCTTTGACTCTTTGATTAATTAGAAATATGGGGGGTTTTGGAAGATTTTTAATTGTTGCTCCAATTTCTGTGCTTGATATTGATCTGTTCAGGAATTCTATTTCCTCCTGATTGAGCTTAGGGATGTTGTGTGTTTCTAAGAATTTGTCCATTTCCTCCACATTTTGTAGTTTTTAGGCATATAGATTTTTATAGTATTCAAAGATAATATTTTGTATTTCCGTGATGGCTGTTGTGACCTCTCCTTTTCCATTTCTGATTGAGTTTGTCAAAGTCCTTTCCTTTGTAGTTCTTGTTAATCTAGCAAGAGGACTATCAATTTTATCTTTTCAAAAAACCAACTTTTGGTTTTATTGATCTTCTGTATAGTTCTTTTGTTCTCAATTTCATTTAGTTCTGCTCTGAGCTTAGTTACTTCTTTTATTCTGCTATGTTTAGAATTAGTTTTCTCTTCCTTTTCCAGTTCCTTGAGACGGTTTATTAGTTTGTTGATTTTTGAGCTTTCTATCTTTTAGATGTTAGCAATTCATGCCATTAGTTTTCCTCTCAGGAATGCTTTTGCTGTATCCCACAGATTTTGATAACATGTGTCCCTGTTATCATTTAGTTCAAAGAACCTTTTGATTTCCATCTGGATCTCCTCCTTGAGCCAGTAGTTATTCAACGATAGATTGTTTAATTTCCATGACTTTGTGAAGTGGTGATTGTTTCTGTTAGAACTGATCTCTAATTTTATACCACTATGATCTGAGAAGATACATGGTACAATTTCTATGTTTTTTAGTTTGTTGAGGTCTGATTTGTGGCCTAGGATGTGATCAATTTTGGTGTAAGTTCCATGAGCTGATGAGAAGAATGTATATTCGGCTTTATTTGGATGGAATGTTCTGTAGATGTCTGTTAGACTCATTTGTTCTAGAACTCTGTTTAAATCCATTATTTCTTTGCTGATTTTCTGTTTGGAGGATCTGTCCAGTTCAGTTAGCGGGGTGTTGAAATCCCCGGCTACTAGGTTATTACTGTTTATCATGCTATTTAGATCAAATGGGGTTTGCTTTATGTATCTGGGTGCTCCTGCGTTGGGTGCATAAATACTAAGAATTGTTAAGTCTTCTTGTTGGATTTTTCCTTTCACCATTATATAGTGACCATCTTTGTCCTTCCTTACTTTTGCTATTTTAAAATTTATGCTGTCTGAAATCAGGATTGCTACCCCCGCTCTCTTGTAGCTTCCATTTTCCTGGAAGTTTGTTTTCCAACCCTTGACCTTGACTATGAAAGCATCTTTGTGGGTTAGATGTATTTCCTGGAGACAACAGATACTTGGCTTATAATTTTTTATCCACTCAGCCAGTCTATGTCTCTTAAGAGGACAATTCAGTTCATTCACATTTATTGAGAGGATTGATATTTGGGGTAGATTTCTGTTCATATTATTGGGTAAATTCTTATTGTTTTGTTTTACCTCTGGAGCCATTGTGGAATCCAGGGTCTGGACTTTAACTCCAGAGTGATTTTACTTTGGTGAGTGTCTATTGTGCTGTTCAATGTGTAATGCAGGTCTGAGTACTTCCTGCAGGGCAGGTCTGGTCTTCACAAGTTCTACCAGTGATTGCTTGTCTGGGACAGTCTTTATCATACCTCAAAGAGCTAAAAATAGAAATACCATTTGATCCAGCAATCCCACTACTAGGCCTCTATCCAAAGGAAAAAAGGACATTCTATAATAAAGACATCTGCACTCAAATGTGTATAGCAGCACAGTTCACAATTGCAAAGATGTGGAAACAACCCAAGTGCCCATCAATACATGAGTGGATTAATAAAATGTGGTATATGTATACCATGGAGTACTATTCAGCTACAAAAAACAATGGTGAACTAGCACCTTGTGCATTGTTGGAAAGGTTTCAGTCTGCCCATATCTTTGTGAAGTTTGTTATTTTCTGCTTTATAATTATTTTGTTTAAATAGCTGTCATCCTAATGGGTGTGAGATGGTATATCATTGTGGTTTTGATTTGCAGTTCCCTAATGATTAGTGACATTGATCATGTTTTCTTGTGCTTACGGGCCACAGGAGATGGGGAGTTATTCTTTAACGGGTATAGAATTTCAGTTTTGCAAGAGGAAAAGATTTCTGGAGATAGATGGTGGTGATGGCTGCAAAACAATATAGGTGTACTTAATATCACTAACTGCATGCTTAAAAATGATTAGGCCAGGCATGATGGCTCACACCTGTAATCCCAGCACTTTGGGAGGCCAAGGCAGGAGGATGACTAAAGGCCAGGATTTTGAGACAAACCTAGGCAACATAGTGAGACCTCCTCTCAACAAAAATTATATGGTAAATTTTATGTTATGTGTATTTTACCACAGTAAAAATATATTAATGTAAAATAAAGAAATTGTAAAACAAATTGAAATTAGGCAAGTCACCAACCTGAATATTAGCCCATGTTAACTCTATTATCTTTCCATGTGTGCACTCCATATTGATGGAGAAAAATTTATGACTAACCATTCATTTAGTCTCCTTAAACTAGGTTTTTCTAAGAAACAATGCGTACAAAATTGAATAAATTGATGGTCATTGATTATTTTTACATTGTTATTTTATAATTGTAATTTTGTTTGCCTAAATATTAGATTATAAATCAATACTAAAGTAATAAACGCACACATACATTTTACCATTAGCTTTTTATTTGAACTTCTTATACAGTTTTCTAAGAATCAAACTTACCTATAATAGAACTGATTTTACAGTGTTTGTGTTTTGACCTGAGACTTAAAGCAGATATGCATAAAAGCAGGCAATTACCTGCTACTATTGTGAATTTCTATTTTTTCTGTTCTCCTCCCCTACAGTAATTCATCCATTGCACCAGAAAGCTATGACGTGGTATATTGATATTGCCAGGAACTTCACCAGCAGGTGGTCTGGAGGAGAACTTGTGATTTATAACCCTTCTTTCACCCTTGAATGAATTTTAAATGTCAAACTTTTGGAAAATAAAGCCCATGTGTGCAGAAACATAGGCTCTTGTGTGCCTCCACAAGTACAGCAGGCTGTGGGTGGGCACCCCTGGAACTGCAAATTCCGCTGGCCACTGGTATCTGCAGAGTTTGGGCCTAGTCTACACCCTGTATCCCCCACTGCCCTGTGGCTCTGCTCTGCCTCCCTCACCCTGGCAAGAGCCCAGGGGCCAGTGGCCACAAGCTGCCTCCATTCCACCCCTAAAAGCCATTACTGTGACGAAGCCGGCTAGCCATGCAATGCTGCCTGTCTTGGTGATCCTCTCAGGCCTGGTCCAGCTGACCTCCATGGGTCACTGTAAATGGAGACTCTTGCTCTATAAGAGAATGGCCTTTCCACAGTGCACAACGAGGAGGTGGGTGTTGCCCTCTTTGTTCCAGTAGCTCAGGCCAAGATCAGAGGAAGAGTGTTAGAGCCTGCTCAGTTTCCGGGCCTCAGAGCCATGGGGGGTCCTGCTGGGCCTGGTGGTTGGAGGGCTCAGTACAGAGCAGGGAAAGGTGTCTTTCCCTGACCCTACACAAGAGGGTGTGCATCTCCTGGGGAGGGGAGGGGAGGAGGAGGCCTGGGTGAGGTCAGAGATCTGTGGTCCATACTTCTCCTACTCAGGGCTGAGGTTAACGTGCCCTGAAGTGTCTGGACAACAGTAGGATAATACTCCCACTTGTAGAAGAGCTTCTTCCAGGAATTGAAGAAAGTACAGCTGTGTGTAGAATGTGTGTGTGGAGGGGGGAGCTTGGAGGTTTAAACATGATGCGAGATGAGCAGACGAGTGAAGAATGAGGATACTGCTATCCCCTGGAAATGCTCACATTTTGCTCACTATAAATTCTGAAACACCACTCTGCTAATTACAGTGCCAGAGAATACTGGGACAAGCACTAGTGAGGGTGATATTTTGCTAGATATCCATTTATAAAATTATGTTTGTGTTCGTATCATTTTGTAAGGGGCCATTGTGTCTGAACAAGAGCAAACGTTTTTAATGTTTTTCATTATTTGCCAAGTAATTTATTAATACTATGGACATAATTTTTAAATATTTTAAAATACAGTCTCAAAAAGAAAATAAAAAGTGCCCCAAATTCCTAGCACACAAAAAGGCTACACAGCCTGTTGGACTTTCTTTCTTTTTAAACAATTTTATTGATATACAATTCACATAACATGCAATTCACCCATTTAAAGTGTACAATCTAACGGCTTTTATTATATTCACAGAATTGTAACCATCACCACAATCAATTATAGAACAATCAATTTCCATCAAGCAGAAAGGAAACTGCAGGACCATTAGTAATCGTTTTCTGTTTCTCTCTCCAGCCCTCCATCTAACCTCTACCCCCTCATCCTCTTGGCCTCATGCAACCACTTGTATACTTTCTACCCCTACATATTGTTTATGCTGGACCTAAACAGTGAAGGCAACAAAAATAAAAATAGACAATCTGGATTCTGTCAAACTGAAAATATTCTGCACAGCAAAGGAAACAATCAATGGATTGAATAGATAATCTATAGTATAGGAGACAATATTTGCAAACTGTACATCTCATAAGGGGATTAATATCCAAAATTTAAAAGAGACTCAACTCAATAACATGAAAACAAATGATCTGATATAAAAATGAGCAAAAGACCTGAATAGACATCTCTCAAAAGAAGGCATACAAATGGCCAAGAAACATAAGATAAAACGCTCAACATCACTATCATCAGGGAAATGAAAATTAAATGAGATGGACATTCTATCTACAAAAATATGCACATTTAAACATTCATTCATATATAGGTAAAATCATACTAATACATTCTTCCTATTCTCACAATTATTATGTTCTATAAAGTCATACAACACTGAACTGATGAACACTGAATCTTCGCTCCTAGGGGAAATAAGTACATATCTCACAGTGTATAATCTTAAATCATAAAAACAACTTGTGCTGGCATATTCTATTTTCTGCAGTTTACAAAGGAAGAAAAAAGATTTGGAAGTGAAAAGTGACTTGCCTGAGGTCACCCCCATAAACAGGTGCCAGAGAAGAGATTAAAATGTGCTCCCCCTCGTTTCAGAACCCCAGCTTCTTATACTACGTTGCCCTGTCCCCTACCTTCTCCATACTTTGGTCATCTACATGTAAGAGCGAAACCATAAAGGCAGAACCGCCTTGGTCTACCCTAGCTGGAAATGTGGACCTTGGAGCAACACAGGTTTTTTGCAGACTGTGTGTGAACTGAAATGACCATGAAAGTCCTCTGAATATTGATTTTGGGGTTACAAATAAATTTTAGCAAGTAGGAAAATTTACAAACATAGAATCTGTAAATAATAAAGATCACTATATTTACTTTGTACATGATTGAAAAATAATTATTAAATAAATAAGTTTTAAAAGGGATATGAGGCAGCTACTTTTCTCAGATTATATGATTATGTAGATTGAAAGCCTGAGAGATTTTATATATAAATTGTTAGACCTAATTAGAAAGTTTGGCAAGGAATACCTGGGCCCTGAAAAATAGACTAGTATTATGATAATGGTGAGAAAGCTGAAATGCGTTAAAGGAAATGATGCATGCAAGTCTTCATCACTTACTAGCTATATTTCAAAATTAACATAACTTCTAAGTATTTTGAATTTCCTTAAGTGTAAAATGCACAAAATGAAGTCATACCTAGCTCATAAGTATATTGAGAGACTTTCTGAGCTATTTTTTAAAGTGCTTAGTCATGATACATAAAACTTATTTTTTTTACACTTTTTTCTATTATCAGTAAGGTATATTATGTTATTAAAATATAGACTGCTGCTTTAAGTAACTAGTATATGGTAAGGCCACTACTTGATATTTAGAATATAGAAGGCAAATTATACCTCTTTTTTTCTCAAACAATAAGATAAAGGAAAGACACAAAAAGAAATAGTTCATTGGTTTCCTATAATTTGTAGTAAATAAAGTTGTAAAATTCATCATGAAGTTCTACATACGAAAATCAATCAATGTCATACACCATATTAACAGAATGATGATGAAGAACAAGCATTATGAAAAGTTCAGTACCCTATCATGAAATGGTTCAATGAAAACAGTTGTATCTTCTGAGATACTGGGAAAATATGCATATATTTAACTTTAAGGTTTCTTACATAGGTGAATACCTGATATTCACAGGATGAAAAAATGGTTAGCTGAGAAATAATTTGAAATAATCACTATCATTATCTAATCTCTGCTCTTATAAGTTAACTAGGTAAATTAT
Source organism: Cheirogaleus medius (assembly GCA_008086735.1). Taxonomy (NCBI): domain Eukaryota; kingdom Metazoa; phylum Chordata; class Mammalia; order Primates; family Cheirogaleidae; genus Cheirogaleus; species Cheirogaleus medius. Next base: position 8,738,065 of record VBSM01000500.1, read on the forward strand.
TCAAAATAAGTAACTTAGGTAAATGTAAATGAGAAAACATCTATAAATGCAGTTTTATGTAATTTGACGACCTAAAGTTATGTTAAATTAAGTAATAAATACCGTTAAATGTGTAGATTATTTCCAAATAACAGAAAAACTGAAACAAATTGCTAGATATGAATTTGTTTGCCATTGGCTTTTTAACTTTAATAGAAAGACTAAATATCAGGATCCATAAAAATATATACTATTTGTTATAGGAATATATGTTTCAAAAAATTATAAAATGGTTCTCATCTGTAAAATACTGACATATGATAAACAGTGCAAGATTTCTTGTTTCCTTGGTTTTCAGTAAGATTTAAGGTTGCTAACACTTAAAAATTTTAATTAATATATATAACTTTATAAATAAATTATGCCCCATATGTGTATGATATGTTGTTAGAAATGATAAGAAAGGCATAAAAGTCAGTTCCCTATTGAACAATAGCATAATTTTGTCTAATTTGGAAGTTATGTAAAAGTTGTTTCAAAGTAAATGCTTATGAAGGAAACAGAAATAAGATGGAAAGGAGCTAGTAAGTAGGAGAAAGAGATGTAAAGAAAGCTATGGACATGAAGATATATTTTTGGGAAGGAAGGTTTAAAAGAAAAGAGAATATTTTTTGTATGAGAAAAAATCTTGTGTGGTAGTTGTTTTGTCTAATGCAAAAATTGGTTACTTCAGAAAGAGGATGTATACGACAAGGGAGAAATTCCAAGCATGTAGTAAATGGTCTTTGTAAGTTTGATAAGATTCATGAAAAGGAAATTTGTGGAAGCAATTTTGCATTTGATCAAGTTGAGTATAATTAAAATGTAATTATTCATAGTAGTCTTCCCAAAGTTTGAGTTTTGATATTAAAAATATTCTAATAAAAAGTTTTTAAAAATTAACCTCCTATCTTAGAACAAGGTATTTTTTGTAAGCACTGATTTGCTTTTAGTAAAATTGCAAGAGGTTTTGATTTATCAATTCTGAAATCTATTTTTAATAGCAATCGTCTATTCTGTAGACAGTTTCTATCTTACATTTCTTCCTGTGATCTAATTCCTTTCCCAAATTCAGATTGGAAATGCAACTTGCCTTCTTTCTGCCCTAGAAAAGGTATACTTTCTTTCTTGGCTGGAGTGATAATTCTCTCCTTCATTCTTTTGATCAACTCCTGTAATTCTTTTTCTCTTGCTCTAACTCTGCTGTTATGGCCTGATGCTAAAATGATTATCCCAAAGGGCTAGAAAACCAATATTCCCCTCCAGAAAAACTGGGTTGTGTACTCTTGGCTTGTCTTGATTTGTCTGTATTGCTACACATAACCAGGAAAGTTCCCACGCTGCTACGAAGAGCCTTGTATTCTCCTGCGCAAGGTACAATATATGCTCATAACCCTGGGCATACTCTTCCTGTGTCTGGATTAAATTCAGGTACCCTTTTCACCACATTCGACTCCAGGGTATCTAAATGGGCTTCCCATAGGGAGAAGTGGTCACAGTACAGGTTTTTCTTCCTATTTTGTGGTTACTATCCTAAATCAACAACAACAGCCACAAAGATTTTATGTTTTATGAAGATAATTTCCTATGTTGTCTTTGTTAGGTTTTTTTTGATAACTTAGGAAAACTGAGATTTTTAAAGGGTTAAGTGTCTTACATCCATGTAACTTTTTGTATTGTTTTTGAAGTCTTTTCATTATCATGCTGATTAAATAAATAACTATTACTTAACAGTGAACTAGTATACCATTTTGTTCAAGTGTTTTGACCCTTTTAACATCTTTGGCAGATTTCCCTCAACTTAAAATATTAAATGAAATCTTTTTGACCTAAAATTAACTTTGGAATTTTCTATGTGGGCCTTTGGAGAGCCACAAATAATGATTCTCTCATCTTGTAGAGATATTACACAATCAAGCTTATTTGTTAAATGGTATGGGAGGTATTGTCATATGATAAGTGATACTATATCTTGATTAATTACATTTATGGATATGTTATTCATATAAATGTTTAAAAAATATACAAATTCATATGTCTTCTATTTTATTAGTCATAATTTTGATTGTTATGTT
>VBSM01000500.1:8763195-8775610 GCA_008086735.1 Cheirogaleus medius
GCTCAGACTTCCCTGCGAATTCTGTCCCTGAGGGACCCTCCTCCTCTCCCACCCGGCCCTTTCCCTTTCGGTCAACATCCTGTGTGGAATCTTCCGGCATGGGCAACAGTAGGACAAGCTTTTCTTTTTTCTTCTTTGATCAGTTCGATTTCAGTGAAAACTGTGCAGGATTTTTATATTTTATGATATATTTATCTTAAACTTAGAGAATATAATCTGAAATATTTCAGTCATTAGAAATCAGACTGTTTTATACACAAGCACATGAGATGTATCAGTACATCTTTCATATTACTTTATATATATATATTTTTTGTAGCTGTTGTTGGATATACTGTTCTATGTATCAAGTAGATCATTTTTGTCAATCATATTGTTCAAGTTCCTCACTACATTTGATGATTTTTCTAATTGTCTTTCTTGTTCTATCAATATTTGCTTCATATTTATTGAAGTTATATTAAAAGTCATAGCATATTATAATTTTTAAATTACTATAGCTTCCTTTTGCATTATGAGACATTTTTCTTTTATCTCCACTAATGCTGTCAAAGTCTATCAGCTTTCTTTTGTATAAAGTTCTCATGGCATACATTTTTCAACCTTTAATTTAAACATTTATATACCTAAAAATGTATCTTTTATCAGCATGATAAAGTGAAGATATTTTTTTCAAATCTTAGATCATTGTCTTTTGATTGGTTATGGACCATTGAATAACATACGACTGCAATTTAAAATATAACAGTGGCCTTTAATCATGACACTGCTTTCATTACATTAGAGTCTTTCCTTGTATTCTGCCTACTAACAGAATTAGTGCCTACTAATGACTAGCAGAAATAGTGTGAGATAACTTTAAAACAAGAAATATATAAAATTCATTACTATTCATTTATTAAAATTATCTGTGAAATCATATATGCATATACACATGTGTGTGTAGGTGTTGTATATACATAAATATATATGTATCAGTATGTAAACTATCTTTTCTGGTCAGATAAAAACCACAATATGCAGGTGTGAGTTCCAGGAGATCAGGTAATGTATATTCTTTTTTATTTCCCTTTTTTTCTGTCCATCACAGATAATTACTCTGGAAGAATGAATAAACAAGAAAAAGTCACCTTTATGATCAAGCAAGGTAAAGTGATGGCTAATTCAACAAATACCATGAGAGTAACCTCACTATAGACTTATATCATGCAATATTTTTTAACCAACATTTTGAATACACAAATTCTAAAGAATTAAATCTAATTAGAGGAAATAATTAAAAAGATAACACTGCACAAAATTATTTACATGACAAAATTGCCATGTCATTTATAACTTTACCACTCCTGAAAAAATATTCTCCACTTTTATTATATACAGATTTATTACTATCATTATTAAATATATATTTATATTATTTATATTTATCTAATACATTGCATTCTCTTTCTCTCATTCTTAAAATATTTGAAACTCACTGTGATATTAAGGAATCTCTTTTGTCCAGACTACCCTTTAGACTCATCCTCATGTTCAAGTTGCCTATAGATTTAAAAACAAAAATAAAATTATGTTTTCTTCAAGATAGGTCTACAAACTTGTGTATTATCTATCCATATTGAAACATTTTTGAATTCCTACCTGATGTCTGGGTACAGTCATTATTTGAGATTACCTTCCCACTGAGAACATTAAGATTAACAATGCATATCTTTGCATCCCCAAATATGATGACAAGCACCATATATATATTTACCTGAAAGTAAACTCAGATAATTTTTATATTCATAATATTATTGGTTAAATATCTTTAAGCTTTTTATGCCATTCATCTTTAGCCCTACTTATTTCTATTATTTATATGAGCTACTTTTTCCCCAAAGATATTTGGTATCAGTTTTTCAAAAACAGCTATCCAATATAAGAAAATTACTTTAATATATTTAATTATTGACCTATTTATAACTATTGTATGTGCTGTATATTATTTTAGCAATTTTGCATCAACCTTTCACAACATTTCTATAAATTATATTCCCTTTTCATTCATATTGTCTTATTAATTTAAGTTCAAAATGAGGAGGTGGTAGATATAAATCTCAAAGGCAGAAATTATTTTATAGCAATTTCCTTGGAGAGATGTAAACCAATTTTAATATTTACTTTTGTTCTTGTAGCATATTTACAGATATTTCTATTTGATAATGAAAATTATTGGCTTTATTTTTTCTGTAGATTAGCCATGGCTATAATCTAGAGTTTTTAATCTTATTACTATATATTAATTTTTAATCTCCTCTACCTCTGACTGCCTGTGTCTCAATCTATGTAACTACAAAACTGGCTAAACTATTTTCCTGGACTTTTCCATTACCTTTTATTAAAACATCATAAAAATTCCTTAACATACATATATATTAAGGTAATAATGTTTAATCCATATTTAATAATTAAAATCAAATAATAAAAGATGGTAGATAAACTTTAACTAGAAATTCTTTCCATTTAATTTTGCTCCTAAAAGAGTCAAAGTTCTTATAAGATTAAAATTGCTGGCCTTTTACAAAATTCTGTTCATTATTTATTATATTAATCATTAGTATATTAATTACTAAATTCCCATATAAAGCCCAAACTTAAATTTGGATTATTAATAGTTACATCTACCATGATGTTATTTATTGAGTTACTACACAAACAGATTATAAAAGTAATAAATCTTAAATATGAAATCAATATACTCATCGCTTGTATAGTCCTCAGTTTTCCATTTTTTTCTTTGGTAACGAACTTTTACCAGCATAGCAATCAGTACACAGAGAATAATGAAAAAAGGAATGAGTAAGAAAAATGGCCATTGCGTAGGTTTGGGATGGTAAGCGGTCTCTATGTAGCGTCCTTCTAGGAGAGAAAAACAGCAATGTTTTGAAAGCAATCACCAAGAATATAGTAAAGATATTTCTGTATTTTACTAAGACTATTAGAATGAAATCTTTAAATGATTTAATAATTTTATAATTAACATATTTTAATAGAGAGTAGATAACTTGACAGTATAAGTGCCCAAAGAGACTCTCCTAACTCTGATATAATAGTGCTACCTGTTGCAGTTGTATTGAGAAACTTCTATTCCTGATAGTCTCTTTTCAAGACTATCTGATAATATAGATGAAAAGAATTAAAGTGTGCTCCATATAAGAATGAAGTTTTTCCTCAATACTCTTATCTTCAGTAAGAAATACTGTACAAATAATAACATTTTTATTAAGTCCAAATTTTCTTGTCACTTAATACATCGATATGTGTTTTCATGTCTATTTGGCCTTGTGAATATCTGGTTGCATCAGTACAATGTTTTTGTTTTTTGTTTTTTAATTTTTTTATTTCAGCATATTACAGGGGTACAAATGTTTAGGTTATATATATTTCCCTTGCCCCACCTGAGTCAGAGTTTCAAGCATGTCCATTCCCCAGACGGTACGCACTGCACCCATTAGGTGTGTATATATCCATCCCCTCCTCCCCACTCCCATCTACCCGACACCCGATGAATGTTATTACTGTATGTGCACATACGTGTTGGTCAGTTAATACCAATTTGATAGTGAGTACAATGTTTTCAATTGACCTTCCTTCCCCACTGAACTATCTTTGTACATTTATTGAAAAATTGATTAACTAAATTTTAATGAGCATATTTTTAAACTCCCTGCTCCATTCTATTGATATATTTATGTATCTATCCTTTATCAATGCTATGCTGTTTTGATTCATGTAACTATATACCCTGTACTACATATAAAACTAGTCAATCAACATAAGGCAAATAGACTAAGTCATCCTTCTTTGTTGTCCTTTTTCAGGGCTGTCTGGTTCTTCAAAGCACTTCTGTGTGCATTTTAGAGTCAAAGTGTTAATTTCTAAAAAGTTTATGCTATTATGACTGGTATTTTTTAACCTATAGATTTAAATTATAGATTTAATTATGATTTATATAGTTATAATATAGAATTGATATCTTGGTAATAATGAGACTTCTAATATTAATAGGTGAACATTTCTATATTTATTTGGATGTTTGGCATCTATCTGCACTGTTTTTTAGTTTACAATATAAAGATCCTGCACATCTTTCATTAAATTTGTTCCTAATATTTTACATTTTGATAGTATTATAGATAGTATTAATTTTTATTTTTAATTATTCTGGCTACAGTTTTTTTTGCACTTATGGTGTATATGTGATATTTTGATATAAGCATAGAATGTGTAATGATGAAATCAGGGTGATTGGGGTATCCATCACCTCAAGTATTTATCATTTCTTTGTGTTAGGAACATTCCAATTCCACTCTTTTGGTTATTTAAAGATATACAATAAATTATTAACTGTAGCTGCCATATTTTGTTCCCAAACACTAGATCTTATCCCTTCTATCTACCTATATTTTTGTACACATTAACCATCCTTTCATTATCCCCAACTTTTCACTGCCATTGCCAACCATAATTCTACTCTCTACTCCATTAATTCATTTTATATTTTTTAGCTCTCACGTATTAGTGAGAACATGTGATATTTGTCTTTCAGTGCCTGGCTTCTTTCATTTAACATAATGTCCTCCTGTTCCATCTACATTGTTGCAAGTAACAGAATTTCATTTTTTATGAGTGAATAGTAATTCATTATATATATATATGTCACATTTTCTTTATCCTTTCATAAGTTGATGGACGCTTATGTTGATGCCTTATCTTGGCTAATGTGAATAATGCTGCAGTAAACATGGGAGTGCAGATATCTTGTTGATATGCTGATTTCCTTTCTTTTGGATATATTATAGCAGTGGAATTGCTGGGTCATATGGCAGTTCTATTTTTAGTTATCCAAGGAGCCTCCATAATGTTCTCCATGGTGGTTGTACTAATTTACATTCGCACCAGCAGTGGGAATGTAATCTCCACATCCTGGTGGCATTGGTTATGACCTGTCTTTTGGATAAAAGCCATTTCAACTGGGTTGAGATGATATCTCATTGTGCTTTTGATTTTGATTTCTCTGATGAGTAATGATGTGGAGTATTTTTTCATATACCTATTGGCCATTTGTATGCCTTCTTTTGAGAAATGTCTATTCAGATCTTTTGCCCATTTTAAAATTGGATTATTTTTCCCCTACTGAGTTGTTTGAGTTCCTTATATATTCTGGTTATTAATCCCTTTTCAGGTGGGCAGCGTGTGAATATTTTCTCCCCTTTTGTGCATTGTCTGTTTACTTTGCTCATCGTTCCCTTTACTGTACACAAGCTTTCTGCAGTGTTTGAGTCCGTGCTATTAGTGTGCCCACCTACTGAATTTAGTAGACTTATTGTTTGAAAGTTTTTATGAGATATTTCAATAAAATACTTTGTATAGATGAAGGGGTATATAAGGGAAATCAACTTCAGTTATTCTGAGATTTCAAGTCAGGAATTTACAGTCAAAGGCTTGACTTTATCTGAGATAAAATTTTATTGCTCAAAATCTCAAATCTGGCCTTTCACCATTTCTTACTTTAAGGAAGAGACCAGAAATGAGAATTAGTTTGATTTATAAACCAAAAAAAATTTTTTTAAGAAAAGCATAGCTTTTTTATGTTTGTTTACTTCTAACCAACAGGAAGCATGAGTTCTATTTTACACGTGACCAAAGGCAGCAATGACTCCAAACGATTCAATGCTTCATAATAATCATTCCACTTCTTCCAACATTGAAAAACATGTTTTAAAATGTTCTTGAGTTGCTCACTGGCAGTCTTCCCAAGACAATTTCAGCATGTACTAACAGTCTTCCCAGTCTCCAGGAAGCCTTTCTGCCTTGCATGCACCTTCCAATTCCAAAGCTAATGCTACTGTTTTAGATTCTTGTGATAGAAATATGCAACACTGGTTACTAAAATGTTTTCTATTAAATGCTGCTGCTTGAGAGACTACCTCAAAGCTTAGAAACTTAAAACAATCATTCAATCTTGCTCACAATATTGCTGGTCATAAATTTGGGAGGGGGGTTCTTAGTTGGGTGGTTATATTTCTGTGTCTTCCTGCAGTCAAATTTCATACATCGCAGATGATTTTCAACAGAATGAGTGTTCTAAGAATAAGAGTTCCAAGAATAAGTATTCCAAAACATCTAGTCAGAATCTGCAGGAATAGCACAGGAATCCTAGAATGTCAGTTGTGCACATTTTATTGATCAATCATACCACCAAGGCCAACCTGGATGCTGGGAAGGGAGCAGTCGCCACTGCTTGTTATGGAAATGGCATGTGTGTGCCTGAACAGAAGCAGTTAATTGCAGCCAATGTGAAGATAATCTAATTGTCACTACTACAAAGGTAATAGCTTGAAAACACATTAAATTTATTATGATGTTTTAGACTTACTAATCTACTACTATCTGGCATTAAAATAATATTTTCAAACTCTGGGATGAGTGTATTTCATTCCTGACTCAAAATCTGGAAAAAAAATGGCTCTAATTATCTGTAAATGTAAGTCGTTATATAAAGGAAATCTCCTAGTCTTAAACATTATTGGAATAGCTGGTTAACTGCTGGCTTTCTCTAAAATCCACTTCTAAAATCCTTTCCTTTGTGTTGATCAATATTGTAGAAATGCATTTCCCAAGCACCTTGACCTGCTGTCTTCTGATTAAGTTCAGTCAATGGGATTCACTGTGCATAATTTGGAGGATCAGGTGAGTGACAGAGCTATGGTGTTTGGTGTGGTGTGGTCCTCCCTCTGCAGCGTCTCCAACAGTGGCTGTATTCTTTATACCTTTGGCTCGCTCTGTGGTCCAAATCCTGCCATACAGCCCTTCGTTATATGTCATGCTAGACAGCCCAGATTCTGGTTTTAGTCATACCACCTCTTTTTGCTGTCCCTCTAGTCCTAAAAAGTGGCAGTAGTTTCCTGTTATTGCTCATATCTTTGTTGCCTCATCATTCTCTGATTGGCTTTTCATTTCTCCATTAAGTGTAAACAGATGCCTTATATTGAATTCTTTCTGTTTGAAAGATGAAAGTTATTTCTATTTTTATGCCTGGGTTCTGACTTATTAATATAAATATATAATATAAATATATAAAATACTTCTAATTTATAATGTTACATATGCTTTATTACTTTCTGCAAGTAAAACAAATATTCATGTGTGGTTTATGATTTGATGTCCAAATGTCCAAAACAATCTAGCTACAAATTGGTAGCCATCATATTATTTATTAAATCTAATAAATTTGAATTATATTTGAATCATATTTTCTATTTTCTATTAATATTTACCACGGACAGAGGCTGATGCAGGCGGATAATTGCCACTGTCAACACTCCCACCGGGCCATGAAGTGTCTGTCGTTTGGCAGGTCGGAGGTAAGAACGTAGGATTACAGTGACAGTTCCTTTTGTTATTGCATATCTGAAAGCAGCAGAAATATGGCCGTATAAGATAAGCAGCCACAATCATATGTGTTCGAGTAGAATTATAAAATGTTAGGTAGGTCGCACAAGGCTGATTTTCCTATGTGGTTTATGTGTGAGTGTGTGTGTGTGAGTGTGAGTGTGTGTGTGTGTGAGTGTGAGTGTGTGAGTGTGTGTGAGTGTGAGTCTGAGTGTGTGTGAGTGTGTGTGTGTGAGTCTGAGTGTGCGTGTGAGTGTGTGTGTGTATCTGTGTGAGTGTGTGTATGTGAGTGTGTGTGTGAGCGTGTGTGTGAGTGTGAGTGTGTCAATGTGAGTGTGTGTGAGTGTCTGTGTGTCTGTGAGTGCGTCTGTGTGTGAGTGTGAGTCTGAGTGCGTGTGAGTGTGTGTGTGAGCGTGTGTGTGTGTGAGTGTGAGTGTGTCAATGTGAGTGTGTGTGAGTGTCTGTGTGTGAGTGCGTCTGTGTGTGAATGTGAGTCTAAGTGTGTGTGTGTGTGAGTGTGTGTGTGAGTGTGAGTGTGGTTGTTTGCGAGTGTTAGTCTAAGTGTGTGTGAGTGTGTGTGTGTTAGTGTGAGTGTGTGTGTGAGAGTGTGTGTGTGTGAGTGTGAGTGTGAGTGCGTGTTAGTGTGAGTGTGAGTGTGTGTGAGAGTGTGTGTGTGAGTGTGTGTGTGAGTGCGTGTGTGTGTGTGTGAGAGTGTGTGAGTGTGTGTGAGTGTGTGTGTGTGAGTGTGAGTGCGTGTTAGTGTGAGTGTGAGTGTGTGTGAGTGTGTGTGTGTGAGTGTGTGAGTGCGTGTGTGTGTGAGTGTGTGTGAGTGTGAGTGTGAGTGTGTGTGAGTGTGTGTGTGTGAGTGTGAGTGCGTGTTAGTGTGAGTGTGAGTGTGTGTGAGAGTGTGTGTGTGAGTGTGTGTGTGAGTGCGTGTGTGTGTGTGTGAGAGTGTGTGAGTGTGTGTGAGTGTGTGTGTGAGTGTGAGTGTGTGAGTGTGGCTGTTTGCAAGTGTGAGTCTGAGTGTGTGTGTGAGTGTGTGTGTGAGTGTGAGTGTGAGTGTGTGTGAGAGTGTGTGTGTGAGTGTGTGTGTGTGTGTAGCAGGGCATTAGATTTTGTGGCATTAGTCTCAGTGATTTTTATTCTTGCCTCATAGTACTGGTACTTACACCATGATTGTTGCATTTTTGTGCAGTGCAGTCATAATTCAAGAATGAAGAATCCTCACAAACCTTATTCCTGCAAACCTAAAAAGGATAATCCGAAATAAGTTAACCAATAGGCCATCTGGGTTTGCCATTTAATTAAAAGCATTTCATACTATACCAATGCAAAAGGTATTCATGTAACAATAAATATCAGTGTATAACAATGAATGATTAATTTATAGTGCTACTATGTTTCCAGCATTAGGTGAGACTCTGATCATCTGGGAGTAAAGAAAACAATAATAGCCACTTCTCTGCTTATTACCCTGAAAAGAAGGACAGATATGAAATAAGTAAAACACAGGTAAGTGTGTACTAAATGCTATAATGAAAAAATAAATTTATGAAAGCATAAAATACAATTTACCTAATATTTGAGAACAGTAAAATCTTCTCATTGAGCTGTGATGGTGGTGATCAGTACTCAATTGACATAGAAATAAAAGATAGAGTGTGTATAGGAAAACACCAATATTTAAAATGACCCCACAGTGTAAGATAGCATGGAACCTTTGAGAAATATAAGGAGCAGCGTGGCCATTGCATAAACAGCTATTCGATCACTCATTAAATAGAACCTTGAGTCCTACAAATGTATTGTACCTTGTCCTAGGGAGACATCAGTGAACAGCACAAATCTCATCTTGCTTGTATCGTAGTAAAAGAGACGTAACAAACATACAAGTGAGATGTTACGTGGGAGAAGATACCACTGGCAAGACTGTAGACTCTTACAGTCTTCAGGACAGAGTTGTTCTTTAACCTACAAACAACTGGTTGTATTTAGATATTTAATTGGAAGAAGGGAAAGCTGATAAAAGTAGGTTTTAAAAAAGAGAATAGAAAGGGCAAGAGACTAGATAGAAAGTTAGAATGCCATTGCAGGAGTCCACAGAAATGGTAACTGTGGAGTAAAGTGCAGTGGTGGTGGAGATGGAAACTGATACATGTACTGTATTTGATATATAGTTAAAAAGTTAAAACAAGCTGTGTTAGATTAATATGGATTATATATGGAGGATGAAAACGGATGAGTAAATGATACCAAGGACTCTGACTTGTTTAATTCCCTTGATGGTAGTTAAATTAACTGATATAAGGAAAGCTAAGCATACAGCACAAAAATTTAGATATATTATCATCAGAGACCTATTTCAATCAATACCAAATAATGCTATAATTCAAATTAGAAAAAAAAATGCTTAATGCACTTGTAGAAAGGCTCAAAGTGGCAGGTGGTAAGCCAAGAACATGCAATTGGAAATATTTTTATTAAAAAGTTTGCTAAAGGATATTGGCAATATTTCTTCTTTTTTTGAGAGACAGAGTTTCACTCTGTTGCCCAGGCTAGAGTGTCATGGCGTCAGCCTAGCTCACAGCAGCCTCAGACTCCTGGGCTCAAGCGATCCTTCTGCCTCAGCCTCCGGAGTAGCTGGGACTACAGGCATGCGCCACCATGCCTGGCTAATTTTTTTTATATATTTTTATTGTCCACCTAATTTCTTTCTATTTCTAGCAGAGACGGGGTCTCGCTCTTGCTCAGGCTGGTCTCAAACTCCTGAGCTCAAACAATCCTCCCGCCTTGGCCTCCCAGAGTGCTAGGATTACAGTACCTGGCTCAAATTCTCTTTCTTAATTCTCAAGAATGAGGTTCAATAAAATTCACCTTTCCTTCAGAATCCCCACTCTTTTTCAAGAGGACTGGGGTGGGAAATCTGCTTAAGTGTGCAGCCCCCATACCGCGTGATTCTTATGCCGTCCAACATTTGAGAACCTCTGGCCTAATGCCACCAGGTACCAAATGATCATGTTCAGGGGGTTCTGACACTAGCATTCTCATAGTTTTCCTGCCCAATGGTTGTCCCAGTTCCGAAGTTTCATGTAACTTTCCACACGCCACTCCCAACAGCAGTTGGCACACGTATCCCAATGATGCTTGTGACTCTTAGTGGGAGCAACCAGTCTTCCAGCACTGAGGACCTTTTTCTTCAAAAAAAAAAAAAAAAAAAAAAGGACGGGGGAGAGTCATCTGAATTGGGTTATGAAGCCCCTGTGCGGGGTACCTCACCCTCAGCCATTGAACCCACTTCGCTGGGCTGGCAATATTTCTTTGGGATTTTTTTCCTCTTAAAATATATGAACATAATGTAATTTTTAAAGTCAAAGAGTTAACCTTTCCACATAGTTTTGCTCAATATTATTGAGTATGGAAAAGTTACATTATTAATTGTGTTAGATAATTATGGCAACATATACTTCTGTTTAAGATTTAGTAGAAAATAGTCTAATAATAAATAGAGGGCCAGATTATTTTGGGTGGCTATAGTAGTAGTTTAAAAGTTCTAGCTCTGGAGGTAGAGTAGTACTGCTATAGCTAGAAATGTATGTTTCTGTTAGCATGATGCTTTGATACCTATTTAAAACTTAGGCAGAGAAATTAGATACATAATTTGCAGAGCTATTGTTCAGAAAAAAAGATAAACCTAAGTATCAAAATCATTAAATAAACTATTTGCACCATAGAAGACAGAAGTTGAGAAGGAGTTCTTGGTATTACTGGTATCCTTTTACTGCAACAGAGTTTCTGTTTTGTTTTGTTTTGTTTTAACATTCCTAGGGCAGAGTTCTTATTTCAGTTGCATCTTGCAGGAAGGCTAGGGAAAAATGCGATGCCATCCAAAGTAATAAGTTAACTACAAAAACATACAGGTTATTTATTACCACTTAAGGGGAATATTATATAAAAAAAATACAATGGTTCTTCACCAAACTATTTTTTTTTAATTTCAGAATATTACAGGGGTACAAATACTTTGGCTAGATATATTGCCTTTGCACCACCCAAGGTGGAGCTACAAGCTTGCCCAATCCCTAGACATCATGCACCACACCCATTAGGTGTGAGTTTACCTATTCCTGCCTCCTCCCCCACCTGCCCAACACCCTATGAATGTTATTTCCCATGTGTGCACATTAGTGTTGATTGATTAGTACCAATTTAATGGTGAGTACATGTGGTGCTTGTTTTTCCATTCTTGTGATACATCACTTAGAAGAATGGGCTCCAGCTCCATCCAGGATAGTACAAGAGGTATTGTTCACCATTTTTTATGGCTGAATAGTACTCCATGGTATACATATACTACATTTTATTAATCCACTCATGTATTGATGGACACTTGGGTTGTTTCCATATCTTTGCAACTGTGAATTATGCATCCGAGTACAGATTTTTTTATAGAATGTCTTTTTTTTTTAATTTCAGCATATTATGGGGGTACAAATGTTAAGGTTACGTATATTGCCCCCCTCCCCCCCGAGTCAGAGCTTCAAGCATGACCGTCCCCCAAACGTTGCACATCTCACTATATTTGTATGTACCTATCCCCTCCTCCCCCCTCCCACCCGCCCAACACCCGAAAAATGTTATTCCTACGTGTCCACTTAGGTGTTGATCCGTTAATACCAATTTGCTGGTGAGTACATGTGGTGCTTGTTTTTCCATTCTTGAGATACTTCACTTAGTAGAATGGGTTCCAGCTGTATCCAGGAATATACAAGAGGTGCTATATCACCATTGTTTTGTAAAGCTGAATAGTACTCCATGGTATTAATCCACTCATGTATTGATGGGCACTTGAGTTGTTTCCACAACTTTGCAATTGTTAATTGTGCTGCTATAAACATTCGAGTGCAGGTATCCCTTTTGTAGAGCACCATTTGATCTTTTGGGTAGATGCCCAGTAGTGGAATTGCTGGATCAAATGGTA
>VBSM01000500.1:8777640-8806620 GCA_008086735.1 Cheirogaleus medius
TTTGCAATTGTGAACTGTGCTGCTATAAACATTGGAGTGCAGGTGTCTTTTTCACAGGGCGACTTTTGTTCTTTTGGGTAGATGCCCAGTAATGGGATTGCTGGATCAAATGGTAGATCTACTTGTATCGCTTTAAAGTATCTCCATATTGCTTTCCACAGAGGCTGAACTAGTTTGCAGTCCCACCAGCAGTGTAGGAGTGTTCCTATCTCTCCGCATCCACGCCAACACTTAATGGATAGAGAATTTCAGTTTGCAATAATGCAAAGTTTCTAGAGAAGGAGAGTGGTGATGGTTGCACAATAATGTGAAGGTATTAATGTTCCTGAACTATACACTTAAAAATGATTAAAGTAATAAATTTTAAATTGTGTATATTTACCACAAAAATAGTCTGTATATCATATTCAGTGCTTTAAAGGCTAGGATAATAGGTAAAATGACCAAACTGATGTTATGAGACTAGTACATATTGTTGTCCACATCAGCCAAGGATATGTTAAAAAATAGAGTATTGATTTACGTAGTATGTGAGAAAAAACATAGTCTGAATGCATTGATTTCCCCCATGATTAAGATAAAACAGGACATTTATTTAATCCACACAATAAAGGGATTAGCAGAATAGAGAGCCCATAAATAAACCCAAATGTATATGGTCAACTAATTTTGGGCGAGGGCACGGAGAAGACACAGTGAGGAAAGGACAGTGGCACCAATAAGTGGTGTTGGGATAACTATCCACATGCAAAAGAATCAAACTATACCTTTATCTTCTACCATACACAAAAATAAACTCAAAATGGATTAAAGACCTAAACATAAGAACTGAAACTGTAAAACTCCTAGAAGAAAACAAAGGGAGAAAGCTCCTCTGTATTGGCCTCGCCATGAATTTTTTGATATCACTGAAAGCATAGGCAACAAAAGCAAAAATAAGCAAGTGGTATTATGTCAAACTAAAAAGTTTCTGCATATCAAAGGAAACATCAATGCAATGAAAAGCCACCCTATGGGCTGGAACAAAATATTTGCAAACCACATATCTGACAAAGGGTTAAACATCCAAAATATATAAACAAGTCATAAAACTCAATGGCAAAAATAAAACCTGATTAATAAATGGGTGAAAGACATGAATAGGCATTGCTCAAAGAAGACATACAAATGGCCCACAGGTATATGAAAAGGTGCCCAATATCACTCACCAGCAGTACAGTGCAAAATGAGATATTTCCTCTCACCTATTTTTGATCATGGGGATGGTTATGATAAAAACGACAAGAGATAAGCACTGGCAAGGATGTGGAGAAAAGGGAACTCTTGTACGCTGTTGGTGGGAATGTAAAATGATCTAGCCATTATGGAAAACAGTATGGAGGTTATTCAAAAAATTAAAAATACAACTACCACATGACCCAGCAATCCCTCCACTGAGTTTATACCCAAAGGAAAAGAAATCAGGACCTTGTAGAAATATCTGCACTTTCGTGTCCATTGCAGCATTATCCATAATAGTCAAGATATGGAAACAACCTAAGTGCCCACGAACAGATGAATGGAAAATGAAACTGTGGTTATCCATCTATCTATCTATCTATCTATCAAATGAAATATTATTGAGCACTAAAAAAGAAGGGGATACTGCTGTGTGAGACACATGGATGTATCTGGAGGACATCATGCTAAGTGAAATAATGGCGACACAGAAAGAAGACCACGGCATGATCTCACTTATGTGTGGAAGCTGAAAAGCAAAAGCTGAATACATAGAAATGGAAACTAGAACAGTAGTTACTAGGGGCGGGGAGGGAAGGAAATGTGGAGAATGAGTTCTCAGCATACCTACATAGCTATATCGGATGAGTAAGTCCAGAGATATAACGTGCCGCATAAAGGCTGAGAGTGTATTTCAGGTTCTCTTAACCACACACACATACATACAAAAGGTAACTGTGGAAGGTGGTGGATAGTTTAATTTGATGAAATGTAGTAATCACTTTACTATGTACATGTATATCACAAGAGCATATTGTATGCCTTAAATAGGTATGATAAAAATTTAAAAATAAAAAATAAAGGGATTCACTGTGAATAAAACACATGATAAATCAAGTCAATACAGATAGAAATAACATTTAAAATACATATATAATAAAAAATATTTCATAATATGAAATTATTCACACTATGAAATTTATATTTCTTAATAAAAACACTTTTATAAAATAAAAAAGAAGCCCCCCAGTGGTGTGCTGGAGCCAGCTTGTAATTGGCTTGTGAGAGCCAATTGCTAAATTTTCAGAAATTTTGTAAGCCAGTCACTGGACACAGCCATTATTAAAAATTAAAGTAGAGAAAGTTACAATTAAATAAATTTTAAACAAAAAAATACATAAACTTTATAATATTAATTTTATGATAACATAATTATTTACAAAATGATAAGTAAAGGGGTATCCTCAAGGAATACAGAGGTAAATGCTGTACACTTTGACCGTTAAATGATTGTGGCTGGGGTTCTCTTTAACAAAATTGGTGTGGTGTTTCAGACCCAACCAGGTCACTTTCAATACTCTTGTTCATTTCCATCAGCAGCGTGATATGCTGGTTTGTGTATATCTTCAGGGTTTTATTCTTTTGTATAAACATGCACATGGTTTATATTTTAGCATCTCAAAACCAGTTTCTCTTTTCCATTCATGGTGATAATTTTCAGAGGCAAATAAAATTATTTTGCCCACATTTTAAAGATATTTTCATATTTTTAAGCTTTTAAATTTCTTACTAAAAAGATAAATAAATAAAACCAAAGTATTGAGGTATCCATAATTATCATCATCGTTTGTTTTTGCTGGTGATGTCATGTTCTTCATGTGTTCCCTGATGGAATGGGGATGTCAGAGAGTGAAAACGGTGGCAATTGGCTGGGCTTTCTTGCTTCCTTCACGTCCCTCCTTCAGTTACGCTTCTTCAGGCGCTCCCCCAGAGTCACGCATTTGTTTTTCCTACCCTGGTAATTTTCAAATATTTTAACAGCTGTTTGTGCTTACTTCAGTGGACAAAACATTTTCATATTGTATTTTATGCTTATGATTTCAATTTGAATTTCCAGACCAAGACTTTGAAATACAAATCTTTGCAAATCCTCTGTTAGATTCCTTCTAGGAATAACTATGTAAAAGTAGGTGATGACGTTTAAAACTATTTTTTTACACTTAACCACTAATATCTGAGAATTGAAACAATATTTAGACGATCCAATATCTTTTACTTTGTCTTTATTGACAAAAGGAATTTTGAAATTTCTTATGATAATGCATTCATTCGAATCCAAATGAACCTTTACATGTGAGGCATTTTAAAAACACTGACACTCTAGTTTGCAGAACACATAAAAATTGAGCACTCCACGTGCAGCTAATTTGATCCTTATTTACAAATATATGATATATATGAATACAAACTTTTGTGGTCACCACTAGAGTGACACCTCTCGAAGATCTCTACCCAGCCCCTCTATCTTCCTACTGTGGATCAAAAACTTCTCTAGCATCATTATGTATTACTTTTTTAATGAGGAACGGTAGCATGTTTTAAAGCTGCTGAGATAGATATCTCCTTTGTCATGAACACTGTGGCAGAATAGTGATTGCCAGATCAACCTGCTCACTAACTGTGGTGAATAAAGGTGGCAGGCACCCTTCGTTTCCTTAGCTCTTTCCAAGCATCCACTTGAAATGTGGACATAGCCAGAGTGCCAATCGACCATCTTGAAAGAAGAGAAAGAAGAGGCTCATGATATAAGATCTGTAGCTGGAAACTGGACTGAGTCTGGATCATTGATGACATAGTGGAGCCCCATAACTTCCCTGAATGAACAACCTCCAAAATTATTTTACATGTGGAATAAAAGAAACCATAAACTATGTAAGCCACTCGTGGTGGTTCTTGCTTCCTGTGAAATTCTTACCTCATATAGCCTATGTTAGACTGTTTAGAAATAATGTAGAGATTAAAATTAAAGACAGTCTTGGGCATTGATTTGGTAA
This sequence comes from Cheirogaleus medius, assembly GCA_008086735.1. Classification (NCBI taxonomy): domain Eukaryota; kingdom Metazoa; phylum Chordata; class Mammalia; order Primates; family Cheirogaleidae; genus Cheirogaleus; species Cheirogaleus medius. The sequence goes on from VBSM01000500.1 coordinate 8,781,693, forward strand.
ATATTTTTCAAACCAAATGTCATGGAAGTGAATGTATTACAAAGTTTTAAAAATGACTGAGTTCTTGTGTGAGAACACGTGGTGACAACTTTTGTGTTTGTATGTTTCTTGCTTTCTAATTTTCTAAGTGAATATTAGTAAAGTTAGGTTGTAGCAGAACTACAATTTGTATGGCAAATGTTTTCTTAATTATCAAATAAAAAGAATATTATTTAAATATGTATACATTCATAATGATATACAATTAAAAGCTGTGAAAAAATTAGTAGATTTCATTTATACTTGGTTAAAACCAAAACATAGTTTTTAACTTACTCTTTTTTTTGTTGTTTGTTTGAGACAGAGTCTCACTCTGTTGTTGTGGCGTCAGCCTAGCTCACAGCAACCTCAAACTCCTGGGCTCAAGCAATCTTTCTGCCTCAGCCTCCCGAGTAGCTAGGACTACAGGCATGCGCCACCATGCCCGGTTAACTTTTTCTCTATATTTTTAGTTTGCCAATTAATTTCTTTCTAATTTTAGTAGAGATGGTGTCTCACTCTTGCTCAGGCTGGTTTCGAACTCCTGGCTTGAGGGATCCGCACACCTTGGCCTCCCAGAGTGCTAGAATTACAGGCGTGAGCCACCACGCCCAGCCCTTAACTTACTCTTAATTCACAAAAATATCTTATGCTCTCAAGTCAACTATATTTGCCTGTCCCTCTTTTCTTCAATGAGTGGTTTACTATATTCTGTTACTTATTGGGCCACAGAGTCTTTATATTTGGACCTGAGACTAATTTGAGCTTGATCTTTCCTGTGTATATATGTGTATGCCTATAAGTATTGCATATTTCATATAACAGAAAAATCTAAAAGGCAAAAATGTTGACACATATGCTTAGGTACCATATTGAATGACACAATATGAAAGGTAAGATAAGAGAATGGAATGTTTTTTATAAAAATATACAGTATTTAGTATTAAATATTCTACATCTTTGTATATATATCTATTAACATACACGCAAACAGTTAATGGAAGGTTCATAAAAATAGAAAGAGTAATTATATCTCAGAAATGTGACCTGGATTGATTTTCACTTTACTCTGTGAATTTTTTTTTCTTTTCATCAGTAAATGGGCATACATTATTTTAACACCTATTTTTAAAAAATTATATCAAAAGACAATTTATTAATTAGAAGTACTCTCTATGTAATGTGAGATAATTTAATAAAATACAGGATACAAAACAGGGCTTTTTTCAAGATGTCTGATCAGAGACATCAGCTGCCAAATCATCTCAGAAAGAAGGAAAAGTTTTAGATAAAAAAGAAAAACAAAACAAAACATAGATCATGTGTAATTCCAAGGGAAAAGTGCCACAACCTACCAGAAATTCCACTGCAAGAAGTTGAGAAGAACAAGAAGGAGCAAGATTGGCAGAAATCAACCCCAGAGGCTTGGAGCCCAGTAAAAAGGGTAGGTATCTGGTTTGTTTCTCCTCCATCACATCTCTGGCAGTCAGCAGGCTCCCAAACTGCTGGAGAGCCTTTCCACCCTCCCAAGCCCAGGAGCTACTGCCAGCAGTGAATGGGGAGCTTCTTAAGGACAAAGTGCCAGGCTGCCAGCCCCCTTGGGGTCGCTTCCTGTCACCACAGACCCGAGCAGACACGACAAGCACCATATTGCTTCTTCACCCACCATACACCTTTGTCCTCTGCAGGGGCCTTCAACCCCTCAGTTTTGGTCTTGCTCATTTCCACAGAAACATTTGCCAACTCCAGCCCAAACTGTGGGAGCCACAGGGGCTGGTTGGTCATGGGGGATCTGCGTGACCCCAGAACTTAGACATTCTGGGTAGGTTGCCTTCTGGAGAGAGGGACAGAGGCAACCAGAGTGCCAGCTCTCCTCCATTCAGACTCTTTGCCTCCCCTACCCCTCCTCCACCCACTGTTCCTGAGAAGGACAATTAAGCCAAGATTCTGAGAAGTGGCTGTTTCCCTTCTATTGGTGTGCCCACCACACTGAGGCTTCCACAGAGAGTGGGGCTCACACCTTTCCTCTTAAAGACTTGTAGCAGACCAAGGAGTTCTTGGTCTATGAGGTCCCTGCTTGCTGGCCCTCCCAGGTGCTGCTTGCCCAGTGACTCCATCAGAGCAGGGCACACCCTGAAGTAGAGGAACATCAAACCTACCGGAGCACCCTGCCTGAGAATTGCCCAGCACGCTTCTCTCCTCGGCACAGTTAGGGATTAATCTTCAGGGACCTGGGGACAGGCCCACAGGCCATATCCTGCACCCCCAGGACTTGCTTATGTTGCTCTGGGGCATGGAGGGGAGATTTGTGAACTAATCTCAGGACAAAAGGTAGCCAGAATGGGCAGAACTCTAAATAGAGTGCAGTGTGGGTCCCAGCCACAGAGCACTTGTGGAGCCCCCCTACCCCCACAGGAAGGACAAGCTCTCAGCTCAGGGCAGGATCCTGGACAGGGAACCTCCCATCCTGCAGCACCATCATTGGGGAGCTCAGCTAGTTTGAGCTCCTACCTGCTGGCAGATGCCAGAGGGAGACCACAGAGTAGGGCAGGAAGGAGAAGAGTGAAACCTGCTCCTGACAGCCACATTGTGAATCTGAGATGGCCCCTCCCCCACAAGCAGACTTTCTGGCTGGGTGGGGCCACCTCAGCCCCTCCCTTGTGGCCTGGGAGTGAACTTTTGACTCCTGCAGAGACAACTACTTTACCAGATTTTGTGGAGCTGAAGGCAGGCTCACTCAACCCAGCTCTGCCCAGCCTCAATCCCACAGCCACCTCTGTTGTCATGGAGAATAAGGAGTGTCCTGGGAGCTCCAGGGCTCTGCCAGCTCTGTGAGCACCCCTGGGAGCATCAGGGCTCTGCTGATGGCATTAAACTGCTTCCCCTGAGGGGCTAGAGAGGCAGGTCACAGGTCTCCAAAACAAAACTATAGCTGGTTCTTTCTAGCAATCACCACCTACTGGCAGGGAGGTCAATTTGTACAGCCTTTTAGAGCATTTACTGACTTAATCACACAGGGTGTGGCTAGCTCTTACCCAGAAGCACCTCCTACTGTCTCAGAGATTGAATTGGACATCCCAATATGATTCATGCTGTTAAGAAGATGACAGGGCTGGGGAAAGAGAAAGGATTTCAAAGACTTACATCTTCCCCCATCAACAAGAGATAGGGAATCTGACCACACACATAGCACACCACTGCTATAGCCTACAAATAACTAGCAAGTGAGACAACCACCACACTAATAATACTTATAACCAAGACATCCATCCATAACCTAGACCCCCCAACAAAGCACCCACAAGCAAAGCCAAAGGTCCTTACCAAATATATGCTACAAACACGTCCTTATGAGTGGGTGTTAAAAAACCCCATCGAAACAAAAGAAAATCCAAAAATGAGAAGCAACAGCTGCTCCAGATGAGAAGGAATCAGTGCAAGAACTCCAGAAGTATGAAAAAATAGAGCGGGGCACACCAGCTCTCTAGCAATGGATAGCACTCAAAATGAAAATATTGAAATGACAGATAAAGAATTCCAAATATGGATTATAAGTAGCCTCAATAAAATCCAACAGAAAATGGAAAACCAACTCAACAAAACCACAAAAACAATTAAGGAAGTAAATGAAAAATATACTAAAGAGACAGACATACTACAAAAAACCAAATAGAACTTCTGGAAATGAAAAAGTCATGTAAAGAAATATAAAACACAGTGGAAAGCTTTAAAAATAGACAAGGCAGAAGAAAGAATTTCAGAGATTGAAGACAACTATTTCAAATTAACACAATCCATCAAAAAATAAAGAAAAAAGAATCAAGAGGAACAAACAAAGCCTACAAGAAATATGGGATTATGTAAAATGGCCAAATATAAGAATCATAGGCATTCCTGAGGGTGATGAAGAAAATGCACAAGGTCTGGAAAACTTATCTGAGTGAATAATTGAGGAAAACTTTCTTGGTCTTTCTAAAGATTTAGACATCCAGATACAAGAATCTCAATGAACACCTGGGAGAGTCATTTCAAAGAGGCAATCACCAAGACATACAATCATCATACTGGGCAAAGCCAACAAGAAGGAGGCCCTCCTGCAAGCCATGAGGTAAAAACATTAAGTAACTTACAAAGGAAAACCCATCAGGCTAACCACAGACTTCTCAACAGAGACCATACAAGCAAGAAGGAATTAGGGCCCCATATTCAGTCTTCTTAACACATTAACCACTATGTGAGTTGTATTTAACTGCTGCTAGTTTTGAGCCTGGGGCCTCGTGAAGCATATGTAACTGCAATTGGTTCATGAAAATCTTACTTGTTGATGTTCTTATTGTTCCAATTAATATTTACAATTTAATTGCATATAACTCATGCACAGAAAACAATAAAAATAAATTTGTCTTTAAATTTGAAAGGATCATTTTGTTTTTGAAGTTTTTATTCTATTTTCATAATAAAACACCATGGCCCCAAAGAAAATACTTTTTTCTAGTGTGGCAGTCAATGTGTTAAACAGAACAACTGCCATCCTAGAATTCCTAGAATTTTGTATCCTGAAAAACTAAGTTTCATATATGAAGGAGAAATAAAGGCTTTTCCAGGCAAGCAAACACAGAGGGAATTTGTCAAGACCAGACCTGCCTTGCAGGAAATACTCAGAATTGCATTATACACAGATCTGCACAACAGACAAACATCAGTGTAAAACCACCCAAAAGCTAAAGCTTAGTGCTCTTATAAAACAATAGCACAAAAGTGAAAACAAAGCAATAAGGTAATAAGGTACTACCCAACATAATTAACACAGCAATATCTCACATATCAATTCTATCAATCAATGTGAACAGTCTGAATGCCCCACTAAGGAGACATAGGCTGGCTGAATGGATGAATAAATACGACCCAAGTATCTGCTGCATCCAGGAAACACATCTAATGCAGGAAATACATCTAATGCATAGAGAGTCATACAGACTCAAGACGAGTGGTGGAAAAAATATTCCACACAAATGGAAACCAAAAGAGAACAGGTGTGGCCATTCTCATATCAGGTAAAATTGACTTTAAATCAACAATGCTAAAGAAAGGTGAAGATGGTCATTTTATTAAATAATGGTAAAGGGAGCAACTCAACAAGAAGACATAACAATCCTAAATATACATGCACCTAACACAGGAGCCCCCAGACTCATAAAGTACAGTCTACCAGATCTAAACTAAGAGATAAACAGCAGAATCATAATTGCTGGGGAATTCAACACTCCATTGACAGAGCTTGACAGGATCATTCAAACAGAACATAAATACACAAACACTGGACTTAAATGGGACTCTAGAAAAAATGGGCCTAACAAGACATTTACAGAACTTTCTGGCCAAAAGCTACTGTATATACATTCCTCTCATCAGCACTTAGAACATTCTCCAGGATTGATCATATCTTAGGCCACAAAACATGTCTCAACAAATACAAAAAAAAATAGAAATCATATAATGTATCTTCTCAGACCACAGTGGAATAAAACTAGAAATCAATTCCAAAAGAAACACTCAAATCTACACAAAGTCATGGACATTAGACAACCTTCTACAGAACAATTATTGTGTCAATAATGAAAGTAAGATGGAAATCAAAAGATTCCTTGAACTGAACAACAAAGGAGACACAAGCTATCAAAATCTATGGGATTGAGCAAAAGCAGTCCTAGTGGGAAAATTCATAGCCTAAATGCCTACATCAAAAAGAAATATCACAAATTAACATTCTAATTACACACCTCAAGGAACTAGAAAAGGAAGAGAAAACCAAACCCAAAGCCAGCAGAAGAAAAGAAATAACTAATGTCAGAGAAGAACTAAACTAAATGGAGCACAAACAAACAAAAAACAATACAAAAGATCAATGAAACACAAAGTTGGTTCTATGAAAAGATAAACAAAAATTGAAAGACTTTTTGCTAGATTAACCTGGAATAGAAGAGAAAGCGCCCAAATAAGTTCAATCAGAAATGAAAAAAGAGATATTACGACTGAAACCAAGAAATACAAAATATCATGTAAACACTATAAAAATCTCTATACAAACTAGAAAATGTAAAGGAAATGGACAAATTCCTGGAAACACACAACCTCCCAAGACTCAAGCAGGAAGAAACAGAACTCCAGAACAGACTGATAATAAGCAGGGAGATTGGAGCAGTAATAAAAAGTCTTCCAAAAAAAAAAAAAAAGCCCTGGACCAGATGGATTCACAGCTGAATTCTACCAGACCTACAAAGAAGATCTGGCACATGTTATTCCACAATATCTAAAAGGAGAATATCCTCAATAACTCATTCTATAAAGCCGGGATCACCTTGATACCAAAGCCAGGAAAGGACACAACAACAACAAAAACACTACAGACCAATATCCCTTATGAATATGGAAGCAAAAATCTTGATAAAATACTAGCACACGAAATAAACACATCAAAAAAAGAATCCACCATGACCAGGTGGGCTGCATCCCAGGGATGCAAGGATAGTTTCAACATATGTAAATCAAAAAAATACCACTGACCACATAAAAAGAAGCAAAGACAAAGACTGTACGATCATCTCAATAGATGCAAAAAAAGGATTTGACAAAATCCAGCACCCTTTCACAATAAATACCCTGAACAAACTAAGTATAGAAAGAACACATCTCACAATTATAAAAACTATATATGAAAACCTCAAAGTCAACAACATACTGAATGAGGAAAAGTGGAAAGCATTCCCCTTCAGAACTGGAACAAGACAAGGGTGCCCACTGTCACCACATCTATTCAACATAGTTCTGGAAGTCCTAGCCAGAGCAATCAGGCAAGAGAAAAAAATAAAGGGCATCCAAATCAAGAAACAGGAGGTTAAACTATCTCCTTTTGCTGATGATATAATCTTATATCTAGAAAACTCCAAAGATTCCACTAACAGACTCCTGGAATTGATAAATAAATTCAGCACAGTCTCAGGATGCACATATAATGTACACAAATCAGCGGCATTTCTACACACAAATAACAGTCAAGCTGAGAGTCAAATGAAAAGCTCAATACCATTTCCACTAGCTACAAAGAAAATAAAATACCTAGGAATATAGTTTACAAAGGACGTGAAAGATCTCTGTAAGGGGAACTATCAAACACTAAGGAAAGAAATCACAGGGGACACAACAAATAGAAAAACACATCATGCTCATGGATTGGTAGAATCAACATTGTTAACATGTCTATATTGCCCAAAGTGATTTACAGATTCAATGGAATCCTCATCAAAATACCAACATCATACTTCACAGATGTAGAATAATTATATGTTTTGTTTGAAACCAGAATAGAGTCTGAATAGCCAAAGCAATCTTAAGCAAAAAGAACAAATCAGGAAGCATCACATTATGAGAATTGAAAGTACACTACAAGTATATAGTAACCCAAATAGCACGGTATTGGCACAAAAATGGAGACATAAACCAATGGAACAGAACAGAGATCCCAGATATAAAACCATCTACATACACAAACTGATCTTTGACAAAGCACACAACAATATACACTAGGGAAAAGAAACCCTATTCAATAGATGGTGCTGGGAAAACTGGATAGCCACATGCAGAAGAATGATATAGGACCCCTATCTCTCACAACTCACAAAAATTAATTCAAGATGAATATAAGCCTTAAATGTAAGGCATGAAACCATAAAAATTCTAGAAGAAAACATAGGGAAATCTCTTCTAGATATCAGCCTAGGCAAAGAATTTATGACTAAGACCCCAATGGCAATTATAGCAACAACAAAAATAAAGAAATGGGGATTGGTGACATTAAAAAGCTTCTGCACAACTAAGAAAGTAATCAACAGAGCAAACAGACAACCTACAGAATGGGAGAAAATATTCACAAACTATATATCTGATAAAGGGCTAATAATATACAGAATCTACAAGGAATTTAAATAAATTAGCAAGAAAAAAACAAAAAACAAGCAACTCCATGAAAAAGTGGGCAAAAGAAATGAACAGAAGTTTTCCAAAAGAAGATAGAAAATGGTCAACAAACATAAAAAAATGCTCAATGTCCTAATCATCAGGGAAATGCAAATTAAAACCACAATAAGATATCACCTTACCCCTGTTAAAATGGCTTTTATTTAAAAAAAAAACCCTAAACAATAGATGTTGGTATGGATTCAGAGGAAAGGAACACTTACATGCTATTGGTGGGACTGCAAATTAGGACACCCTCTACAGAAAACAGTATGGAGAGTCCTCAAAGAACTGAAAGTAGACCTACCATTAGATGCAACAATCCCCTTACTGGGAATGTACCCGAGGGAAAAGAAGTCATCTTATCAAAAAGACAACTGCTGCACTCAAATGTTTATTGCAGCACAATTTACAATTGCAAAGATCTGGAATCAACCCAATGCCCATCAATTCATGAGTAGATTAATAAAATGTAGTATATATACACCATGGAGTACTACTCGGCCATAAAAAAGGATGAATTAATGCCTTTGCTACAATTTTGAAGCAATTGGAGACCATTATCTTAAGCAAAGTATTTCAAGTATTGAATAACAAACACCACATATACTCTCTATTAAACTGAAACTAACCAAGGGGCACACGTGCATAGAGGGAAGTAAAAATCATTGGAAATCAAGCAGAGAAGTGGAGGGAGGAGGGAAGGGACAAAAACCTATCTAATGGGTACAATGAACACTATTCAGGTGATGGACACGCTTATAGCTCTGACGCCAGCCAGATAACAAAAGTATTTGTACCCCCTTAATATTTTGAAATAAAAAATAATAATATAAGTACAGTTAGTGAACAGTGTGAATCTCTATTCAGCGAATACACATAAGTTCCATGAGAAAAGTACTAAATAGTCAATGAAATTTCAATTACAGGTTATATTTTATTCTTTTAAAATTTGTTATTTTCCATTTTTCTTTATTGAATGTATACTTAATTCTGAGTGAAAATATTAAGTATGTGTCATTTAAGAACATAGTATGAAATATTAGGAAATTATGTGGGGACAAAAACTACTTACTTTATTTGCAGCACAAACAGTTCCATCTTTCACCCACATGTCTGCACTCTTTGCATGATCATATGCATATTCCAGGGCAATGCAGAAGTCGTCATCCACAGTGACATAGAATACAGTGGTTGGTCTCTCTCTAAATATTTCTTGAGATGAATATTTACATATTAATTTTCCACACCGCAGATCTCTATAATTGATCCATAAATAAAAATGATTAATTCTAATTTAGAGAAATATTAGAATATCCTTTCTACAACAAACAGATTTAAATAAAGTATTCAAAAATAATTTTAAAAAATACAGCATTCAAGGTTTGCAAAAGAATGTCAGCAATTAATTCTGAAACACCAAGAAATTTGAGGACATTGCCTAAATTGTTAATAATAATTGAATATTTTAATAATTATGAACTATTTCTTATTTCCTAGTTAGCCTGATTACTTTTTTTGTGATTCCTTCATTTTCTTTGATCATTAACCACTTCAGGACCAGCGTCGACTATAGTCGGCAGCCACAGATGAACGCGCACAGCGACTTCAGCCGACAGCCGTGATATGACTTTTCTAATTTTTCATTTATCAAAATAACATTGTGAACATTTAAAAATAACATAATGAAAACATATATGTATATGTTACCTATTCTGATTTACATTACAAGGAAAGCTGCCTGTAAAGTCAAACAAGCTTTCAGTGCTTTAAAGCTTTCCCCATCACACAAGAGCAAAACGGATCCGTCGTCAATGCACAACACACACTGCCATGTGGACTGTGAGTGCCGGCTGTGGGCGAGGGTTCATGGCCGGTGAGCGCCGGACCGAAGTGGTTAAAAAAAATCAAATCCAAGCTTATTCTATCCTAAAAAAAATAATAAATTTATCTTATTACCAGCCTTACCGAGTTTCCTTTACAACTTGATATATGGGTCGAAAACTGACAAAATTCTGAAACCTGCACTCAAGAAACATTTAATGCAATAAACATGAAAATAAACCACTAGGATATATCATAATGATAGTGCTGTAAATCACAGGGAAAAATCATAAAAGTAACCAGGACATAAAGAACACTGATCAAAAAGGAACAATAATATAACTGAAGATTGCCTTTCCAACAAAAATAAGTGAAAACCAGAAGCCTATTGAATGATATCTTTAAAGGTGAAAGAAAAGACCTGCCATTTCCCTACTCTGTCTGCAGAAAAAATACCCTCCAGAATGAGGTACTGGTATTTTCAGACAACAATTAAGAAAATTCATTATCAGCAGTATTGGACTAAAGCAGATGAAAACGTAACATTTTACATTGAACAGAATGCATCCTAGATGGAAGACTTCGGCAGTACACAGTTAATGCAGCTTTGTCAGATTAAAGAAATTCCCTTCCATTCCTAGTAGGCGAGAGTGTTTTTCATGGATTGGTGCCGGATTTTGTGATAAATCACACACCAAAATAAAATTGTGTAGATAAATCTAAGTAAGGGAGCTCTAAGAGAGAGAGCAGGTATAGGTAAATCAGCTCTCTTCAAAACAAGTATAAAACTGGGCCAATTTGTCAAAAACAACTATTTCAAGGCTAGGAATATTAATCAAAAGCAAACAATAAATTGAGAAGAATTTCTTCATGAAAAGCTGCTATAAAACCAGGTGGGAGTAGGCGGAGGCTCTGGGCTTCCCCAAGTCGGATCCCATCCCCTCTCCCATCTCAGTGCCATCCTGTCAGCAGGGCAGTGCCAGCCATGAAAACCAGGAACTTCCACAGCAGAAGAGTTTCTCTCAATTGGGCATGAAGGGCAAGAAAGCCACCCAGCAGTGCTTGAGTAAAAATAGCAAACACAGAAAAAAATGAATGGTAATAAATGGAAATAATTCATTTCCAACATCTTTCCTGTAAGAAATATTAAAAGAAGTTCTTCAGGCAAAAGGAACATGATATGGGTCAGAAACTTGGATCTACAAAAGAAAGGAAGAGCGTCAGAAAATAAATACATGAAAGTAAAGTTTCTTTTATTTTTATTACTCTTGGTTGAACTAAAAGATCTGCTTAAAGCAATAATGGTAAGAATATATCAGGTGTTTTTAGCATTTGCATAAGTAAAATGATTAATAGCAATGTCACGAGGGACTGAATGGAAACTAGGACACTCTATAATAACACACCTGCACTTCACGTGAAGCAGCATCAGTGTTATTTGAAGAGGGACTATTCTTGTGTTATATAATTGTTATTTGAAGATAGTAGATATAAGTGCAATGTATCAATAATCACTTTTAATTGGAATGGTCTAAACAACCAATCAAAAGCCAGAGATTTTCATTGTGGATACCGAAAACATGACCTAGGGTTGGTTTAACTTTGAAAATCAATTAATTTAATATACTGTATAAATAGAATAAAAAACAAAAAACATAAAATTATGTCAGTAGATGAATGAAAAGCATTTGAAAAAATGAGACCACCTTTTAGGACTAAAGCCTCTCAACAAACTAAGTTTAGAAGAGAACTTGTATCAGATGAAGAACATCTAAAAATACCCTCCAGCTAAGAATAAACTTAATGGTGAAAAGCTAAATATTTTCCACAAAACTAGGAATGAGCACTTGTGTCCTCTTTCTCCAGTTCAAATGTTACATTTTAATGGAAATCTAGACAGTTCAGTCAAGCAAGAAAAAGAGATTAAAGGCATCCCAGTTACAAAAGAATAAATTGAAAATTTACTTGAAGGTGAGATGATCCTAGACATAAATGCTAAGAAACACACACACACACACACACACACACAAGTCCAGGATGGTCACACAATACAAAAGATCAAGATCAACACAAAAACATTGTTTGTAGTTTTGTTATAATTATTATAGACAAGTAATGAACAATGTAAAGATGAAATTTAGAAAGCCATGCTGTTTATAATAGCCTCAAAATAGAATATTTAGGAATATATTTAATGAAAGAAATATGGCACTTGAACACTGAAAACAAGTAAATCTGGCTGAGAAAAATTATAAACCGAAATAAATTGAGAGACACTCTATATTCATCAATTGGAGAACCCAGTACTATCAAGATGGCAATTCAGTGCACAACGCCTGCCCTACCTCCTCACACACACACAAATGCATGCACAACTGATGAAATTTGAATAAAATCTGTGAATTTACCAATACAAATTTCCTGAATATGTCACAAGACAGAATGTAGAAATGCATACATTTAACTGATTTTACCCAATAAAAAACAAGAACAAAAATCTCCCTTTAAATACATCACTTAAATTTACCTAAACTGTTAAAATTTTACTAAGCATGAATTTTACATCTGTTCACCTTTTGGGCGATCTTAAAAATTAAGATTTTAAGGGTCAAAGTCACATTAATTAACAAAAATAATTACTAACTATATGCTGTAGGGTTAGCATTAGGTACATCATTTAAGGCTTAATGTTGGATTAATGTGAGTGTCTGCTTATATAGTGCACACTATAACATAATATTTTTATTTGGCCCATATTTCCTGTCTGGAATCTACAATGCTACCACATGACAATTGCTAGATTAGAGAATTTTACAAACCAAGAGAGGCAGGAAAGACTAACCCTAGGTCTACTACATATACTGACATAGACAATGTATGTTGTCTAAATAACCTCTCAATCAGCAAAATCGCAGCAATGATGAAAGTCTGAATGTCTCAGAGCAATTTTCTGTAGGCTGGCCTCACCACCTTTGGCCAAAAGAGGGAAAGAAAAGTGGACAAACCAGCCTCTGATATTCAGGTGAAGGCCACATATTATCATCAAGGCCTTGGAGTTGACAAAGCTGCCCTGATGCAGGGTGCCCACCTGTTGAACATAAACAGCTTCATAGAACATTAACATTAGGCAAAGCCACTCTGTGACCATGAACGATTAAGAAAAAGAAGCAAGTCCACTCTGTAAATCATGTCTGGACACACACAGAGAAAACAAACATTGTCCAGGCCACGAAAGTTTTAGGTTATTAAATATGAAATGTCCAATTTTGAATCAAAAGTGTAGTTTATTATATCTCAAACAAGAAGCAGTACGATTAATCAAAGTATGTGCCTAATCTATCGACACAGCTTTTCCAACTTAACGGCAGCTTGTTCATGCCAGCAGCGAAGAAGCTGGAGAGCGAGTGGCAATGAAATCGCAAAAGGTGTTTTCCACATCTTGTTGAGAATTGAGCATTTTTCCTTACGAGAAGTGGTCCAAAGGCTGGAAGAAGTGGTAGTGAGTTGGTGCAAGGTCTGCTGAATATGGTGGATGACAGAGAGTTTCCAAGTACAGCCTCTGTAGTTCAAAAAGCGTTGTTTGTGCAACATGTGGTCGAGCATTGTCTTGCAAGAGAATTGGCCTGTCTCTGTAGACCAATCTCACCTGCTTAATCGCAAGCATCCTTATCATTTCATGCATAGACATCTGCTGTAATCAATTAACCAGGTTTCATGAAGCCGTAGTGGATAGCACCAGTGCTGGACCACTAAACAGACACCAATTTTTTTTGATGAATATTCAGTTTTGAACTGTGTTTTTGCACTTCATCTTTATCCAAACATTGTACTCAATGCTTGCAATTGTCAAAAAGAATCCATTTTTCATTACATGTAGAAATATGGTGTAGAAATGGTTTGCCTTTATGACGTGACAACAAAGAAAGGCTTTGAGACAACTTCTCTGCTAAAGCTTGTTTAATTCATGTGGAGCCCATCTGTCCAGCTTCTGTACCTTGCCCATTTGTTTCAAGTGGTCCAATATTGTTGGAACAGTAATATCAAAACTTGCTGCTAATTCACGCATAGGTTGAGATGGATTCACTTCCACTATAGCTTTCAGCTCATCATTATCCACCTTGGTTGGTCTCAGGTCGCCCATGTGGCTCATTTTCAAGATTAAAATCACCAGAAATGGATTTCTCAAACCATAGACATACTGTGCATTCGTTCATCAGCCACATCCTTCCCAAACACTTCATCGATATTTCGAGCTGTCTGCACTGCATTGGTTCCATGACGGAACTCATATTGGGAAATAACATGAATTTTTTACTTTTCTGTGGTTTCACAAGAATTGCTCTTAAAAATTTTTGAAAGATAATCACAAGCCAAAATATGCATTTTAAAGACTGAGGATGTACCTCTGCAATAAAAATAAAACAAGTGTCAAAGAGAAATGTCAGAGATATCAACTGTCAAACTTAGTATTTGAGGAAATCAGAAATTTCATACTTAATAACCTAATACTATTCATTCCCATCATTCAACTAATATGAGTGACTATGCTACTGTAGCAATTACAGCTTTACCTTCACATTAGTTTTCCTTCCTCATATATAAAATTTATTAATATATTATCACACAATGACCTCCAATTCTTGAAAACATTCAATTCAGAGCAAAGATCCACCTCCTGAAACTCTCCTAAATACCACCTAACACAAGCATACATCCTATAGTAAGTATCTAACACTCTGGAACTGAGATGCCCCACAGTGTTCTTTAATGCACATTCTCACTCCCCACAACATAAAAAAACCCAACTTGTTCAACTACAGGGGTGTTCCTGGTAGTCTTTGGCTGGAAGGTGTGGCAGTAAGGTACACTGGTAATCTGAAACACACACACATACACCACTCACTTTGAAGGCACTGCAATAAAACTAGAAAGGAAAGAATTGTATAACTGTACTTTAAGAATGGGAACTGCATCATGAGATATTTTGTAGATGTGGCTTTTTATTTTTTAATTCAAGAGAGCATATTCAACCTTCTTAGCTTGAATAATCATAAAACAGAATTAGAATATGGAGCTAACAACAGTTAGGAGACAGGAAATTCAGAGTGACTGAGCACTAAAATCCGCATATAAACTTCATCCTAAAACCTGAATGTCTATTGAACTAGGCAGGGGTAGTGAAGAATACAGGCAGCACAGTAAAGCAACTCCTGGAGATATAAAGAAAATGAACACTGTTTTCAGCTGCTGCTCACAGAAAGGTATAGCGTATAGTTTGAGTTCAGCTACATAAATCCCTTCCATAACAAAATTCTATAGCCTTCAGAAAAAAAGAAATGAATACAGTTTCTATTATGTATTATTCATAGTATACAATGTAAAAACAATGCTACATGTGCAAATAAAAAGTAAAATATGACATAGTCAAAGGGCAAATAAATCACTAGATATCAGTGTCAATATTACCCAGATATTGCAATTAGCAGAAAAGCACTTTAAAGCAGCTAATATAAAAAGGATCAGTGATTTAAAGGAAAAGATAGTCATAACGGCTAGAAGATTTCTTTCAGTATATGCTTTAGTAATTGTGAAACAAACTTCTGTGTATTCTGGGCTTGAGCACGTAAGAAAGCAACTTATAAATACACTAAGATGTACTTCATAGTGTTTAATTGGAATTAGAGTTATCACTGCATGTTCATGTCTTAAATATGGAAATTTAAATGAATGGGTATATAAATAAATGTGTGGTACATATATGTGTATATGTGATATGAATTTTTAACTCTGTTGACCAAGAGGGTTAAAAGGTAATGAAAAACAGAGGATGTAAGCATACTCAATGCCCAGATATTTATTTTCTATGTACCATCCTCTACTAAAAGGAACTAGGTATCCTCAGATAAACAGCTGAATCTGGAGAAGGGATAAGGGAAGTATAACAAGAGCTTACAACATCCTTTCTTGTTCTAAAAATTTGGAAATTATTAAAGAGTCAAACATATTTTTGAAAATGACATAGTAGCCAACTCATAGGGGTTCTCACTAGCCAAAATTGAGACAATTTGAGAAAGTATTGAAATAAATGATAGTAATATATTCTATCCTATTAAATAAAATAATTAAGAGTTTGAACTGTTATAAATAAATACATAGATAAGCAAATAAGCAAACATAGAGAAGGAAATACATCTTCCTACAATACTTTTCTAATAAAGGCAAAGTCAATAATGGAGTTAGAAAATCACCGATAGATTTTAAAACTAATTGACGAAAATCTGAAGAGGAACAGAATATGTCCACAGTCTCACTCCCCATAAATTACGTATTAAGCACAAGGAGAAAAATAATAACTTTATAGTTCAGAAAATTAAAGAATAATAACTTTACCAAACATTTAACCTAAATGTCCAATACTGAAAAAGAATATCATATGCCTTTAAAAAAACTGAAGGTACAACATCAGTAGTAAACATGCCAAAAAATGCATAACTTGAGTATAATTATGAAAAATATCAAACAAGCCCAAAGTGAGGAAAAATTTTCTAAAACAATTAACTTGTAGTATTGCTTTTTTAAAAAAAAAAAACTAATGAAAAGGAACACAAATAAAAACAAAAAAAATTTTATATTAAAGAATTCTAAAAATGCATTATGAGTAGATACAAATACCTGACTCCAAATTTGTTCTCATACAAGGAAAAGCACCTGTAAACACTATTTTGGGACAACCAATGAAATTTTAATTAGACATGTTTGATGACTACAATATAATTATATAAGAAAATAGCTCTGTCCTCAAAAAAAACACAAGAATTTGTTGAGACATAAGGAAGCACAGTCTCAAACTTTCACTCAAATGGTTCAGAAAAATAATTGTGAAAAGAGGAGAGAAGAGTTAGGAAAACAGAAGTGTAAAGGAAATAGACAAAATGTAAACTAACAGTTAATCTGGGCAAAGGGTACATGTGTATCCTTTGTACTATGTATTTATACATCCAAATGAGAAATTTTTATGGAGTTTTTACTTTTACTTTTGAAATAATATCAAAAATAAATTTTACCAGCAAAAAGTGGGTCTCAGTAACATTCTAGTCCTAATTTATATAAAAATAATAACCACTTCGATACGAGCATTGACTATAGTCGACAGCTACAGATGAACGCGCACAGCGACTTTAGCTGACAGCCGTGATGTGACTTTTCTAATTTTTATTTATTAAAATAAAATTGTGAACATTTAAAAACAACGTAATGAAAACATATATGTCTATGTTACCTATTCTGATTTACATTACAAGGAAAGCTGCCTGTAAAGTCAAACGAGCTTTCAGTGCTTTAAAGCTTTCCCCATCACACAAGAGCAAACCGGACGCGACGTCAATGCGCAGCACACACTGCCATGCGGACTGTGAGTGCCGGCTGTGGGCGAGGGTTCGCGGCCGGTGGGCGCGGGACCCAAGTGGGTAATAGTTAACAGTACATACTATGTGTCAGGCACCATTCTAAATGTTTTTTATATGGTGTCTATATTCCGCCCTGGCCCCAAACCAAGGATGGATATTTTTCATATTCAATACCTTACATATGAGAAAACTGAAGTACATGCTTGAAGTCACACAAATAAATAGGTCAACAGTGAAGGTAGGATTTAAAACCAATATGTCTGGTTGTAGAGTACAAACATGTTCTTAAACACTGTGCTTTACTTCCTAGATAGTAAAAATTCATACATTTTCATTTCAATCCTATGAGGATTGCCATCCTTTATAAAATTAAGGTGATAGCCTGCAAAGTAAATATGATTACTGATGGGTAAATAATGTACCCTGTATGTAAATTAAACACTTTGTGGGAAAATAAAAAGGACAATTTGGATATAAGGAAAAGAAATGTAGACTTTTCTATGACATTTATAATTTGATCAAACATAGTCTTCTTTTATGGGTCGGGTGATATTTTTCTTACATATTAATTTAATTGGTGATATTTTCAAATATAAGGTGAGAAGTAGAGGTTCTCAGATAGATTTCTTAAAACATACTTAGTTTCACACCGTGTGTACCCTTGAGGTCCTGAGCCACAGCTTCCGGATTGATCAGTCTTCGTATTAAGCTCTCTAAAGCATGCCTCAGTACCAAACTCTGTGGCTGAAAAACAGTGTGGTTAGTCATATTAAATGTATATTAATTTAAAGTAATTAATGAATACATTTAAAATTACAAAATGGCTTAAAATACAATATACAAAACAAGATCATACTATAGCTTTCAAAATAAAAACTAGACTTAAGATCACACAAAACAACCTCAATGGAACATTTAAAAATTGCAAGGACTTTTGCCTACTATCCATATACATATCCCGGAATTAACCACTGTATGCAGTTTAACTTCTAATGTTGATAAGTCTCTATATACATATCTATACATACATATCTATAAGTACATAGGAACCTTTTAAAAAATAATTGAATTACTGGCCAATAAACCATTTTTCATAAATGTCTTTTCATATCAAACCACTAACTAATTATCTTATCTTTAATCATAATTTTCTCAGACCTAAAAAATCTTAGAGTCATAAGTGACTGTCTCACTCTCACCATCCAATTCATATACTTGGTCTGTTTAATTTTAATTCTCATAAGATTCGACCTACTTAAAGAGCAGTTTATTTCTCATAACCTCCTTTGACAGGGAGATGTCACCACTGCATGATGCTGGAGGAAAATGACTTCCCACGAGGGGAGTCTC
Source organism: Cheirogaleus medius (assembly GCA_008086735.1). Taxonomy (NCBI): domain Eukaryota; kingdom Metazoa; phylum Chordata; class Mammalia; order Primates; family Cheirogaleidae; genus Cheirogaleus; species Cheirogaleus medius. The sequence continues at coordinate 8,800,304 of VBSM01000500.1, forward strand.
AGTGGAGACATTAGGGTCTCACTGAAATCCCTGCAGGGAGAAGTGAACTGAAATACACAATTTATTTTGTCTCAGAGGTCATTTATAAAGTTGATCATGGGTGAGCAGTCAAAATTTTAAGCTTGGCTAGGGCAGCAAGCCATTCTCTTGGCTAGGGAAGAAAAATAGGCCATATTTTAACAAACTTTTATAGCTGTAATGACAAAAATTGAGGTCCAAAGGGCCCTCAACATATAATTGGTCTCTTCCTCAAGGTTTTTTCCTGATTTGAAACATGTGTTGGGCAGGAGATTAAAATGTAATATAAGGAGATAACTTCCGTAAAGCAGAATAGATTTTCTGCAGTCTCTGTGTTGTGGTCACATGCCTGCCAGGGTTAGGAATCTCAGGGAATAGAAAAAACTCTCGGCTGAAAACCCTCTAGAGTTATACCCTAGAAAGAGCAGTAAACTAGATGTACACCCCAACCAAACCTCACAGATATCAGTTTCTGATTCAGTCAAGGTGATCAGTCTCTCATTTCACATGCTCAGCAGAAGAAAGAAGAGCATTCAGACTGAAAACAGGGCTTTTCAAATGCAACGTTTAAAGATTAAAGACAGTGGAATAATTTTTTACTAGAAATATCTCTTCATATAAAATATCATTCAAGAATAAATATAAGGACATCTTGTCGGAAAAACTCTTATAGACATCGGCCTAGGCAAAGAATTTGTGAAAAAGACCCCAAAAGCAATCACAGCAACAACAAAAATCAGTAAATGGGACCTGAACAAATTAAAAAGCTTCTGCACGGCCAAGGAAACAATCATTAGCATGAATAGACAGACAACCTACAGAATGGGAGAAAATATTTGCATCCTACACATCCAATAAAGGGCTGATAACTTGAATCTATATAAAACTCACAAAAATCAGCAAGAAACAACCCCATTAAAAAGTGGGCAAAGGACATGAACAGAAGCTTTTCCTAAGGTAGTAGACAAAAGAGCAAAAAGCATGGCAAACCTATTCAAGGGAATTTTTGAGGATAACTTCCCTGGTATCATCAGAAATGCAGATATCCAGATATAAGATGGTCATCGACTACCAGAAAGATTTATAACAAACAGGACACCTCCAAATCACATAGTCATCAACCTGGCCAAAGTCAAAATGAAGGAGAAAATTCTACAAGCTGCAAGATGAAAGCATCAACTAATCTACAAAGGAAAACCAATCAGGATAATGACAGTCTTCTCAGTAGAGATCTTAATACCAAGAAGGTATTGGGGCCCCATTTTCAGTCTTCTTAAGCAGAACAACTGCCAACAAAAATAATTTTGTATCCTGCAAAACTGTTTCATAAATGATGGAGAAACAAAGACTTTTCCAGACAAGCAAACACTACGGGAATTTGTCACTTCTGGATCCGCCCTACAGGAAACGCTTAAAAGTGCACTGTACATGGAACAGAACAATAAATACCCACCAGTGTAAAAACACCCAAAAGAACTACGAAGATTAAATTATGAAGAAACAGAAAATCTGAACAAACCAATAATGAGTGAAGAAATTGAAAGAGTAATTAAAAATCTGTTTTTCTTTCTCTTTCTTCCCTCCCTTTCTTCCTTCCTTTCTTCCTCCCTTCCTCCCTCCCTTCCCTTCCCTTCCCTACTTCTTTCCCTCCCTCCCTTTCTTCCTTCCATTTACAAATCACTGTGATGCCAAATCACCTACTTCCTCAGGACAGCACTTTTTTGTTTTGTAAGTTTTTTTCTTTCTTTTTTTTTTTTTTTGTATCTTTGTTTTGCTTTTCTTTAAACCAACCATTATTCTTGATTGTATATGCATTTTGGAAATTGATAATTCCTTTGCAATCCCTTTTTACACAGAAATTAGAATTGAACTTGCTACCTATACGAGTTGAGAAAAAATGTTGACCTGCCTGACTGTTTCCATGAATATCCTTAATACTTCCTTTATCAATTGTTCTTGACTCTTCCAATATAGGCATGAAATACTATTGCCATTGTTGCAATTTCCATACTGTTCAGCAAAACAATTCCATATATAGTTTGTATCGTGGTTTTTCTTTTTGTTTTCAACTTAAGTGCACATGTTCTCTAAATAACTTTATAGATCCTGGATTTTCATGAGTCCTCATCATAGTTCCCACATGGGAATGCATGCATGTGCATACCTGTGCCTGCATGGGTGGTTAAAATCACATTCATATGACAACTCATATTTATGATCTCTTTAACATCTATAGTCATATTTAATTATTCTGTATTTACCAACAAAACTACGGATGTGGAGTGAAAGAATGAGAATGTAGATGTGGTCAGTCTACCTTTTTCCTTCTTGAACTCAGAAGTCCCATAGACTTTGAACTTTTCCATTTATTATTTTGTACAAATAATCCAGAATTTTAATTTCAGGTTACTTATATTTTTTCCCTTACAGCACTCCTCTTCTCTTCCTATAATTCTTTACAGTATTTAAAAGTCACATGATTTTAAAAGTCGTAATCATATATCAACATCTATTTCTTTTCAGTTTCCAGAAAAACACATATATGAAAAATTAAATTACAATAAATACCGTCAGTAAATATCTGCTTGCATTGTACATGCCCACTCGCACATTGTCCATTCATACAGATCCACTCGTTTCGTTCACATGGATGCCCATTCTGAACAAATATGTCTTCTTGACACTCTGCAGAGGTCCCATTGCAAAATTCAGGGAGATCGCACTCATCCAGGGGAGTCCTACACATCTGATCTTTGCCACTGAACTGATGGGGTAAGGTAAATAATATGGAAGAAAGCAGAATGTGAACATATAAGCATTATAAATAATTATAACGTTACTTATGTAGACAATACAGCAATTTTTTTAAAAAAGCTCTTACATGACAATTTTCGCAGCACGGTCCTTCAGCACAATTTGCACCAGCTGCAAATCGACAGGTTTCACCATCACAGCACTGTGCTGCAGCATTAGCACAACTCTGAAAGGCAAACAAAATGTTCTGAAGTATCTTCCAACTGCTATTTACATTGGACAGACATTTCCATGGTGACAACATGTTATATAATATACATATAGATGCTTGACATATATGTTGCCAAACAGAAAAAAAATATTAAAGCAACTTATTCATTCACTTACTTAGACATTTATTGACTACCTACTAAATGTTAGACCATGTGTTTTTAATATTTCTATAGGTTTGGCTATATAGGTAATAGGATTCTCTGAAGCCCTGGGATCCACCACCAGATTGAAAAGAGCTCTGGTTCTTGTAGACAAGAGACAGTTAAATACAAGACATAAAATAATCAGAAGTTGTAATTTAAAAATGTTATTGTAGTAACCACTTCCTACTCAATCCTTTTGAAGTTACTATATTTTAACAAGTCTCTACGTTTTATGGGATATTGAAGTTTTATTTCTTTTTAAATTCTCTAATAAAGAGGTGGAAATGATATTATTTCTGAGCATGGCTGAAGTTGTCACTTTTATGTCATTCACCTATATCTTATTAGATCCTGTTTTTATGCTATAGTTCATCTATGTGCAGTGAATCTGCTTTTAAAAATTCTACTATTAGGGTTAACAAAAGAAACAGATAAGAAAGCACAAGGTTGGAGAGACAATATATTCAAATACACACACACATTCACATTTTTTAAATTCCTAGAAATTTGAAATAAAGTTAATTGGGAAAAAATTTCAATAAGATGCACTAAAATAAATCATATATTTCAGTGGTCTTACTATGAGTTATAGCAAGATACTTACTAGGACACACAGAATTTTCAGTATTTTCCACAGCTATTCTGTCCAATAAGTGTCATTGCTATTGCTGTCTTATGGAATTCTAGAGGGGAACGTTATATCAGATTGATTTGACTCAATGATAAAACATCTAATGGAGCATAGATACACACTGCTCTCAAATTTTAGCAGAAATTTTCAAGATATTTCCACTCAAACTCAACCAAGCAAAAACAAGTGGGTGATGGGGAATAATTTCTTAAAAATATATCACTCATTTAAGTATCTAGAAATATACTTTTCGTGCTGGGAATGGTACACAAGTGACCTTGGCCCTTGCCATAGGGAGCACTGAGCTCCATCCGGGTTCCTTGCTTCTCCTGGGTCCTTCTCTCAGGTCCCTACCCCTCACGGGGGGCGCCACACTCTCACTCTCCCTCATCTCATTCCCTTCATCTCTGCTCTTCTTACCTCCTTTCAACCCAGCTGCTTTTTCTAAAATGTCCGTGGTTTAGATAAACTAGCATTGCTTGATTACATATGTTCCAAATCTTTTTGATTTAAATATGGACCTAGATTAAAATATTTAAAAAAAACGCAAATGTGCCTCCTATATTTTCTTGTTCCACAGTAAAAACTTTATATCTGTCTTTCTGAATGGCAGAGGATTTTAGATTAAGCACTGGGTTTAAATTTTAGATTTGGATACTAGGGGAAAACATACTCAAGGGGAAGAGAGCAAACTTACGTCACCTCAGATATAAGGAATGGTGACTTGGAAAATTACTTGTATGAGAGATTAAAATGGCGGTTATTGGCAGCTGTAGAAAGAGGAAAATGGGGAGATAATTGTCAGGAAGTACAAAGATTCATTTCTGCAAGATGAATGAGTTCTGGAGACCTGATGCACAACAATATGACCATAGCTAGTAATATGCATTGTATACTTGAAATTTGCTAAGAGGGAATATTCTAAGTGTTTTCACGAGGCAGAAAGAAAGAAAGAAAGAAAGAAAGAAAAGAAAGGAAATGTTAACTATGTGAGATTACAGATATGTTAATTGGCTTGAATAAGGTGAATATTTTACAGTGCATACATATACCCAACTTATTTATTGATTTATTTTATTTTTCTTTTTTGGAGACAGTCTCCTTCTGTCGCCCAGGCTAGAATACAATGATCATAGCCCACTGCAACCTTGAACTCCTGATCCCAAGCAATCCTCCTGCCTCAGCTTCCCAAGCAGCTAGGACTACAGGCACGAGTCGTGATACACAGCTAAATATATACAATTTTTAATTGTCAACTGTATCTCAATAAAGCTGGAATAAGGAAAATAATATTAACTGTGTATGCATACAAATCCATGTGGAGCTACAGGTCACTGAATCCGTTTACCAATATATATGAATGCACCCATTAGTTTGTAATAAAGCCTATATGCCTTCCTAAGGCCTTTGCAGATAAATTAAGGAAAATGGCAGGGTTATGCTATAAAAATTGATGAATGATTTATAGTGCAATTCCAGTACATATGCCTCCAAATCAGTACCCACCTCCTGGTCCCCACAGTCACAGTCCTCTCCCTCTTCCACCAGTTCATTGCCACAAATCGCTTGCTGCTTGTAGGATGGATCTAAGCGAGGCTGGTTTTGAAGACATTGGGACTTCTGCTTTGAAATAAAATGTGCAAAGTCTTCCATGCTGCAGTTACTAAACATCTTCACACCACTGAAATGACTAAAAATACATCAAACTTCACATTTTTATGTGAGTTTCTGTAAACTTCCTACCCTTAGGGTAAAGCTATTTAATAGTGTTCCACAAAAGACAAAATTCCCAATTTTGTTAGTGTCAAAAAAACTTTAATTTTCTATGCATGGAAAATCAACTGTGCAAGAGTTTACATATTTTAGTAGGATTAAGTTACCGATCTATGAAGTTTTATAAGCTCTTATATGATACTTATCTGTGACAATGCTCTCTCTGATTTTGGCTTTTTTCCCCAAGTGCTCCATCTCTATTTATTGCTTTTTTTCTCTTTTATAACTTCCAAATGTTGGAATACCCCAGTATTAACAAAAGAAACCAGGATTTTCCCTTCTTTATATTTATTAATAGGTAATCCATCAAGTTCTGTGGTTTTAAATAACACCTACCTTGACATCTCAGGTATTTGTTTCTCTAACTCAAACTTATCACCTAAACTGCAGAGCACAACATCTGGTGCTTTACTCAGTGTTCCTTCTCAAGCCTATTTCACAGGCACCTTACATTTAAATTCCCTAAATTCCTGACCCCTCTCCACCAAACCTGTCCCTCCCAAAGCATAAGGTGGTGTTTTAGAATGTGGATTCTGTGGCCAAATAACGTGGGTTAAAAATCTTGGTTTTGCCATTTACAAGTTGTATGTCCTTATCAAAGGTACTGAAGTTATATATACACTTCAGTTTCCTCTGCAATATGGGGATAAAAGTGTTATTTATCTCATAGAGTTATGAGAGTATAATACTGTGCCTGTCCTTAGTCTGTACTTTTTTTTTTTTTT
>VBSM01000500.1:8806720-8830456 GCA_008086735.1 Cheirogaleus medius
CTCAGCCTCCCAGAGTGCTAGGATTACAGGCGTGAGCCACCGCACCCGGCCAGTTTGTACTCTTAATATTTCCACATTCAGTAAAATGTACTTCAACATACCCATAGAATAAAGTAGAAAAAGCACATGATAATGTTAATATTTGGTAAAATCTATTCATGATGAAAATGTTGGCATATAAGGGATACAATCTGATAAAAAGCCCCTATGAAAACCTTCAGTTAACATATTTATTGGTAAAAGATTAAATAAAGGTCTTCCCCTTAAATCAGAGTAAAGAAAGACAGCTACACATCTGACTACACGTTTGACTTCTATTTTACATGGCATTGGACCTTCTAAGTACTGTAATAAGGCAAGAAAAAGAAATTTTAAAAATATAAAGATTGAAAAGAAAGATGTAAAACTGTATTTATAATATATAATTGCATGTCAATAAAATCCTAATAAAACTAAATTAAAAGTTCCAGAACTAATATGTATTTAGCAAAGCTGCAGGATACAAACTCAATAAAAAATAACCAATACCATCTGTATATACTTGCTCCAAATAATTGGAAATTTCATAGTTTTATAAACAAGTTGAAATTATAAAAGAGTTAGGAATAACCTGTTTACACTCGGTGCCTTCCCAAAAGGGGAAAAAAATGAGGAATCACTGCATTTTAAAGGGTTCTACCCATGATGGGAATAATTCATCAGGCATCCCAACGAAATAAAACCTGGTTTCAAAATTGAACAGAAAATACCTTGAAAACATTCAGAAGGATGTGGAGGGTTCAAATTACCTTATATTAATAAATTTAAGATCTTCTTATCCTTCCTTTCATTTCTTCCCCATTACAACTATTATCATTATTACAATCAACATCACAAACAATATATCATCAATATCATTGTAAACAACTATCTTTTGGTCAACGATAAATAAAAGTTTAATGAAAGGTGTCAACATTAGTAATGTAAACTATATATAGTGGCATCTGTCTTTGTTTAGATTAACTAGGAAAACAATCTAAGGCATGAACTTGATTGCAAGAATTTTATCTGGGAGGTGACCCCAGGAAGCAGGAATAAGGGATTCAGGATAAATGAAGAGAGGAGAAGTCCATAAGTGTGTAGATGGCAATGATTGCTTTTTTTTCTCCTGGGACCACAGAGAAGTGTACAGACTCTTCAACAGAATTGTCCCTAGATGGTCGTGAGGTTGGTGTTTCATTAAAGTGCTTGAAGGCTGCCCCTGTGAAAGGACATACCCTTCCTCTTAGGGCTTGTTTTGTGGGTGGCCTAGGGAGGAAGCAGGTTGGCTTTTCCTGCATGTCAGATTGCTGACCAGATCACTGAGGGTCTCCCCTGAAGAAAATATTTCCAGTGGTACTTGAACACAAAATATCAACATAAACACCTGCATTCTTTATGCCACTCCAAATAAATCCACATGCTTCTTCTTGTCTTTAAGTGTCCAATTTTACAACACGTAGATCCTTGACCAAATGCCCAAGACACCTGCCACAGCATAGGAGTCTGTGTGGATTTCTATCCCTCGCACTTCCCTACCATGCAGCAGAGAGCCAAACGCATTGTTTGCAAACACGCTCACAGGGACGTTTGCCGTCCCCCACTGTCTTTAGTCTAAATATAACTGTACAACAGCATGAGATACTGAATTTTTTTAATACTCCACCTAACATACTGAAACAAGACTGGGGTTTTTCTTCTTCTACCGACCAGTTTTAGAATACCCCTGTGAGGCCATTGGTGTGAAGCAATTAAGAAATATTGGAAAAATAGATGTAGGTGCCATGGGGATCTAGGACCCCTGTTCCTGTTATTTGTTTGTGCCATCTGGACCTTCTCCAGCCTATTCCCAGAGGAACCATTGGTGTCATCAGACAGATGGATATGCTCACTTGACCTTGTAATTCTGTAGATCTGAAAATACCCACACTATGACAAAAATAGTTAACTTCAGTGCAGCAACCAAAGGCCTGCACCGCAAATCTCCTATTGATACTTGCCAGAGTTCCACATGGATCTAATCGACCAGGAATGTCTTTAGCTTTATCATATTTTAATGATCACAAGAATCAACAAATGAGGCACCTTGCACCACAGTCTGGACCTGCTGTACTGCATACTCTTTACAGCATCTTCTGCCAAAGGTGTTCTTGTAGCCATCACATCATTTATTGATCCAGCTCCACAATAATTTCATAAAGCTTTGTTTTCTAAAGCCACTCTGGGGAAACTATTTTAGTACGGGCCCCTCCTGGGATCAGAGCCTAAGAACCTAAGGACAAATATTTTCAGGCAGTGACTGTGGAAGGAGGAGTGAAGGGATAAAGAGGGGAGATGTTTGCTGCCGCCGGCGATGCGGCTTGATACCCCTCTAAGACATGTGAGAAGCAGAAGACACCCCCAAGAACTGTCAACCAGAAAAATAAGAGGCTGGATCCAGTCACTGACTGGGTGGTTTCCCTTAAACCCCTGGCTATTTGGTCCCATTTCTACAAAATTTCATAATGTACTCTAAGAATAATGATGATAACAGCAAACAAATTCACTAGATCTTTGGGCCATGATAAGGAAACTATAAAAAGCCTTTTCTCATGACAGAGCAAAAGCTGAATGGCAGTGTCTGTGAAATCAACAGAAGGCAACACCTCAGGCTGAGCCAGGACAGGGTGAAAGAGACTCACGCAGACCAGTTCATATCAATAAATAATGTCTGTGTAGTGATCACAAGCCTGTATTAGCGTATCAAGTCATGCACTGTTACAAAATCACACAAGTAAATACAGTGATAAATGTAGAGTTAGATTCCATAGGAGAAAGCAAGTGTGACATCTGATCAAAAGAGATATTGAGACAGATATGCAGTGTGGCCACTGGAATATATATTTTGGTCTGGGGTCATCAATCACAGCTGATATTCAACCATCATTATTTATTTTGACAGCTTAAACTTTCTTAAACTAAATATGCCCAAATCATCTTAAAATAAACTATATATGTGAAGTATAAAAGTCAAGCATCTTACATTGCTTCTGGGTTCATTATGCAGATAGCTCCTGAGCATTGGCATTTGTTAGTATCATCATAAGTAATCCCCATACTAAGGGACAGTAATTGAGCTAAAATAACTGCAAGTGATTCCATACTTATGGCTCTGGGGTGCTGAAAAAAAAAATGAAAACATAAATGCACATGCACACTGTTTAGGGAGGTATTTTATTTACTGGGATAATAATGTAATTATTAATATTAAAAATAATCACATGATAAAATGGAATAGAGATATCTTATAATGGGTTATGCACACAAATGTCATACATGTTGGCCTAGCTCACATGTTACAACTAGCATTATAAATATAAGGAAAATATGAAATATCACCAAAATGTAAATGGATGACTCATTTGGTGGCACCAGACCAGGAAAAAAGTTGCCCCCATAACTTGTTAACTATACATACAAACAGCTATAGTCACAGTTGTACTCACAGAAGGCAATCTTTAAAGAAAAGCACAGAGACACATGTATTATCAAATTATGAACAGCTTTTGTTAATTTATAATTTGATTCTTTAGAGATGATATTTTACCTGCCCATGCCATAAATGCTGTTTTAAACTGATAAAACTAACCCACCGAATTAATATTATAGTAATAATGACTAGTTATAAGAATCCTGACTTTCCACAGTTGTTTCAACTTTATTTCCAAAGCTAAAATACTTCTATCATTTCTCTTTTTGTAAGAGTCACATGCTTACTATGGCACATTTTGACCATGCTATAACATGAATTTTGAGAAAAATCCACAAATCATGCTACCCCTTCAAATGTGTCTGATGACATTTTGATGAGTATACTTCAAGGCAGGGCTCTAGGTATATATTTTGGTTTCTTCTGTTTGCCTCTCTAAATCAACTTCCCACCATTTTTTCACTCTGCTCTCTAGCCCAGGAGGATGACACAAATGGATTCTATCAGAGGATTCCTTTGCTGTCTGGTTTTACCTTGATGTAGTCTAATGAGGAGGAGAGAATGAGATGACAGTGAAAGCAAAGTATTTACTACCATCGTTGTAAGGGTGTTTGTGACTTTCTGAACCCTGGATGGAAGGTCCACCTTTTGTGACCCTGATAAAATGACTCAGTCCTCCTCTACTTCCAGCTTGGGTGACAAGAAAATTTCTTTATTACTAGCGCTGAGGTACTGCGAAGGTTCTACACCTTGCACAAACATTGATAAATAGTCCACCTATCAAATTTTCACATTTGAATGTATCATCTGCTTTCAGAGGAGAGAGAGCGAGAGCTAGGAAGAAAGAAGAAGAATGAAGAAGGAGAAAAAGAAGGAGGAGAAGAAGAGAAGAGGAGGAGGAGAAGAATGATTGATTCTATGTGGAAAAGAATGAAGGATTCAGATAAATTTCAAGAGGTTAAATACTGTAGTAATATATTAATATTAATGTATTTATTTTAAATTATCTTGTTTTCAGGATACTATAAACAAGGGTTGGTAACCAGTCAATGCATCTTTATAATTTTTTCTTTCTTTCTCCTGTCTCCTGTTATCTTTTATAATTCAGAAGAATGGAAACAACAACATTCAAAAATTTCATTTTAGTCATTTGTATAAAAGCAAAGTTTTTTTTCATGTGCAATTGCTCCTATATTTCCTATCTTCTTACTGTACATATATTTTTATCTTTCCTTTCATTGTATGATAGGACCAAAGACATGGTTTTTAGATGATATTTCCTTACATTTTCTCTGTGACAATCTCATTTTGGATTTCTATCATTTAGTTTGGGCTGCCATAACAAAATACAAAAGAATGGGTGGCTTAAACAACAGAAATTTATTTCCTTACAGATCTGGGAAATTTCACAGTTCTAGAAATCTAAGATCACGTGTCAGCAAAGCTGGTGTCTGCTGAGGTCTCTTCCTGGTAAGTCTGCCGTTTTGCTGTGTCCTTACATGGCCGCTTTTCTGTGTGCACATGGAGAGAGCAATCTCTGGTGTCTCTTCTTCTTATATGGACACCAGTGCTATGGAATTAGAGCTCCCTTGCTGGCCTCATTTAGTCTTAATTACTTCTTGACACACCCTATCTTGGAATACAGTCACCTTGAGGGTTAGAGGTTCAACACTTGAACTTTGGGAAGTCACAATTCAGACCATAAAAGACCACTATGAAAAACTTGAAAAAGATATGGACTGGAGTGTGAGAATTTCCCACAGGACACTGTTATTATTATCTCTGATTTGAAAATAAAGTGAGGGGAAAAAATTATATTTAGCATTGGATTTTTACAAAAATATTTTGGGACCAAATATTACAACAAAACACACAAGTTGCTTTTGGTGAAAATACCTACTTACAGCAATAGTTTTCAAACAATAACAGCAACTAGCATTCATTAAAGCTTCTTATGTGCCAATCACCAGACTGAGAAATTTGCAAACAAGTAGGTATTTCTTGAGACTTCTTTAGTTGTATAACACGTGATTACTTTCTACAAATGCACACGCATGTACGCTTTAAAAAAACTTCTTGTCTCTATTTTAGGAATCAAGATTCTATACATGCCTTTTTTCTCCTTTAAAGAATACAAGTCAAAGTTTATGCAACTCATTAATTAATCAGGGAACTAGTAAGATGTTAGAACCAATTCAAAGAACATTTGAGAAGCTAGGAGTATAAAGAAATGTTAGGATAGGATTGCAGGGTTAAATATGAAACTGATTAATGTCTTAGCAATAAATCATAATATATGGGTTATCTGATCCAGCAGACAGAAATTATTTGCCTCTCTCCCAGACAAAAATGCATATATTAACCTCTGCCCCTACATAATTGTAAAGCAGCCCAACCAACAGAAAGTCAGGCTTAGAACAGCACTGAAAGAACACCCAATAATCTGTTTACTAATATCTGAATCGTAGACAATTTTTCTGAAAGAAGTGAGATATTGTTAATATTGTATTTGGTACATTTATACTAAAAAAATCATTTATCTCAAATTCACATTTAACTTGGCATGCTATATTTATCTCTTAACCTTAATAACAAATTAAAAATTTACAAAGTGTGTATAGTTCTGTTGCCAAAATATTGTATCTCTTAAACCTGTGCCTCAGTTTCATATCCTTGCATAGATAATAAATATTAAGTGGTTTTCCACTGTGCTACTATTCTTGATACACACACACATATTCATACTACATCATACTTGGAGATTAATGAATTTTTAAGCATTTAGACAATTTTAACAATATTTATTAATAAGCTTTACCTTTTGTTATTACTGTTAAAGTTTTCTAAATTTTCGATCACAGAAATTTATAAATCATCCAGGTACAATTATTTCCTAAAAGCATCTTTTTCAGTGTTTGCATTATATATTTTATAGGTATTTAGTATATATCTACTATACATGTCATGCTAGGAAAATTTTGTCTCCTCCTAAGTAATTAAAAATTAAAATACATATTGATTTTTGTTTGAAGAATACTTTACTGCTTTATATTAATATTGAGATGTCAGTTTTCCTTTGGCTGATATTTTACGGTCTTTTTCTTACCCTTATAATTTCTGTAGCATTATGTATAAGTTTGAAACTTGTAAAGAGAAAAGAATCTAATAACTTTTGTCTTCAACAGTTGAAATTAAAACATTTTTATCTCTTTTGATTATTGCCCCTTTGGAATTAGTCATAAAAATTTGTTTTGTGTGGTGGTTTCATGTCTTGTAAATAATTTTGATTTATGTGGAGTGAAAGGATCTTTAGTGACTTGACACGGTTTCACATACATACACATATGTAAGTTATATATATTTATGTACATATACACACTTACATATATGTAATTCATTTATACTTATATGTGTACACATATATACACATACATATGTGTGTGACTCATGCCTGCACAACTACTACTCTGTACAAGATACAGAACAGTATCATCATCACTCAGGAAGTTCTCTCCAGCAAGTTTCTACACACCACACAAAATGAAACCTTTATTCTGACTTTAATATAATCGTTTATCTTTACTTGCACTTTGAACTTCATAAAAATGGTACCATGGAGTATTTTTGTTCATTTGTTTCTCATTTCTTTTTCTCCAAATACATTTTTTGAGATCCATCAGTTTTGAATGTAACTGTAGTTCTTTTGATTTCGGTGCAGTATACTATATATGAATACATCACAATATGTTTATCCATTTGATGGATTAGAAGACTCAATATTGTTAAAATGTCAATCTCCCTCAAATTGACCTAAAGTTTCAATTTCAATTCAAAAACCAATAAAAATCCAATTTTTTTAAATTGACAAGTTCATTTTAAAACAGAATTGCAAAGGACTTAGAATACCTAAAACAGTATTGAAGAATATCACAGTAGGGTTCACACTACCATTTTTGAGGATTTAGTATAAAGCAATAGTCATTATGAAAATGTGGTGTTGGTGGAAGGACAGACAAATTGAACAATGGTCATATCAATAAAATATTCCAGCAAAAAGACAGAACTATCATGACCTGATTTATATAACAAAGGCTTCACTGTATTTCTGTCTTGGAAAAATAACCTTTGAAATAAGTAATCATGGAACAGTTGGCTATCCAATGTGAACTAAATAATCCTGACCAAATAAATTGTTTTACACCAAATAAATTATCTTCCTGTGGATCATAGATCTACAGTTGAAAGGTAAAACTATCAAGCTTGTATTAGAAGATATAAAAGAATATCTTCATGACCTTAGGGTGGGCAAAAGTTTCTTGAAGGTGTTTTTTGTATTATTGAGGTGCTGAGAGTTTTCTTTCTCTCTTTTTTTGGTCATGAATGGGTTTCACATTTTATTCAATGTTTTTTCTGCATCTATTATTTCTTTTAATATAGTAGATTATAATGATTGGTTTTCAAATATAAAATTAACCTTGCATTCCCAGGATCATTCCTACTTGTTTATGATATGTTTCTCTTTTGATATATTGCAGAAGTCTCTTTGCAGACACATAGTTAGCATAAATCTCAAATGATGAAATGAATTGAGAATTAGCCCTTCATTTTATATTCTCTAAAATAATTTATTATTAGTATTAAATATTTTAGAGCTTTTTTTTAAGAGGGTCACCTGGGCCTAGAATTTTTGTTTGTTTTTTGAGGAAAGTTTTAATTATAGACTCAATTATTCCAATAGATAAGTAGTTATTCAGATTTTCTTTTCTATTCATTTGATAAATTTTATTACTTACGAAATTTTATCCACATTTATTTCCATGAATTATTTGAGAATATGCTTTGTTTTATGTTTAATATGTATAAAATCTATGGCGATTATGTCTATTTTTCAAGTACTGTTTGGATCATTTGTTTTCTCAATTTTTTGAAATAAGATACCAGTTTTACTAGGTTGTTATAAAATTTACATATATTCAAAGAATCAATTTAGACTTAGATGATTTTCTTCATTATACATAGGCTTTGTTTTTCATCAGTAGCCACTTTTTTTATTATTATTTTCTACTTTCTTTTTTTTTTTTTTTTGAGACAGAGTCTCACTCTGTTGCCTGGGCTAGAGTGCCGTGGCATCAGCCTCGCTCACAGCAACCTCAAACTCCTGGGCTCAGGCGATCCTTCTGCCTCAGCCTCCCAAGTAGCTGGGACTACAGACATGCGCCACCATGCCCGGCTAATTTTTTCTATATTTTAGTTGGCCAATTAATTTCTTTCTATTTTTTTAGTAGAGATGGGGTCTCGCTCTTGCTCAGGCTGGTTTCGAACTCTTGAGCTCAAACGATCCGCCCACCTCGGCCTCCCAGAGTGCTAGGATTACAGGCGTGAGCCACTGCGCCCGGCCATACTTTCTAGAATCTTTTAGTTTAACTCACCATCTATATGCTTTTTGGAAATGGAGTTAAGTCATCTACATTCAAACTAACTTTATTTTTATTTTTGTATTATATTAAAGCTACAAATGTATCTCTCAGTTATGTCTTTTGGCATCTCATAAGTTTACATATGCTGTGTTTTTAATAGTATTTAGTTCCAAAAGAGTTATGATTTCTCATCTTTTAATTGCAAACCTTTAGATATTTTAAAATGATCTTTCTATTATTTGATTCTAATTTAAATTCACAATGGTTCAGTTTATACTCTGTAAGATTTTAATCATTTAATATTTATTGACACTACTTTATGTATTACCATATTAATTATTTTGGTAAATATTTTATTAATATTCTGCTATTTGGCATAAGTTCTTATAAATATAAATTTTGACGAAATGGAATATAATATTGCTAATTTTTTTCATTCTCAAATATGATTATGCATATTTCTTTTTCCCTTATTCTCTCACACTTGCTTTATATATTTTGAAGCAATGTAATGACATGCATACATTATGATTGCTATGTCTTCTCCTTCAGTAATTCCTTTTATAATAATTGAATTGAGAATCTTTAATTCTTGTAACACATCTTCCCTTAAGTCTACTGCTATGGACTAAATTGTGCCTCTGCCTCCAATTTCATATACTGATACCCTGACCCCTGATGTGACTATATCTGGAGATGGGGTCTTTAGCAGGTAACTGAGGTGAAATGAGGTAATAAGGGTGGGTCCTTCATTCAACTGGATTGTGATCTTATGAGAAGGTAGCTGTCTGCCAGCCAGTAACAGGACTCTTAACCAAAACCTGACCCTGCTGGCACCCTGATCTTGAACCTTCAGGTACCAGAACTAAGAGAAAATAAATTTCTGTTGTGTAAGTGACCCAGTCTATGGTATCTGGTTATAGCAGCCTATTGTGGGGTGAATGTTTGTGTCCCTTCAATTTCTACTTTGAAATCTTACCCCCCAATGTGATGGTACAGTAGCTCTCCCTGTCTATAGAAGATATGTTCCAAGATTTCCATTGAATGTCTAAAACTGGATAGTGCTGAACCCTATAGATATTATGTTTTTTCCTATGCACACATACCTATGATAAAGTTTAATTTATAAATTAGGCACAGTATGATATTAACAATAATAAATAATAATAAAATAGAGCAATGATAACAATATAATGTAATAAATGCTACATAAACGTGGTCTGTCTCTCAAAATATTATATTTTACTATAGATATTAGCAACCCCAGCATATGATTTTTTTTTCTTTTCTTATTGAGAACTTTCATCTTTTTACTTAAAGGAAGCAATCTGGGGCTTCTCCTATCTGAATGGCCAGCATCACTACTTTTGTGCTTTGGGGCCATTGTTATTTAAAATAAGGGTGACTTGAACACAAGCACTGTAATACTGTGACAGTCACTCTGATAATCGAGACAGCTACCGAGTGACTAAAGGTAGGTAGCAAATACAGTGGGGGATGTGGGGGACAAGGGGTGGAATAGAGCAGGATGGCGCAAGATTTTATCCGACTGCTACAAACAGCATGCATTTCAAAATGTATGGAAGGTTTATTTCTGAAATTTTCTATTTAGTATTTTTAGATGATGGTTGACCTCAGGTAACTGAAACCACAGAAAGCAAAACTACAGATAAGGAAAGACTACTGTACTAGGAAGTGGGGCCTGGGGAAGTAACTAGAATCAAAGGTGGCCCTGAAGGAAGAGCCTAGCGAGAGTCCCGAGCGAGCCGCGTCTCTCCGACGCCACCACGTGGGGACCTAGTGAAAGACGCCGCCTGTGAACCAGGAAGCAAGCGCTCACCAAACACTGACTGTTGTCACCTTGATCCTGGACTTTCCAGTCTCCAGAACAGTGAGAAATAAATTGATGTTGTTTATAAGCCACCTGGTCTATGGTGAAGGAGCTCAGGAAATTTCCCAAAATATGACTCCTTGGTATAAAGAGTATTTTGAATTAATGGCCCTTAGAGATATACAGGCCTTGGAAGGGGCTTTCCCTCTATCTGCATAAACCAGATGGGCCCATTAAAAAGAACAATTGACTTCCATTCCCCTGCTGTTATCTCAATATATTGCAGGAAAGAAGATCAAGAATGCAACCAGGTCTGGCCCAAATCATTTAAAATATAATAGCTGTGTCTCAGGCTAATTTACAAGTCAATCTGTTTGCCCATATCCATTCATTCTCCCAAGTATCTGTTCATCCTCCCTGGCAACCATTTATTACCTCTAAAGGGAATTACCTATATTCCTCTTCTCCCCCTCCTCCTTTTAGAGGGCATATAAATTTCTGGATCCCCTTGGGGTATTGGATGATGACTCTGTGATTCTCCCTTTAGGCATGGTAAATAAACCTCTTTCTCTTATTCATCTGCCTTAACTGTAAGTTTATCTTCAGTGAACTTTTGGGGGAATGGTTTCTCCTCACCCCTACATATTTCAAATGTTTTATTTTAATCTAGTTCATAATTATTTTAACCGCCAATTAAGAAAATGTACATAATTTAAACTCTAAATTAAAATAAATGACTAAATATTAAGATTATGAAAAATTGATGAGCATTTTATAATAAAATTGAAGTGGATCATTACAATAACTTCCTTAAAAAGATATATTGAACTGAGTAGAAAAAATTGTAAAATTTGTATATTTATAGTTTAAACATTTCTATCAGTAGCAAGGACAAAGATCACTACAATAATGCAATTTTAATATACCCAGAAATAAATAAGAAAATCTTTAACTATATATTAATCTATTTGGCATTCTATCTATATATTTTAGCCATCCATACTAAACCATATCATACCATAACAATACCTCCTCCATAGTTTCTGTCACACATCTTCCCTTGAAAGGTTGCACCAACATAATTTGATTTTTCTCTGTAACTTAAATTTAAAAAGGAATCATAATCATGTAATTTTCTAAAAGTAAGCACAATTAGTACTGATTTTTAGACAAATTTTTGTTTTGTACATTTATATCAAACTCATAAATATTTTTACCTAACATCAGTGTAACATAGCTTCTTTTGAAAACAATAAAATAGATTTAAAAAACAAATAATAGAAAGTATATTTTCATACAGATTTATGTAACATGAGAAAGATTCATTTTATGTAGTATTTTTCTCTAAAACTAAAATAAATAAATCCCTGAAATAAAAATTATAAAAATAAATTAAATCCCTTAAAATTCAAAAGCTAAGACAATGTAGCATATCAATGCGCAGAGACACCCTATGGACTAAAGTCTCCACTTAATCAGCAAAAGTAAGCTTGCTAGAGCCACGCAAAGATATGGTATATTTATGGGATAGAGAATTTAAAAAAGATTAAAATGTTAAAAATTCTCTATATACAATTTTAGTGAGTGTGAATATTGGTAAGAGGAAAATAAAGAGTCTATTAAATAAAAAAGGAGGCTTACCTTCTAAAATCTTAAGCACAGTGTGGCTATATTGTGTTAGAGGTATTAAAATATGCAATAGTGTTTCCATTTATTTGTTTTGTTTTACTTTTACTATATGATAACAAAGCATAAGAAAGGTTAAATGACCATATTTATAGAATTCAAATATATTTCTGGTCTCGAACTCCTGACCTCAAGCAATCCTCCCGCCCCGGCCTCCCAGAGTGCTAGGATTATAGGCGTGAGCCACCATGCCCAGCCTATTTCTTCAAAAAGGCATCATTAATATTTTACTCATAGAGACATTTAATGTTATCATATATACTCTACAGTAAGAAGGAATATGGTACAAGATTAAAGGAGTGAGTTTTAACTACAAACCAATAAAGTGATATCAATAATTCTAATAATTAAACTGTTCTATAAAAAATAATATTTATATTATGTATGTCAGAAAAAAATGACAAAAGATTTTTTTTTCCCCTGAAAGCCTGTCAACTGTCAAAAATTGTATCCAATTGGATATGGTTTATTTCATAAGCTTTAGTAATGCCAGAATATGCTTACGTAAGTAAAAATGCCACATCATGAGGACGCAAAACAAGATAAGATCTTTTCCATTTTAAAAATCTGTGTAATAACTCATTAGCATCTCCAGTGGTTAGAATTTTATTTTCATCTGTCCAAAGTTCCAATGAAGACAGAATAACTGTAGTATTAAATGAAGTAAAAATCTAAAATAGAAAACATACAGAAAACATGTTCAAATATCACAGTTTAAACAGATTTAATATTTATGTATGAAAATAAACTTATGAAAACTATTAAACTGAACCATAAGTCTAGATTGGATCTTTTAAAGTATACTAATAATTAATAAATGCTACTAATAATACAAGCAATAGTTGGCATTTTAAAACGCTTATACTTACACAAGCCCCATGCCAAATGTTTTATATAATTAAATCCTTATAGTAACTTAATGAGATATAAATACAATTATTATTATTCCCCCTTTACAGATAAAAAACTGGAACTTAAACTTAATTTTCCCTGGATCACACAACATGTACATTCAGGCATGTCATACAAGAATGTGTAGAAATTGTTCCAGTAACACAGGAAGTGCAAAAGTAGTAAGAAGCAAATACTCACAGCATTTGTCAATCCAATCAACTGGAAAATTTTTTGAGTGACAACAGCAGTATCAGAACCCATATGATCATACTGTAAAATATAATTAATTTTTAGATATAAATATACATTGCTTAGCATTTAATGATTGTTATTCTTTCATTTAAAATCCAATATAGTGAGGCAATAAATTGTTTAAATTACCAACATATTAGTTTTTAAACATTATTTTATTATTATACAAATCATATGATACATATTCATTGTGAAAACTTGAAAATATAAAACATAAAAAGAGACTACAAGCAAAGTTTAATTCCATTATCAATAAATTAATGACAGTAATTATTGATAGAAAATGTTAGCTTAAAACTACAATATTTAAATGTGATTACAGGAGACATACTATATTTTTAAAGATACAAATCTTTTGAAAGTTAAAGAATTGAAAAGATATACCATGAAAACAGCAATAATAAGAGAGGTGGGATATCTATGAAAAACTATAAAAATTATAAACATATATGCATCGAAGGACAGAGCCAGAAAGTTACACAAAGTAAAACATGACAGAATTGAGCAGAGAAATAGAAAATCCAACACTAACAGAGACTCAAGTACACAACTTTCAATAATATAATATCTGAGTAAAAAATCAACACAGATATTTCAGACCAAAACAAAATACAAGCCAACAGATATCTATAAAACATTTTACTGCAAAACAGCACAATGTGCATTCTTCTCAAGTGCCCATGGAACATGATCCAGAGATAGAACATATGAAAATGAAAGTGATTCAGGATGTCCAAAACAACTTTAATAAGAACAAAGTTGGAGGACGCACATTCTCCAGTTTCAAAACTAAAAATCTATAGTATCAAGACAGTGTGCTACTGGCATTAGATTACACTTACAAATCAATGAAATAGAATTGAGTGCACAGAAATAAATTCTAATATTTATGGGCAATTGATATTTGAAGAAGAAACCAAGAAAATTAAATAGAGAAGGATTGATAAGTTTTCCAAATTAAAAACTTTATACTTCAAATGACACCAACAAGAAAATGCAAGGACAATATGCAGAGTGAACACTATTTGCAAATCATATATCTGATAAGGGTCTAATATCCAGAATAAATAAAGAACACTTCCAAATAAGCAACATGAAAGCAACCCAATTAAAACAAAGAATGTGAATAGATATTTCTTCAAATATGATATGCAAATGACCAATAAACAAATGCAAATATTCTCACCACCATTAAAAACTAGGGAAATGCAAATCAAAATCACAAAGAGAAACCAGTTCGCATTCATAAGGATCACTATAATCAAAAATGCACAGAGCAACAGGTGTCAGTGGGGATGTGGAGAAAGTGGAACTCTTATACAAGTTGGTAGGAATATAAAATGGGGCATTCACTTTTGAAAACAATGTCAGTTCCTCAAAATATGAAACAGAGTTACCATATAATCTAGCAATTCTCATACTTGGCATCCACCCAATACAAATTAATGCATATATCCATACAAATAATTGTACACAAATGTTTAGAGTAGCATTCATTATTCATAATAGCCAAAAAGTGGAAAACACAGTTCATCGACTAGTGAACAGGTAAACAAATTGTGATACAATGGGATGATATTTTACAACGACAAGGAATGCGATACTAATACATACTATAACATTAAAAAGGAAACTCTCTGTAGTCAGAAAGTACATTTACGATTGCTTGAACTGTGGGATAGGGAAGTAGAGGGACAGGGATTGGGAATAATTGCTAATGGATGCAAATTCACTTTGTAAGATAAAGAAAAGTTTCTAAAATAATAGTTTTTAAATAGGGTCCAGACTGAGATGAAAAAGTTTCTAAAATTAGATGAATGTTATTACTGGTCACACAACCCTGTAAATAGATTAAACACCATGGAATTTTCCACTTCATAAAAGTGAATCTAATGAAATGTAAATTATACTTCAATAAAGCTGTTTGAAAAAAAAAAAAAAAAGTAGGCAGACCTCCAATCCAAATCTTCTCCACTGTAAGTAGGTTTAATGAAGGGTGTTTGGACTGGGAACAATTAAGGTGCAATCCTCAAAAGAGAGGAATTAAATGCAATGTTTTAATTTCCCCAATAAACACTCAAAACATATATTTAATTAATTGTGCTTGCCCCTCCCAAAAAGAAATGAAGATACAGACATCTGTGCTTACCCAAAAAAGAACACAGAGAGATTTCCTTATGTTGAAGCCCCATTTGAAAACCTCTATTCATGTAAACCATTTTCAACTTTGATTTGAACAACTCAATCTTAGAATATAATCATGACAATTATAATCACTGGAAAACAAAACGTGGCAGGCAGCCTTAAATGAAGTGACTTATGCTGAAGTTCTATATCAACAAAATAAAACCTAAGTTGTTTACTTGAAAGATCTGACATTCCAAGAAATCAGGGAAAAGATGATAGCCAAGTCCCCAAACAGGCCAGTTTTCAAAAACAAAAAAACAAAAAAAACAAAAGAAAAAAATAGGATATTCTCAGCAACCAACCAAAAGGGGCCCGGTCAAGCCAAGTTCGCATGATAAAGATATCCCCTGTGTGTCTACTGGATGCCACCTAGTTCATGAATTGTTAAAGCCAGTTAGATTTTTGAAACTCAAGTTGTTGAAATTTTGTTCTTTGACAGTCTAGAGACAAAGATGGGATCTGAAGGAAACTTCCAGTGATGTCCGGGCCCATGAGGGATGCAAGCAGGTGCCTGCTGGCTCCTTTAGACTCCTCTGTCCTCGACAATGAGCCAGGAGATGGTGAGAAAGTCCTTCTTGAATTCCAGCTCTACTCACTGTGTATTTGAGCTCCTCATAGTTTTGACTCTCCAGTTCAAGATCCTTTTGTGCTGTGGCACAGCATATGACCTTTGGATGTTTGTGGCGATTGATGGGTGATTGATTAAAGATGCAGCTTTAAAGGGAACTAACTGCTGCTGCAGTAAGTGGCAGTTACTGCAAGAATGACTCCATTTTTTGGAATTCCAAGGGATTTGCTTTCTTTCCTCTTTGTTTCTTTTCTTACATGCTAAGTTAAGGAAAAAATCACTAAGTTAGTCAAAAGAATCTCAGAGCCAAGCTACAATTTGACTAATGGGCATGGTTCAAACACTTAAAAGCTGTTAGAATGCTTTCCACTTACAACTAAGATCCCTGCATTAGAATAAGTTGGTCATGAAGTGGGTTAGCTGGACACCAAGTCAACTTCAATAAAAATTTCCATGGACAGGTTCAAGATGGCTGACTGGAGAAGACACCAGCTGCTAGAGCGAAGTTTCAGATGAAAGAGAAAAAACTAACAGATAGACATAGATCAGATGTGGGTCTGAGGGAAGGGTGCTGGGGTCTCTCCTATGGGAGACTCCATTGGAAGAAGTGGTGCAGAACAAGAAGAAGCAGGGTATGGGAGAAGATCAATCCCCGAGAAGCATGGAGTCCATCCAGTGAGAAGGGTAGGTGGAGCAGTTTGCGTCTTCCTCCCCTGCACCTCTGACAGTCAGTGGGCTCCCAAGCTGTTGGAGAAACTTTCTGCCCACACGAGTCCAAGGGCTGCTGCCAACAGTGAGCTAGGAACTGCTTATGGACAGGGCACCAGGCTCCTGGGCCCCTGGGGCACTTCCCACCCCCACAGATCTGAGCCAGGACAGCAGGCACTGTATGGCTTCTCCACCAATTGTGCACCTTGATCTTCCCCAGGGGGCTTCAAACCCTCAGGTTTCATCCTGCTCATTCCCACATAAACATTTCCCAGTCCAGACTGCAGGAGTCACAGAGGCTAGGAGGTCCTGAATGATCTGCATCACTCCACAGCCTGGGCATTCTTGGTGGATTGCGTCCCAGAGAGGGGGTCAGAGACAACCAGAGAGCTAGCTTTCCTCCACCCAGACTCTTTTCCTCCCCTTCTCCTCCCCCACCCACAACTGCGGAAAAAATGATTGAGCCACCATGCTGAGGTTTCCCACAAAGAGTGAGGCTCAGGTCTTTCCTCTTGGGGTCCTGTAGCAGACTGAGGGATGCTCAGACTGTGAGCTCCCTGCTCACCAGCCCTCCTTGATGCTGTTTTCCCAGCAGCTCCCTCAGAGCAGGGCATGGCCCGAGGTGGAGGGACATCAATCCTGCTCCAGCACCCCATGGGCAACATGGGACAAGCGCGCTTCTCTTGGCATGACTGGGGACTGATTTTCTTGGTCTAGGGTGGCGAGGGAGCCTGCATGGACATATTGGGGTAGGAGGAATGCAATGTGGGTCCTAGCTGCAACACACTAGTGGGGCACCCCTTCCACCATAAGAAAGCCATACTCTTGGCTCAGGATGGGATCCTGGGCAGGGATCCTCACAGTCCACAGCACAGTCATGGGGGAGCTCAGCTTCCTTGGGCTCCTGCCTGCAGATTCCTGGGTGAGTCTATAGAGCAAAGGAGGGGGAGAGGAGTGATGCCCACTGCAGACCACCAGTTTGTGAATCTCAGACAGACCTGCCTCCACAAGCAGACTTTCTGGTTGGGTGGGGCCACTTCACCTCCTCCATGGTGGCTCTGCCCAGAAGCTGAGAGCAGACCTTTGACCCCTGCCAAAACAGCTACCTTGCCAGCTTCTGTGGAGGCTGAAGGCAAATTCGCCCAAACCAGCCCCACCCAGCTGCACTCTCCTACCCACCTCCATGATGGCAGAGAATAAGGACTCATCTGGAAGTTCCAGGGCCCTACCCAACACCTGGGATATTCAAGTGCTTCTCCTGAGGGACTAGAGCTGATCCACAGGACCCCAAAACAACACTGTAGCTTGTTCCAGCGAGTGTCACCTACTGATGGTGGGTCAATTTGCTAATCTTTTACAGCATATACTGATTCAATCATACAGGGTGTGTGGGAGTCCAAGGAATGGCCATTTGAGGGAGCACCTACCCCTCCCATAGAAAAACTGCACTAGTGGATATAGAGTGGAAAGAACCCAGCCTGGGGCCTTAGCATATAAATGATTAGTCCCCTCCCCTGTGAACAGCCCTCCCAGTTTGGAGAGCTTGCCCTGACCCTCCTACCGACAGCTCCCCCTAGTGGCCAGAAAAGCAACTCTGAGCCCCGCCAAGGCTTTGCAAAGCCTTTTAGGCTCCCACAACCTAGCCACGAACTGCCTTGCTCCATCTCAGTAGTGGTAGAGATGAAGAAACCCCCTGGGAGCTATAAGGTCCTCCTAAAGCTTAGGGTGCTCAAGTACTCCACCTGGGGGACCAGAGTCTACCATAGACACTAAACAACATCTTGGTAGCTGGCTCTATTATACAAACATCAACCAATGACAGGGAGAGCAACTATATAGCCAGCATACCATCCTCCAACTCAAGCAAACAGGGTGCAGCTGCATCTCACTCCTAAGTACCACCTGTCATCACTGAGAGTAAGTTGAGGGACCTAACTCACTACATACTGTTAGGAAGGAGTGAAGACAGCAGGTCAGAGGTAACCTGAGAGGTACACCAAACCTGCTAGAACACTCCATAGGCAACTCAGGACCAGCACTCTTCCCCTGGCACATTCACATATCAATCCTCAGAGACCTGGAGACAGGCACATAATCCAGGCCTAGCACCCTTAGGTCTCAGCCGAGAGGCCAGATGAGAAGGAATCAGTGAAAGAACTCCAGAACCATGAAAAATCAGAGTGAAAGTCCACCCACAAAAGGAAATAATAACTTTCTACCAATGGATACCAAACAAAATGGAAAGATTGAAATGACAGATGAAGAATTCTGAATATGAGCTGTAACTAAGCTCAAGGAAATACGAGAGGAAATAGAAACTCACAAATAAATCACAAAAAAATGTAGGAAATGAATGAAAAAATTACTAAAGAAATCAAATTATTAAAAAAAATCAAACAGAAATTCTGAAAATGAAAAATTCATTCAAGGAAATATAAAACACAGTGGAAAACCTTAAGAACAGACTAGATCAGGCAGAAGAAAGAATCTCAGAGCTTGAAAACAACACCTTCAAATTAAACAAGTCTGTCAAAAACAAAGAACAAACAAAACCTACAAGAAATATGGAACTATGTAAAGAGGCCCAAAATAAGAATCATAGGCTCCCTGAAGGCAAAGATGAAAACACACAAGGGTTAGAAAACCTATCTGAGGCAATAATCAAAGAAAATTTCCCTGGCCTTGCTGAAAATCTAGATATCCAGGTTGAAGAAATTCAAATGATCCCTGGGAGATTCATCATGAAGAGGCGATCAACATGATACAAAGTCATTAGACTGGCCAAAGTAAACATGAAAGAGGCACTCCTATGAGCCTTGCAGTAAAAGCAACAGGTAACTTACAAAGGAAAATGTATCAGATTAATGGCAGACTTTTCAACAGAGACCTTACAGGCCAGAAGAAATTGGGGCCCCATTCTCAGTTTTCTCAAAAAGATTAATGACCAGCCTAGAATTCTATATCCTGAACACTAAGTTTCCTATAAGAGGTAGAAATAAAGGCTTTCTCAGATAAGCAAACACTGAGGGAATTTGTCAAGACCAGACCTGCTCTTCAGGAAGTACTTAGAAATGCATTATACATGGATCAGTACAATAGACACCCACCAGTATAAAACCACCCAAAAGCTAAAGGTCAGAGCTCAGAGCCCAGATACCACAATGGCTAAAGAGGTAAAACAAAGCAATAAAGTTCTACTCAATAGGATGAACAGAAATCCACCCCACTTATCAATACTTTCAATAAATGTGAATGGCTTGAACTCCCCACTCAAGGGCTGGTTGAATGGATTAAAAAAAAAAAATACAAGACAAGTATCTTCTGTCTCCAGGAAACACATCTAACCCACAAGGAGACATGCAGACTCAAGGTAAAGGGCTAAAAAATAATATTGCATGCAAATGGAAACCAAAAGAAAGCTGGGATAGCCATTCTCATATCATATATCATAGACTTCAAATCAGCAAAAATAAAGACAAAGATGGCCATTATATAATGGTGAAGGGAACAATTCAACAGGAAAACATAACAATCCTAAATATGTACCCAACAGGGGTCCCCAGATTCATAAAGCAAACCCTACTTGATCTAAACAAAATGATAAACAGCAGCATCATAATAGCTGGGAACTTCAACAAACCACTGACAGAACAAGACAGATCCTCCAAACAGAAAATAAGCAAAGAAATGATGGACTGAAATGGAATTCTAGAACAAATGTGCCTAATAGACATTTACAGAACATTCTACCCAAAACACACTGAATATATGTTCTACTCATCAGCTCATGGAAAATTTTCTAAGATTGATCACATCCTAGGCCACAAAACATGCCTTAACAAATTAAAATAGAAATTATACCATGTATTTTCTCAGACCACAATGGAATAAAATTAGAAATCAATTCCAACAGAAACACTCAACTCTACAGAAAGTCATGGAATTTAAACAACCTACTGCTGAATAGGTATTAGGTCAAGGAATAAATTAAGATGGATATGAAATGACTGTTCGAACTAAATGGTAAAGGTGGCATGAGTTATCCAAATCAGTGAGATGCAGCAAAAGGAGTGAGTCATAAGAGGAAAACTCATAGCTATACATGCCTACATCCAAAACACAGAAAATCACAAGTCAACAATATAATGAATAGTCTCAAGGACTAGGAAAAGGAAGAGCACACCTACCCCAAACCAAGCAGCAGAAAAGATATAATTAAGGTCAGAGCAGAACTAAATGAAATCAATAAAAAAAGAATCACAAAGAAGACTAATGAAACAAAAACTTGGCTCTTGGAAAAGTGAACAAAATCAATGGGCATCTCACTAGATTAACCAGTAACAGAAAAGAAAGGACCCTATTAAGCTCAATCAGAAATGAAAAAGTAGCTATTACAACTCATATCACATAAATATAAAATATCATCTCTGAATACTATAAAAATCTCTATGCACATTAACTTGAAAACATTCAGGAAATAGATAAATTCTTGGAAACACACAACCTCCCTAGGCTCAATCAGGAAGAAAGAGAACACCTGAACAGATCAACATCAAATAATAAAATTCAAGCAGCAATAAAAATCTCCCAACAACAACAAAAAAGTCCTGGACCAGAGGGCTTCACAGCCAAATTTTACCAGACCTGCAAAGAAGACCTGGTACCTATACTGAAGAAATTTTTTCATAACATAGAGAAGGAAGGACTCCTTCCCAACTCATTCTACGAAGCCCATATCACCTTGATACCAAAGCAAGGAAAAGACACAACAAAAAAGAGAACTATAGACCAATATCCCTCATGAATATAGGTGCAGAAATTCTCAATAAAATCCTAGCAACCTGAATTCAGCTGCACATCAAAAAAATAATCCACAATGATCAAGTGGGCTTCATCCCAGACATGCAAGTATGGTTCTATACACACAAATCTATAAATGTGATTTTCCACGTAAATAGAAGCAAAAACAAAGACAACGTGATCCTCTCAATAGATGCAAGAAAAGCATTTGACAAAATTCAGCACCCTTTTATGATAATAACTCTTAAGAAAATAGGCACAGATGGAACATACCTCAATATTATAAAAGCTATATACAACAAACCCACAGGCAACATCATACTGAACAGGGTAAAAGTGAAAGCATTCCTGCTTAGAACTGGAACCAGTCAAGGCTGCCCACTGTCACCACTTCTAGGCAACATAGTGCTGGAAGTCCTAGCCAGAGCAATCAGGCAAGAAGAAGAAATCAAGGGAATCCAAATGGGGAAAGAAGAGGTTAAACTATTTCTCTTTGCTGATGATATGATCTTATATCTAGAAAACCCCAAAGATTCTACTAAGAGACTCCTGGAATTGATAAATACACTCAGCAAAATCTCAGGCTACAAAATCAATGTACATAAATCAGTAGCATTCATATACACCAACAACAGACAAGCTGAGATTCAAATCAAAGATGCAATATCTTTCACAATATCAACAAAGAAAATAAAATACCTAGGAACGTATTTACACAAGTAGGTAAAAGACCTCCATAGGGAGAACTATGAAGCACTGAGGAAGGAAATCGCAGAGGATGTAAACAAATGGAAAAACATATGCTCATGGATCCACAGGACAAACATTGTTAAAATGTCTATACTACTTAAAATAATTTACAGATTTAATGAAATAACCATTAAAGTATCAATGTCATTTTTTTTACAGATCTAGAGAACATAATTCTACACTTCCTTTGGAACCAGAAAAGATCCTGAATAGCCAAAGCAACCTTTAGCAAAAAGAACAAATCAGAAGACATCACTTTATGAGACTTCAAGCAACAAGGCTATAGTAACCAAAACAGCATGGTACTGGCATGAGAACAGAGATCTAGACCAGTGATCAGAACAGAGAAACCAGATATAAAACCATTATCATATTGTCTTCTGATCTTTCACAAAGCAGAAAAAAACATACACTGGGGAAAAGAATCCCTATTCAATAAATGGTGCTAGGAAAATTGGATAGCCACATGTAGAAGACTGAAACAGGATTCACACATTTCACCTCTCACAAAAATCAACTCACAGTGGATAACAGACTCAAACCTAAGGCGTAAAACTATAAGAAAATGTTGTAAAAACTCTATTTATAGACATTGGCCTAGGCAAAGAATTTATGAAGATCACCTTAATGGCAATCACATCACCAACAAAAATAAATAAATGGGACCTGATAAAATTAAAAAGCTTCTGCACAGCCAAAGAAACTATCATGAGAGCAAACAGACAACCTACAGAATGGGAGAAAATATTCACATGTTACAAATTGAATAAAGGGCTGATGACTAGAATCTATATAGAACTCAGGAAAATCAGCAAGAAAAAAATCAAACAACCCTATCAAAAAGTGGGCAAAGGACATGAAGAGAAACTTTTCAAAAGAAGATAAACTCATGGCTAACAAACATATGAAAAAATGCTCAACACCTCTAATCATCAGGGAAATGCAAATCAAAGCCACAATGAGATTATATATAAATAAAGGAGAAAAAGATGTCAACTGAGAATTATACATATAACCAAACTATTCTTTAAGTTTGAGGGAGATAAGGCATTGGCAAGTGAAAAAAAGCTGAGGGAATTCATAACCATTAAAACTGTCTTACAAGAAAGGACAGCTCAGTCAAGACATATGTACTGTAAAAATCTTTCAAAGGCTA
>VBSM01000500.1:8834512-8858616 GCA_008086735.1 Cheirogaleus medius
AGAACTCAGGAAAATCAGCAAGGAAAAATCAAACATCCCTATCAAAAAGTGGGCCAAGGACAAGAACAGAAATTTTTCCAAAGAAGACAGAATAATGACCAACAAACATATGAAAAATTGCTCAACATTTCTAAACATCAGGGAAATGGCAATCAAAACTGCAATGAGATATCACTTATCTCCAGTAAGAATGGCCTTTATCAAAAAGTCCCCAAACAATAAATGTTGGTATGGATGTGGAGAGATAGGAACACTCCTACACTGCTGGTGGGACTGCAAACTAGTTCAGCCTCTGTAGAAAGCAATATGGAGATACCTTAAAGCGATACAAGTAGAGCTACCATTTGATCCAGCAATCCCATTACTGGACATCTACCCAAAAGGACAAAAGTCACTCTATGAAAAAGACACCTGCACACGAATGTTTATAGCAGCACAGTTCACAACTGCAAAGTTGTGCAAACCACCCAAGTGCCCATCAATACATGAGTGGATTAATAAAATGTGGTATATGTATACCATGGAGTACTATTCAGCTTTAAGAAACAATGGTGATATAGCACCTCTTGTATTTTCCTGGATAGAGCTGGAACCCATTCTACAAAGTGAAATATCTCAAGAATGAAAAAACAAGCACCACATGTACTCACCAGCAAATTGGTATTAACGGATCAACACCTAAGTGGACATATAGGAATATCATTTATCAGGTGTCGGGCGGGTGGAGGGAGGAGGAGGGGATGGGTATATACAAACATAATGAGTGAGATGTGCAACGTATGGGGGATGGTCATGCTTGAAGCTCTGACTCAAGGGGGGAGGGGGCGAATGGGCAATATACTTAACCGTAATATTTGTAGCCCCATAATATGCTGAAATAAAAAAAAAGACTGACATTATATATGATATATAGTCAATACACTAAGAAGATACAATTATACACATATATGCCTCAAACTCCAGAGCTCCAAATTATATAAAGCAAACACTGAAAGAATTGAAGGAAGAAATAGACAGCTCTATAAAAACACTTGGAGGCTGTAGCACTCTACTTTCAATAAGGAATGGGACGACCATACAGATCAATAAGGAAACAGTGAACTTGAACAACACTACAAACCAATTGTTTCTAAAGATATATACAGACCACTCTACTCAACAACACAGAATATATGTTGTTTTGAGTGCACATGGAACGTTTTTCAGGATATACCATATGTTAGGCAAAAAAAAAAGTCATAATAAGTTTTTAAAAGATTGAAATTATACAAAGTATCTTTTCTAATTACACTGAAATGAAACTAGTAATCTACGACACAGGGAAAATTGGAAGATGAAACTAAATACAAAGAAGGAAAACAATAGAGAATATCAATGAAATTGAACATTTTTAATTGAAATAACAATAAAATTGACAAATCTTTAGCCATTCAGACCTCCAAAAGAAACAAAAGAGTAAAGACAGTAATTATCAAAATCTGGGCCAGGCACAGTGGCTCACACCTGTAATCCTAGAACTCTGGAAGGCCAAGGCGGGTGGATTGCTCGAGATCAGGAGTTTGAGACCAGCCTGAGCAAGAGTGAGACCCCGTCTCTACTAAAAATAGAAATAAATTAATTCGCCAACTAAAAATATATAGAAAAAATTAGCGGGGCATGGTGGCTCGTGCCTGTAGTCCCAGCTACTCGGGAGGCTGAGGCAGGAGGATCGCTTGAGCCCAGGAGTTTGAGGTTGCTGTGAGCTAGGCTAACACCATGGCACTCAAAGCCTGAGCAACAGAGTGAGACTCTGTCTCAAAAAAAATTAATTAATTAATTAATTAAAAAAATCACTAGTGTACAAAGATATTTCACTACCAATAGTATAGATAGTAAAAGGAATATAAAGGATTGCTACAAAAAAACTGAATGGGAACAGATTAGACTACTTAGAGATGAATTAGACAAATATTTTGGAAGATGTAAACTGTAGTCACTGGACCAAGTAGAAATAAAAATAATATATGTAATTTATAATATGTAAAATATTATTTAATTATGTAATTAAAAGTTATCCCTCAGAAAAAAATCTAGCCCAGAAATCTTTATTGAAAAAAAGGTTAGCAAACATTTAGAAAAAGAAATAATACCAATCATTAGCAAACCCTTCTTAAGTAACTGGAGGAGAGAACAGTTTACAATCATATTATGAAGCCAGTATTACCCTGATGACAAAGCTAGGTAGGCCATCTCCCCAAAAAGAAAGCTGCAGATCAATATTTATTAAGACTATATAGGCCGGGTGCAGTGGCTCATGCCTGTAATCCTAGCACTCTGGGAGGCCAAGGCAGGAGGATCGCTTGGGCTCAGGAGACCAGCCTGAACAAGAGTGAGACCCTGTCTCTACTATAAACAGAAAGAAATTAGCGAAACAGCTAAAAAAAAAATAGAAAAAAAGACTATATAATATATACTACACTTAAGTATATAGTAACATATATATACAGTAATATATACACAAAACTATGTACAGTTTTTATATATATAAAAACATATACATACATACACACACATATATAAATATATATTATATTGCTATGGACTGAATTCTGCCCCCCAAAAATTCATATGTTAAAGCCCTAACCTCTAATGCGATGGTATTTGGAGATGGGGTCTCCAGGAGACCATTAGGTTTAGATGAGGTCATGGCTCCCATGATGCCATTAGTGCCTTTATTAAAAAGAGACATTAGAGTGTTTACTTCTTCTTTCTTTTTCTGCCACATGAGAACACAGGCTATTTGCAGGCCAGGAAAAGAGCCCTCACCAGATCCCAATCATTCTGGCACCCCGACCTCAGACTTTCAGCTTTCAGAAGTGTAAGAAAACACATTTCTGTTTCTGTAAGCCACTCACTCTGTGGTATTTGTATCACAGCTCAAGCTAAGACAGATTTTCATACTGAGAAGTGGGTTTCTCTGTAAGAAATACCTAAACATGTAGAAACAGCTTTGGAATGAGGTAATGGGCAGAAGCTGAAGGACTTTTGAGGTGCATGATAGAAATATAAACATAAAGGTAGATTCTCGTGAGGTTTCAGATGGAAAAGAGAAGTATGTTACTGGAAACTGGAGAAAAGGCAATCATTCTTACAAAGTCATGAAGAATTCGACTGAACTATGTTCTAGTGTTGTGTGGAAGGGAAAACTTGTGAATGATAAAATTGAATATTAGGTGAGAAGTTTTCTAGGCAAAATGTCAACAGAGTGGCTCGGTTCCTCCTGATTGTTTGCAGTAAAATGTGAAAGGAGAGAGATGAATTAAAGGAGAAATTTCAAAGCAAAACAGAACCAAAACTTGAAGATTTGGAGATTTCTCAGCCTATCCATAATGCAAAAACTGAGAGCACATATTCTGAGGAGAACACTGAGGAAATGGCGGAACACCATTTGACAAAAAGCTTATGGGATTATATGAGTGGAAATAGTGCCACTCTGAACTGAGGGGATTCTCAAGATAGAATGAAACGAAGGAAGGCTGTTGAACTTCTTAGACATGACAGGATGGGACAACAGAATTATTTAGCTGCAGATGAGCACTATTCTTCAAGGAGAAGAAAAACATATCCTGAAGGTCATCCAGAGGTTACTAGGGCCACTGCCTTGATTTCAGCAGTTTGGAGGGCCTCTTCCTAGAGCCTTGGCAGCAGGACCACTCAGCGACCTCATTGCGGCCACGGGAATGACAATGCCAGCCCAGGGCACCTGAAAGGTGGGCCATCAAGCCAAAGAGGTTTAAAATTATTGAGGTTTAAAATCTAAATTTTGCTACATTTTGGACTTGCTTGAGAACAATTACCCATTTCTTTCTTTTCTTCTATTTCTCCCTTTTAGTATAGGAACACCTATGTCTGGTTTCACAGCTGGAGATGAATTTTGCTTTGATATGAATTCTACGTCGAGTCTCACCCATATCAGGTCTAGATGATATTTAGATGAGACTCTGGACTTTAGATGTTAGAGCTGGAGCTGCTGCAATGGCATTAATGCACTTTGTATCTAAGAAGCACATAGTTGGGGGTGAGGGGTGGAGCGCTGTGGAGCGAATTACGTCCCTTCATGATTTCCTATGTTGAAACCCTAACCCCTGATTTTACGGTATTTGGAAATGACATCTTTAGGAAATCATTATGTTTAGATGAGGTGATGAGAGTGGGCCCCTCAGGATGGGATTAGTGCCTTGTAAGAAGAAATACCAGAAAGTATTTCTTTGGTGCCATCTGCAACCCAGGAAGTGAGTCTTCACCACGGCTTGACTATGCTGGCACCCTGATCTCAGACCTCCAACATACAGAACAAACATATTACGCTATAAATACCAAGGAAACCTATGAAAAATATTAGCAAGCTAAAAGCAGAAATATATAAACATGATTATATAACATTATCAAGTGGGATTTATTTCAGGAAGGCAAAGTTATTTTAATATCTGAAAATCAATTAATGTAATACACTTAATTAATTAAGAGAATGACCCAAAAAATCACATAGTTATCTCAATAGGCACTGAATATACATTTCAGAAAACCCAACACCTACTCATGATAAAAAAATAGTTATTACCACATTTAAATGTTAAATCTATTTCTTTCCCACACACTTTTAAACTATTAACACAAAATTATCTCCTCTCTAATTATATTTAACATGGTATTAGAGGTTCTAGCAAAGGCAATATTGTAGGAAAGTAAACAAAAACCTTCAGATTCGAAAGGTTCAAATAAAGCAATCTTTCATCACAAAATAATCATATATGTAGAAAATTCTAATAAACACACACACACATACACACATGAATTAGAAGTAATAAACACACTTTTTGTAAAATCACAAGATATAAGATTAATTAACTTTCTCTGTACTAACAATGAATACCTCAAAATGAAAATATAAAAAGAAATCCATTCATATTAGAGATAAAAGAAGGAAACAGGAATAGATTTAACAAAAAACACAGGACCCATACACTGAAAAAACTACCAAATATTACTAACAGAAATCATAGGAAAGCTAAATAGTGGGTTGGACATATGATGATCAAGGATTAGAATATTCAAAATTGTTAAAATGAATATCCTTCCCAAATTGATCTATAGATTTAATACAATCCGTATCAAAATCTAAACATCTTTTTTTTTGCAGAAATTGAAAAGCTGATCTTGAATGGAAGTTCAAAGGACACAGAATTGTTAAATATGAAAACAAAAAAAAGAAGAAAAATTGTAGGAGTCTGACTTCCTGATTTCAAAGCTTACTATAAATCTACCACATTCAAGTCACTTTGTACTGATGCAGTGATAGACTTACTCATCAGTGAAACAGAATTCAAAGTCAAGAAATAAACACTTATATTGATGGCCAATTGATTACTGACAAAGGTACAAAGCATTTCCTTGGTGAAATGATAATGTTTTCAATAATTGGTACTGTTCTAATTAGATATACATGTGCAAAAAGATTAATTTACAATTATATCTCACATTATACACAAGAATTAAGTAAATCTCAAATCCTACTATAAGAACTAAAACTATAAAATTTTTATAAGAAAACATAGAATAAAAGCAAAACATTTTTTTCTGAACTTGGCTTAGGCAAAGATTTCTTAGACATGACATCAAAACTACAATCCACTAAAAATTGAAAAAAATTGATAACTTCATTAAAATGAAAAGCTATTGTGCTTCAAAAGATACCATGGAAAAAATTAAAAGATAGTCTAGAGACTGGAACAAACTATTGTAAATATTTTCTAGCGAAAGATTAGTATCTAGAATACATGAAGAATACTTACAGGTTAATATTAAGAGGCAAATAACAAGATTAAGAAATGAGCAAAATATTTGAATAGACATTTCACTAAAGAAGATAGGTTAATGGCTAGATCCAAATATGAAAAGATGTCAAATATGATTAGAGTAATATGAACACAATACAAACACAATCATCAGAGAATTAAAAATGCAATATGACAGCAGTCTATAGCCACCAAAATGATTATAAGCTAAAGGACAAAAACAAATATTAGCAAGGAAGTAAAGTTATTGAAATTCTCATATATTGCTGTTGGTAACAGAAAATGGTATGACTACCCACTGCTGACCCACTCCCAGCAAAGGACCTCGTAAGATTATGTAGCCTTCCTTTTAAATATGAAATGACTAGACATTTGAATAAAATGTTTAACATTAAATGTAGGTGCCCAAAACAAGGAGATAATAATAAAAGGGTGTCTGTTGAGAGCTAGAATCTTGAAATAAAATGTTAATATCGTCAATAGGGAGGAAAAGAAAATTTTGTATCCATGAAACAAGAATAGGAATCTCTGAAAATAAATGTAGAAGAAATACACATTGTGAAATCCCAAAATATTTTTTAAAACCTTCATATATTTTTGATGATAATGTTGGGAACTTCCCACAAAATGGAGGGTGGGGGGAAAGATGGGCGAAAAGATAATGAAGTTATTTCAGGAGTTCTAAATTTCAAATAATTGTAGTTTCATTTCATGAGGAAATCCTGAAAGAAATAACCTTCAGGAACTATAATACTCTCTTTCATTCCCAATATAAACCACTGTTTTCCTACGTACCAAAAAAATTTATGGGTGGGAAACTCTTATTTCCTCTTTAAACAATATAAATACTGCCAAGCATTATTTCTAAAATTTAAAAAGGTACTAGAATATAGTAAGTGTCTATAATGATTCTAAGCATATCTGTAAACTGCTATAAAGGTATCAATTATTTGTAGTTACATTATTATTAAATAATAAATAATAAAAGAATAAAATAAAATTAAGAATAAACATTTTATATAAATATAATTCTCAATTAATACTGATAGAAATCATTTAAAATGCATTAAGGAAAACCTAAAGCAAAATTATCATTAATTCTCTTCTGTCAATAATTTATTCCAGATTATTTTTATAGTCCCTCATTGCTAATACAAAGTGACACGAGGCAAATAAAGCAGAGTACACTTACCAGTTTTTTTTCAACTACAACATGCATTTCTATATACTGAGATAACTCTGGTTGTGGCTGGAAAAAATGAACAAACTTTATGTCAAAATTAAATTACTTAAATATTTTTAGTGTATACTACTACTATTAATGAACTCAATATTGAAAATGCAATTTTACATATGGAAATAAAATCAGCTAATATAAGCAAAACTAGATATCAAAAAATCTTTTTCAACTATTTATCACTTCTGTGCACCTAATTAATCATTTAATTGACTCAGAAAATAACTTTCCTCTATCTTTCATTCTCCATATTCTCTTTGGTACCAAGCAGTTCATATTATTCTCTTTTCTGAGTTAATCCAAATGCATGTGGATCTATCAGCTTAACGATGCTATTATTACATTACTATGTGATATGATTTTGGATACAATCCTGAAAGAATAAAAACACATCCCTATGTTTAGGAGATGAAATTTCATCTAAAGGATAAAGTTAATCCTGTATAAGTTTATCTCAGGAAAAGGTGGGCAACAGAGAGCCAAAATGATGCACTTTCTTAAACTAGAGCACTGCTATCTCCAGAAGGGTATGGCATTAGCCACTTAGGTTATAAAGGTTAAGTCAAACACAGATGCCAGGGCTCATGGACTTTGAACTCTGGCTTAACTTTCCTATGACTTTGGTCCTGTTGAAAAATGGGGCTAAGTAATTATTGTTGCAACAATTACTAATAAAAATGTTATTTTCATTACTAGTGTTACAGAGGGTGAAGGAGTTCAGGAAATTTCACCTCAAAATATGACTCCTTGGTATAAAGAGTATTTTGAAATAAAGGCCCTAAGAAATCAACAGGCTTTCCCTCTTTTTTCATAAAGCCAGACTCATCAAAAAGAATAGTTGACTTCCCTTCCCTCCCTCCCTTCAATATATTGCAGGAAAGAAGATCAAGAATGTAACCAGACCTTGCCCAAACCATTTTAAGATAATACCTGTCTCTCAGGTTAATTTAGTTTTAGAAGAGAATCATTATCAAATCAATCTGTTCATCTGCTCCCATCCATTCATTCTCCCAAGTATCTGTTCATCCTCCCTAATATTGCCTATTTACTGTCACTCAACTGAATCACTTATATTCCTCATTGTACCCTCCCCTCTAAACTGAGGGTATATAAACTTCTGGACCCCACTGAGAAATTGGGTAATCACTCTGTGGTTCTCCCCATGCATGGTAAATACATCTCTTTCTTTCATTAAACGGCCCTATTGTGAGTTGATCTTTCAGTGAACTTTCCAGGGCAAAGGGAAGTTTCCTCTCAACCCCACAAGGCAATCGGGAAGAAAAGCGCTAGGGAAAAATTGTAAGACAGGCTTTCCAAGCACTTTGACAATATAATGTAGGTAACTCAAAATATGTTATCACTAAAATAGCAAGACACGTGAGTGAACTGGAGAAATATCTCCATGTAGAGTAGGAGGATCAAACTTCAGAAATCGAGGAAACTTTTATTATGTTTATTTTATTTTATTATTATTTTTTGGCTTAATAATTACTAAAAGTTTTTATTAAAATAATTTTCATGGACAAATAATTGTGTATATTTACAGGATATAATATATTTTGATCCATGTATACACTGTGGAAAGATTAAATCAAGCTAATTAATATATCCATCACCTTACCAACTTATTATCATTTTTTTTGTGAGAAGATTAAAAATCTCCTTTTAACAAATTTGAAATATACATTATTAACTGCAGTCACCATGCAGTACAAGAGATCACTAGCACCTACTCCTCCAGTCTAACTGAAATTCTGTATCCTTTAATCAACATCTCCCCTTTCCATGACTATTTCTAATGTGATAGGGGCAATCCGATCAATTCCAACCACACTTCTTTTTTCTTATGTAAAAGTCTATAGAATTTAGGGAAAGGAAATCAGTAATAAGTGTGTTCCAGCACAGTATTATTTATACAAACAGGCTGTGGGCCAGATTTGGCCTGAGGGCCACAGTTTGTCAACTGCTGATCAGACTGACCACTAAAATTATTATATTCTAAAAAATACTTCATATTTACTTAATAATGTAATATATACAATTATATAACATGATTACATAGTATGTAATACAAAATACATAAAATAATATATAATTTAAAAGTTCATTAGAGGAGAAAAATAAAATAATTTAAAAACTTGGTTATTGAAAAAGATGTATTAATAATAGCATGGGAAAGACCTTGTGAAAAAAATAATTAAAAATATATAAAAGAAGAAAGAATATAGGAATAAGGAACACAAAAGCCAGATAAGAAATGACCAAGCAGTAGATTTAATCCAAATTATATAAATGTGTGCATAAAAGTAAACACAGTAAATGACCCGTGGGAACTAAAACAGTTGAGCTCAGAGAGGTAGAGTGTGGAATTGTGGTTATTTGACGTGGGAAGGGGGGAGGGGAGGACAGACACAGGTTAGTTATCCAATATAAAATCACAGCTAGGTGGGAGGAATTAGCTCTAATGTTCTGTAACACTGTAGGGTAACTCTAGTTAATAATAATTTATTGTATATTTTCAAATAGCATTAAGGGAGAGTTTTTAATGTTCCCCACACAAATAAACAATAAATGTTTAAGGTAATGAATATGCTAATTACCCTACTTTGATCATTATACATTGTGTACATACATACACTGAAATCACTCTGTACCCTATAAATATGAGCAATTATTATGTGTCAACTAAAACTAAAATGAAAAAATGGTCAGTTGTGATTTAAAATTTTAATAAAATATTTTGTTGTTTAAAAGAGATACATTTTAATTGAAATATCTTTAGCTACTCTACCACAAAAAAATTTAATACATAAAATGGGAAACAAAGGAGGAGAGATCAAACAGAGGAGGATCACTACCAATACTAGAGAAATTTAATGAACCATAAGGGAGCACTATGAACAGCCATATGCCAAAATAGTAATAGATGAAATGGACAAATCTGTATAAAGACACAAATTACCTAAGCTGACTCTAGAAAAATTAGAAAATTGAAATAGACTTATAATAAGAAATTGAATTATTAATGAAAATATTCCCCCAAAAAAGGTCAAATCCCAGATGGATTTTACCAACTGTTTAAAGAATGAATACCGATCATTCATATAGTCTTCCAGAATAGAGGAGTGAACCCTTCCCCCTTCATTTTATGAGGTATGGCCCTGATACCAAAGCCAGAGAAAAACATCACAAGAAAGAAAATCTGCAAAGCAATACTCTTACAAATATGGATGAAAATATCTCTAAACTATATGCCAGCAAACTGAACCCAGCAGTACATAAAAAGAATAATACACCAGACAAGCCTGGGCAACATAGTAAGACATGGTGAGCACTCTGGACTCTGTCTCTAAAAATATTAATTAATTACTTAAAAAAAAATCCAGGCATGGTGCTGTATATCTGCCGTCCTACCTACTAATCCGGAGGATGAACCAGGAGGATTGCTTGGGCCCCAGTGTTGGAGGCTGCAGTGAGCTGTGATTGCACCATTGCACTCCAGCCTGGGAGCAGAGTGAGCCCCTGTCTCAAAAAATAATACTAATAATTATGCCATCACCAAGGGAGGCTGGATACAAGGTTATTTTAACAACCAAAAGTTGATTAATGCAATGCACCATATTAACAAAATAGAGGACAAAATGAAATGATCGAATGGGCAAATGAAATGACATATGAAATAGAAGACAAAAAGCATCTGTGAAAAAAAATTATAGATGACATTATACTTTATGGTGATGGACCGAATCCTTTTTCCCTAAGATTGGGAAAAGACAAGAATATTTCTTCTCACCTCTTCTATTCAACATTATACTAGAGGTGCTAACCAGGGCATTAAGCAAGAAAAAAATAAAAGAAAGAAAAGATAACCTAGTTGGAAAGAATAAAGATAAACTATCTTTATTCAAGATGGCATGGCCATGTACATAGAAACTCACAGAATCCAAAACTAATAAACAATTTCAGCAAGTTTGCAAAATACAATATCAATACAGAAAAATCACTAATTAACAAACACTAACAATGAGAAATCCAAAACTGACATAAAAACCAAATATGCAATAACATCTAAAATAATAACACAGAAATAAATTTAACAAAGTAAGTTTTGTTGAAGACATAGACTGAAATACAAAAACATTGTAGAAAGAAATTAAAGAAGACCTAAAAAGTAAAATCTATCTAATGGTAATGGATAGAAAGAGCTGATATTATTGAGATAGCAATATTCCCAAATTAATCTACAGACTCTACACGGTCCTAGGTGGCTTTTTACAGAAATTGAAAGGTAATGAATTTAAAAATTCATTTGGAAATTCATAGCAGCCAGAATAGCCAAAAGAATCTTGAAAAAGAAGAATATTGAAGGATGTACACTTACCAATTCCAATCTTAGTACAAAAATACAGCAATAAAGAAAGTGCAGTTCTGGTGTAAGGATGGGCAGAAAGATCAACGGAATAGAACTTCGAGTCCAGTTAATACCTAATCATTTTCAATTGATGTTGGAAAAATGGACCATGAAAATTCAGTGGAAAAAAGAATAATCATTTCAACAAATGGTGCAGGGACAACTGGGTATTTATGTGAAAAAGAACAAATTTGGACCCCGATCTCACCGTATGCAAAAAAATTAACATAAAGTGCATCATATATCAAAATGGGATTAAACAATAAAACTTTTGGAAGAAACATAAGAGCACAAGGTAGAACCTTGGTGCAATGATTAATTTTATCTGTAAACTTGGCTGGGCCACTGTGCCCAGATAACAGGTCCAACGTTATTCTGGATGTCTCTGTGAAGGTGTTTTTCAGATGAGATTAACATTTAAACCGGTAAACCTTCAGTAAGGCAGATAACTCTACATGATGTGCTTGGACCTCATCCAGTCACTTGATTGTACATCTAGAACAAAGAGTATTTCCTAAGAAAGAAGGAATTCTGCCAGCAGACAGCCTTGGTCTTAAACTGCAACTGTTCCTTGGATCACCAGCCTGTCAGCCTACCCCACAGATTTTGGATTTATCAAGCCTCCACAATCATGTGCGCCAATTCCTTAAAATCTCCGCCCTCTTTCTCTTTCTCTCTGTCTGTATTTATTGTGTATGTATATATGGTGTGTGTATATATAGCATATATATGTATGTTACATCCTGTGGGTTCTATTTCTCTGGAGAACCCAAAGAATGGGGTTATAAAGGAACAGAATCTTAAATCTTCTGAATTGGTTCTGGGGTATCTGGAATTTCCTCTCTAAAATGATTAGATTTAAAAACACTCATACAAGGAGCAGTCCATACCATGAGGTAGCAATAGAGATATGCAAAATATCACCACCGAATACTCCTGGTTAAACACTTATGAGAAGCATGGGTCAAGAGTTCTGAAAAATTATAAAACTACCTTTAAGGATTATGATAAGTTAAAAAGTTTCTGGTGCATGTATCTATATGTGTGTATATGTGTGTGGGTGTGTATGGGTATAAATAAATAATTTACCAGAATAAATAAAGTATTTATATTGCTGTATAGTAATATCCATAGAGTTTACTCTGTTAATCACCTACCTCTATGCTTTGTATTTTATAGGACATATCTCTTGATTCAACATCCTTTATAGCATATAAAGCAATATCTGCATTCTTAAGGTTCACACGGTAAACCACATGTTCAAAACCAATCGAAGACTCCAGGGGTTCAATTCCATAACTAATATTCTCAAACTGTAGTAAGCCCCTACAGATATCAAAAAAGTGAATAAATAAAATAATGTATTAAGAAAAATTCAACAAAATGCCACTTTGTTTTTTAATGATATGCAGATTATTTTTAGTCTTAGTGGATAAAGCAAGAAAAAGTTACTGAGCATCATAGAATAGTAATACTATTGGTATTTGTCTAGCTAGTAATATTTCATGGTCACCAAACATACAAAAAATCTTAATTCAGTATAAGGGTAAGAGCCAGTAAGTATTTTCATAGTATGCTTTTCCAATGGCAGATTTCCCACAATAGCAATACATGAGTTTAGAACCACTGAATATTATTTTTAAATTTTTAAAATATTTTACAAGTAAATGTTTCATTTTATAATCCATAGAATTATAGATCACAACCTGATTCCATTACATGTGCTAAGGATCACCACAGAATTTGGATAATCTTCAATATATCCTTGGTAGTAGCAGAAATTCTGAAACACAATATATGTCTATTAGAACAGTTCATGTTAAAGATACTGTTTCAAATATTTTAAAACATATATTTTTGTATGTATGCATCAA
The DNA here is from genome assembly GCA_008086735.1 of Cheirogaleus medius. Lineage (NCBI taxonomy): Eukaryota > Metazoa > Chordata > Mammalia > Primates > Cheirogaleidae > Cheirogaleus > Cheirogaleus medius. The sequence goes on from VBSM01000500.1 coordinate 8,847,869, forward strand.
ATACTCATTGTTTCTAAAGTGGATTTATAAGATTATTAGATGAACATATGGCTCAATTTTCTAAATTGTTCCCTAAGGGTTCATAAAAAATAAGCACATTTTCATATTTTTTCATGTTATAAATAAAACATGACATTCTAAGTCATTAGGATAAGGTAAAAATCATCAAAACTTATTTTCTCATACTCTTTTAACTTAATACTCCATGGTAGAAAAGCAAAACGAATCCAAAAGAAAAAAAAATTTTTTGAAACTCTAAGGGTAATGGTAGAGTAGCTTGCATAGAATTAACCCTCTTAAAGATACCAATTATAAGCTCTGGAAAATACATTTTTTAAAACTTCAACTAAAAAGTAATGCAGAAGAAGAAAGAATAATACAATCAACACTAGAAAGAAGACAACTGTATTTTTTAAGATGCTCATTACATGGGTTTTCACTCAAAGGCACCCCACCTCCCAAGCAGGGCAGCACAAGGGAGCTAATATATCAACAGAAAAACACATCTTACTGGCTTAAGGATGGAAGCCATGGTTTCAAAAGTGTCTGAAATTGAGGTGCAATAGCCAGTAAAGGAGGAAGGAACAGAGTGTGGACCCATAATGTGAAGTATTAACTCAGGTGTAAGCTCTTTACTTACATCTGAAGTGAGAGTGAATGAAAGAGATCTCCAATAGCCTAGCAGAACCCAAGACCAGAAAAGCTGATAACTGAGACGAGATTTTGTCTGTCTTCAAACACAGGAGACTAGAGTCTTGATGCTGGCTCTAGCCAAGTTAACTGTCTGCTAGAACAAGAATAAAAACTCTTTAGTGAAAGATTCACAAGTTCTACAATGTATTACTGAATGTTGCCACTATGTTATTTAAAAATATATTAAATTTGTGAATAAAAGAAAAATGTGGCCCAGAGTTAAGAGAAAAATCAGAAAGATAATTCACCTTGAAATATCCCAGGGTTTTGGAATTAATAAGAAATGACTTTAAAACAGATATTTAAAATGTGACCAAGAACATAAAGGAAAATTTGGTCATAATAAGGGAAACAATTAGGAAATTGAGCAGAGAAATATAGATTATAAAAAGCCAACTAGAACAAAAATATATTTAAAATGAAGTATACTGGAAAGGTGTATTTATAAAACAAAAGAGTCAAAAATACACTATAAAAATTATCAAATCTGAAAGAAACTTGAGAGAAAGGAAGCCTTAAAAATTTAACATAGCTGCAGCAATCTGTGGAACAGCATTATCCAACATACGTTTAATTAGAGTCCCAGAGAAATGGAAAGAGAAAATGTGTACAAAAAATATTTGAAAAATAGTGGCCAAATCTCTCCAAATCCGGAAAGAAACAACAATGTATGGATTGTGACACTGGATATACAAATAGACAATGACCAGACCATACATGAAAATAGAACTTTGACCCACAACCTGCAGCAACCTTCCCAGGAAACCAACTTCCTTATCTACATACAATAAACAGCCTAGAAAGCTACCCTTTTATAAGTCAGTCTGCAGGAAGCCAGATTGCTATCTCCAATAACAGTCCAAGAAGCTAAATAATAATTTCTATAATAATCAGCCCCAAATGGCCAGGACTTGATCAATCACTGTCAGTTTCCCTAATTTTTTTCCCTGCTTCCAATTTAGAACAACCAATCAGAAACCCAAGTATGCACCCCTAACCAATCACATAGGATGCTCTGCTTCTACTTATTCTACCAACAGCTTCCCCATGATGCCAACGGGGTTGTCTCAGGACATACCTTAAGCTGAAAAATTGTCTTCCACGAAACCTATCCCTGTTGCCAAAAAGGTTGGGGACCGCTGCCTTAAGCCTTCGCTTTTTTCTGCTGTCAGGCCTTCCCACTCCTCTGCCTGCCTTTGGGTTTCTGCCAAAACGTAGGTGGCGATGGCTGACTTCTATGTGATGGCAAGTTCTGAATAAACTGCCTTTGCTTTTCTTATCTGTTTGGTCTTTGCTTATTCTTACTAGAAAAATAAACTTTTGCCTCATCACATTGCAATATAATAAATGGTTGAAAACCAAAAATGAAGAAAAAAAATTTGAAGGAAACCAAACTTAAACATAATACCAGAAGAATAATGGTACAGACGATGGGTGTCTTATCATCATATACGCTGGAGGCCATGACATAATGGAATGACATAAAATGCTGAAAGAGAAAAAAAACCCTGGGAATCCAGAATTATATAGTCAGTAAACTTTTTCTTCAAAAATGAAAATATGGAAAACTGATTTTTGGCAAGGCAGCGTAAGGAACTCCACAACTCTGCTCTCTAGTGAAACTGATGAAAATTATCGATAAACAACCATTTAAATCCTCTGGAAATGGTCCTAAGGACAAATGGTTTTAAGAGAAAATGAAGGAACAGCTCTTCAAGAAAACTTACAAAAGTTTAATAGGGAAGATAAAAGGGCTGGTATTTGAGATAAACCCACTCCCTCCTTCCCCGCTCCCAGCTTGGTAAGGCAGAGATTCCATTCCAGATTGGTGCAGCCAAGAACACAGGGTTCCCTCTTGTCTTAGCCCAGTTGGAGGGTTTTTGCCATGGGAAGAGTAGGATGTAGGCATTTCTCATCATATCCCCAGATACATGTGGCTGAGGCTAAATTATGAATCAGTGCATTCAAATGGGGGCTCCCTTTTTTTGTGGGAAACTCCATGCAACAGAGTGCTCACTGGAGCACAGCCTGGCCCAGTCGCCCTTGACCTGGTTCATAAGTCAGTAATTTCATGCCAGGAAACCTATGCCAGCTTACTTACAAGCTGCAATATCAAGCTATTGCCCACCCTTTCTGTTGAGTGACCAAATCCTAATGTAGGGGTGTCACTCAGAATGAAATATGCCACTGCTCCCACTCCAAGTTTGTTTTAATCAGTTCAGGCTGCTACGAAAAATACCATGTACTGAGTGTCTTAAACAATAAACATTTGTTTTTCATAGTTCTGGAGGCTGGGAAGTCCAGAATCAAGGTGTCAGTGAATCTGGTATCTGGTGAGGGCCCTCTTCTTGGTTTGCAGACATCTGCCTTATTGCTGTGTACACACATGACAAAGAGAAAGACCATCTCTTTCTTATCTCTTCTTATAAGGACACTAATCTCTTTCATGTGGGCTACACCCTCATGACTTAATTATCTCCCAAAGGCCCCACCTCCAAACACCATCACTTTGGAGATTGGGGCTTCAACATATACATTTTGGGGGGGACATAAACATTCAGTCTATAGCACAATTCCACACCCTAGCCCAGAGATATTGCCTAAGAAACAGGTCATAAAACAAATAGTACCTAATCTCTTTTCAGAAGAACTGATTTTATTTGCAACAGAGTACAGGTACAAGCAAGCCTAAGGGCATGTTAAAAATTGGTGGATGTTGTGGTAGGGAATAATTGGTATATGATTCATGGATTCAGTGAATATATAGGCTCTACAATAGCTAGCTAACTTGTAGGAGATTGATAGAAAGGAGATGTCTGGGAGGAGATCTCTTGAGGTCATAACAAATACCAAACACTGATCTAGGAAATTATTCGGTAAAGGGAGTCCAGATTTGATTGGATTAGACTATAGAACAATGTGTGTCCCAGTGCATTGTTTTTCCCAATACAACAATCAACCAACAATTAGCAGAGTTTAAAACGTTAGTGTGGCCAGAGGAAGGGACAAAGAGAACATTGCCAAATCATTTCACGACAGGGTATTTTGGGTATACATTGCATTGTATCTCCCTGGGAAGTGACTGAAAGCCATACTGTGTGTGTTGTAGGGTTGGGGGTGGGGGGGTGTACTTACTAAAAATAATCCAGCCAGTTACTAAGCAAATAAACATGCAAATAACAATTACAAGTGCCAGAAATGCTGGAGGCAATATTCAGACTCGCTAAAATATATTATCTAAAATTTTCAATTCCCCCCAAAAAAAACTACAAGAAATGCAAAGAAACAGAGATGTATGAGCTATACATTGAAAAAAAATTAGATAATAGAAACTCCCTGTGTGCCACAGACTGAATGTTGTATCTCCCCAAAATTCATTTCTTAGAATCCTAACCCGCAATGTGATAGTATCAGGAAGTAGGGCCTTTGGGAGGTGATTAGGTTATGAGGGTAGACACCTCATGAATGACATAAATTCCCTTATAATGGTCTGAAGAAGCCAAGAAACCAGAGTTCTACCTTTTCCAAGTGAGACAACAGCTCTATGAACTATGAAGTGGGCCCTTGCCAGACAATGAATCTACCCACTCCTTGATCTTGGATTTTCTAGTCTCCAGAATTGTGAGAAATATAGTTCTGTTGTTTATAAGCTACCCAATCTATCATAATTTGTTGCAGCAGCCCAAACAGATTTAGACACCGTGAGAGTGACAAGATATTGGATTTAACAATAAATGAATTCAAAGTATCCATTGTCATTATGTTGAAAGAATTATTGAGAAAACCATAATTTAAAAATATAAATGGATAGATGATGATAATGTCACAGTAAATGGAGAATATCAATAAAGAGATATATAATACATTATATTTAAAAGAAATTCTGGAGTTGAAAACTATAACTGAAATGAAAAACTCACTATAGTATATTTGAACTGCTAGAAGAAAGAATTAACAAACATAAAGGTAGATAAACAGAGGTTGTGCAATTCAGAGAACAGCAAGGAAAAATGGTGAATAAAAATGAAGAGTCTCACAGAAAGGTGGGACACCATAAAGAACATAAACCTGTGTTCTTATAGATGTACTAAGAGATAAGATAAAGGAGGAGAAAAAATATTCAAACAAAAATGACCAAAAAATTTCTCAAATTTATTTACAAACATTAACCTATATATCCAGAAAGCTCAATGAACTCCAAATAGGATAAATACAAAGAGATCCATAGACATGTTATAGTAAAAATGCTGAAAGACAAAGAAAAAAATCTTGAAAGAAGCAAAAGAAATAAAAACTCATAAAAGGAAACTCCAAAAAGATTAACTGCTGACTTCTCTGAAGAAATAATAGTTTAGGAGGCACTTGGCTAACATATTCAAAGACCACAGATGAAAAACCAAAAAGCAAAAAATGAAAAAATATTATATAAGGATCTTATATCCAGTATAGCTATATTTAAAAATGAAAGCAAAATAGAGACATTCCTTGTAAACAAAACTGAGAAAATTTGTTTTTAGCTGCTCTTCCTTATAAATAATACTTAAGCACATTCTTTAGGCTAAAACTAAGTGTCCTCAGATGATAATTCATGTGCTTTTCTGTTGTTAAGCAACTCTCCTTTTCAACATGAACTCCCTTTAACACTTTTTATAAGCCAGGTCATCTACTGGTGACAAACTCCCTCAGTTTTTATTGTCTGGGAAAGTCTTTACCTGGCCTTCATTATTAAAGAACAGTTTTTTTGGGTAAAGTATTCTTGTTTGTCTTTTTTTATTAACTTTCAGTACTTTGACTATATCATTCTACTCTCTCCTGGTCCACAAGGCCTCTGCTTAGAAATCTGAATGCCCATTTCTTCCATGGATTTGGGGAATTTTCAACCATTTTTAAAATGAGCTTTCTGCCCCTTTCTCACTTTATTCTCCTTTTAGAACTTCCATATGTGTATTTGTTTATCTGATGGTTTCCCATAAGTCCTGTAGGCTTTCTTCACTGGTTTTAATTTGTTTTTTCTTTCTGTTCCTCTGACTAGATAATTTGAAATGACCTGTTTTCATGTTTATTGATTCTTTCTTCTACTTGATAGATTCTGCTTTTGAAGTTCTCTGTTGAATTTTTCAATTCATTGTATTTTTTATCTCCATGATTTTTGTTTGGTTTCTTATTATGATTTCTATTTTTTATTTAACTTATTATTTTGTTCATTTTTTGATGTTGCTTATTTATCTATCTATGTTCTCTTGTAGCTCATTGATCTTCTTTAAAATGATAACTTTGAATTCTTTGTCAAGTATTTCATGAATCTCTATTTCTATAGAGCCAGTTGCTGGATCTTTATTATTAATAGTATTTTCTTGGTGTCATACTTTCCTTAATTATTCATAATTCTTGTAGTATTGCATTGGTGTCTGTGTATTTGAAGTAGCAGCCACCTCCTCAAATCTTTACAGACTAGGTTTAGCAGGTTTAGACCTTCACTAGTCATTCTAGTCAGAGATTCTGTGCTGGTCAGCTGGCAGTGTCCACAGGCAATTTGGCTGGTAGAGTCCATGGGCAGACTTGCTGGTGAGATTCCTGTGCTGGACTATCAAGCCCATAGGCAGGTGGTGTTGGTACTCTGCCCATGAATAGTCAGGGCTGGAGCATGGCCTATGGGTGGTCTGTTGGAGTTGTTGCTAGGATGGTGGGTTAAGTATGACTGCTTCAGGGACTGCTGTTGGTTCCGTGGTTGGCAGGCATGGCTCCTGTCATGTACACAGCCAGATGGAACTATTTCTGGGAAACTAGCCTGTCTATGGGACTTGTATGCACTTGGGGCTGAAGCTGGGTCTGCAGGCAGACAGAGGTAATTGTAGGACTATACTCAGGTCCACATAGTTAGTGTGTCTGCTACCAGGGGCAAAGGCAGGCATGATTTCTGCCCATGTTCCTGGGTGGATGGAGCTACTTCCACATCCATGTGAGACTGGGGCTGGAGCCAAACTGCTTTCAGTTCTGCAGCCAGGTCCATGGTCAGTGGACCTCCTACTGGGGTATGAGGTATGGGCCTGCTTTATCAAAGAAGCTTCCCCGGTCTGTGCTCCACCAGAGTGTCACAATCTCCCTCCTGGATCCTGTAGCTTTCACAAAGGAAACGTGGCCATGGATGTTGCCAAACCAATGTTTCTGTGGGGAAAGAAGGGCTTGGGAATTCCTGTTCCTCCATCTTTCTGATGCCACTGTCCACCACTGAAGTATTTTTAATTGAATCAAAATGTTTTCATTGGTAAGTTACTCCTGGAATTTTATTGGCCTTTGCTTTATAGTTTATTTTCCTACTTGATACCTAAATTTTTAATTTGCACCACTTCCCACAAACCATATTCCATTCACTCAATATACCCATATTTCTATTTCCATATTATTTTATAATTTTGTATAAAATGTTTATGCTTCTATTTTCATCACCAATTATAAGTTATGTCTCATACATTATAAAATGAAGGTATAAATATCTTTAACTTTCCACCAGATTTTGTCTCCTTCTTTCCAAATGTGATTTATAATACCCAATGATAACATTTCCAATTCTGTGGAGCAATCAGCAAATTATATTAACCTTATATATAGAATGATATTGCAAAAGTTAGAAATGAATAAATAAATCATTTTTAAGTCAGCATATGATAAAACTTTAGTGGAGACATCAAAAAGCTTATATTATTAATCAGTTTCCTTCTGTATTTTTTTAAATTTTCATCAATTTTCATCATTGTAATTTCTTACACTCTTTTCCTTCACTATATCTTGTTCAATATTCTATTTGCACTTGAAAAGAATGTATATATTATTACTGTTGTGTAATCTTCTATAAATGTCAATTAGATCAAGTTGATCACTAACTCTGCTCATGTCATCAACATACTTCCTGAGTTTCTTTCCACTTCATTTATTAATCACTGGGAGAGGAATGTTTAAATCTTCAATTATAATTATAATTTGTCTATTCTTCCATTCTGTCTATTTATGTCTCCTGTAATTTACAGTGTGTTTTATATGCACACACATTTTATATTGTTTTGTCATCCTAGTAATTTTACCTTTTAATCATGATGACTCTCTCTTTGGTTGTCTTGGAGAGATCATAATGTCCAGGACAATGATGAATGTCTTACATTTTGTCCTGTTCTGGACACTGGGAACAATTTTTTTCCTTGCCTAACTGGTATGATTTTTTTCTTTTTTTGTAGATGCGTCTCTTTTTTTTACCAAGATAATATGATTTTAGAAATGATAAACATTTTGGATTTTATAAAACAATAAATAATTCAATGAATATACCTATTTTTTCAACCAAATTTAATGAAAATTTTCCTAGGCTAGAGATAGGTCTGAGACACTGGTAAACATTATTTGCATGGAAACATATTATCCCCATATTTGAGATCAAAATTCAACAACATACCACATTTATGATATTAATGAAGCATTTTTGGCTTGGTCTTTTTAACTGTACATTTATCTCTCATGGTTGCTTCCTGGGATGTAGGAAGCAGAGTAAGGTAAGGTTGAATGATAAAAAATTCTGGTGTGGGATATTGTGGCCTCTTTTATCTCTTTGTGTCTGATTATAACTCTGCCCCTCTCTCTCTGTCTTCAATCTGATGAGGAAGAATCACTCTCATTCACACACACATATACACATATACATTTGTGTGTATAACATGGTTTGACAGTATGTGTTATTTATATATTTGCAGAGACTATAACTTACTGACTCATATATATATGTCTACTCTGTAGCACAAAAATCAAATTAAAACAACTGACCATATCTATTCCTTTCACTGTTAATATATTACACTAAGGCCCATATAAAACTACTTTAATTTCAACGTATTTGATTGATCCACTATATAGAAATCAAGTATACAAATGGAAAAAACAACAGAAATTGATAAGGCAGGGCAAAGGTAAAAAGAGTATTTCAGGCAGAGGTAATCCCTGCAATTTTATTCACACTTCTCTATTTTTTACAACAAATTGCAGACATTATTAAATGAAGTGCCAGATGTTCTAAATATATGAAAATTTCATATACTCCTAAATTTATGTGAAATTTCACATGTATTTATTTTGTTATTAAGTCTAATTCAGAGAAGACTACGAATTCTTCTTTCATTCCCAGATTTAGCTTTCCTGATTCAAATCATGTTTTTTCATTGTATTTCAGAACATATCCTGCCTCTATTTTCTCAGGTACATAAGCACATACCTTTACATCATCATGAAACAAAACATTCAGAAACAGCACGATCATATCTTGTTTGGTTAATCATCTGTTTAATATGACTAACTCAGTATACATCAGAAAGAAATGATTAAATTCATACCAAAACAAAGCATAACCCCAGCCTTTGTACTCTGATAACATGTGATCCTTAAATAAGGTGATCATAGAAGCTCACAAGACAAAGGTAAACAGACAATAAAAAGACATACCTGAAATGCTTCCTCAAAAGGTTTCATAATTTCTGTGCCATTATAACCATAAACTCTAAAATTATAAGGTAAAAAAGTTCTGCAAAACAAAGATTAAAAAGTATTTAATGCACAAATTTGTTCCTTAAACTTTTATTTTGAAAAAGATATTTACTGTATTAATTATATATAGGTAGCTTGCCATAAAGAGAGAGGGAAACAGAGAGATTTTTTGAATGTATGAATTTTGTTTTAAATTTTACTAAAAATTTCTAGTCTTGAGATATTGCTTCACTCACTGTATTGTCACACTGTTTTTCAAAGACAATAGGAAAGCTTTTTCCTTGGGATATTTGCACCAGCTGTTGTCCCTTCCTGGGATGTTCTGCAACACAGTTCACTGTCTCATCAACTTGAAGTATTTGCATATATACCAACATCTCTGTGAGGCTTATCTCGACAAATTTATTTAAAAATTCAATTTTTTCAGTCACCAAAGCATAGGATTTATAAACCATACTTAGTTTTCTCTGTATTTTCCCAAGCATATATCACCTTCTAACATTCTTCCGATTCCATTTATTTATTATACCATTATTAGTTTCATCTGATGATGATATAAAGTCAGAGATGTGTATCTATTTTGTTTACAAATGCATCCCAAGCACTTAAAAGAATATCTGGAAAATAGCAAATGGTCAATAGGTATTGAACTAATATAACCTAAATCCAAAAATCACATGGTGATCTCACATTAAAATATTTTATTTGTAAATATGGGAGGAATATGCTAAAGAAAAAAAAAGGGTAGGTGTATGTGTCTCAGTTTAATTTCCCAAGTAACTATAAGGCTTTGTGACTGTCATGGCAGTCTAGATTTGTTGAAGTAAAAGGTGAAAGATCCAGACCAAAATTCACTGAGAAGCAAAGCAAAGTTTTTGCATTTTTATGTTTAGAAAAAGAAAATGACTCACGGTGGGGTGGGGCTCTAGAGAACACACAGATTCTGAGTTGAAAGACCTATGAAAAGACTTAGCTAGTGATCTAAGGCCACTGCTTCTTGGCAAAGAAAGGAAGAAGCCAAATAACCCACATTTGGCCCAAGGAGAAAGCCACTGCAAGGAAATTTAAAAAGAAGCATAACTTCTGATCATCATGTAGAACTTGGATGCAAATAATGAACACTTGAGGTATGTCAAACACATAGCTTCTCTCCCTGTAAAACTGTTTTTCAAAGTCGCATAAAGGGCCAAGCTTTTAATCTCTGAAAATCGAGCAAATTTTTTTGTCAAAATTGATGACACAGTATTAAAAAGATGTATATAATTCAAGCAGGAAGGCAAGGAAAAATTATATATATATCATCAGAAAAAGAAGACTAATGAAAAGCAAGATAAAATTCTTCAAAGTATCAAGAGGAAAAAAAAGAAAGACGTTACCTTTGAAGAACCAAAAATAATACTGCTACCTCAATAGAAATGAAAAGGCCAGGGTGGTGGTTCACTCCTGTAATTCTAGCACTCTGGGAAGCCAAGGCAGGTAGATCGCTCGAGGTCAGGAGTTCGAAACCAGCCTGAGCAAGAGCGAGACCCCAT
>VBSM01000500.1:8861322-8875052 GCA_008086735.1 Cheirogaleus medius
ATAATAAAGAAAAATCAAACTGAACTCCTGGAAATGAAGAATCTATTCAGGGAATTAAAAAACATAATGGAAAGCCTCAAGAACAGGGTAGCTCAAACAGAAGAAAGAATCTCAGAAATTGAAGATAACAATTTCCAATTAAATAAATTAGTTACACAGATAGAGCAGAGAAATAAGAGAAAAGAGCAAAGCCTACAACAGATGTGGGATTATGTGAAGAAACATAATGTGAGGGTTATAGGGATACCAGAAGGGGAAGAAGAAAACACTCAAGTGTTGGGTAAGCTATTTGAAGATATAAAAGAGGAAAATTTCTCAGGCCTTGCTAAAAAGCTAGACATACAAGTTCAAGAAGCTCAAAGGACCACTGGGAGATTCAATGCAAACAGGAAGATATCATGACATGCAGTCATCAGACTGACCAAATTATCAACTAAAGAGGCCTTTCTATGAGCTGTAAGACGCAAGAAGCAGTAACATACAAAGTTAAACCAACCGAATAACGCCAGACTTCTCTACCAAAACCTTACAAGCAAGGAAAGACTGGGGCCCCAATCTCATTCTACTGAAACAGAATAATGCCCAGACTAGAATCTTGTACCCTGCAAAACTAAGTTTTGTATACAAAGGAGAAATCAAGACATTCTCAGATAAGCAAAGACTGAGGGAATTCACCAAGACAAGACCAGCCCTTCTAGAAGTACTCAAAACAGTGTTACCCACAGATCAGCACAATAAACAGTCATGAATGTAAATCCACTCAAAAACTAAAGATCAAAGGCCAGATACCATAATGGCTCAAGAGAGAAAGCAAAGCAACAAAGTTCAACCCAACATAATGAACAGAAATCTGCCCTACCTATCAGTTATCACAATGAATGTAAAAGGCTTGAACTCCCCACTCAAGAGACATAGGCTGGCCGAATGGATGAAAAAATATAAGGCAAGTATCTGCTGCCTTCATGAAACATCTAACCTGCAATGATGCAGTTAGACTAAAGGTAAAGGGGTGGAGAACAATATTTCAAGCAAACGGAAGCCTAAAAAAAGCTGGCATGGTGGTGTTGATTTCAGATAACTTAGACTTTAAATCAAAAAAAGTAATAAAAGATAAGCAGGTCACTATATAATGGTGAAGGGTCCAGTTCAACAAGAAGACATAACAATTCTAAATATGTACGCACCTAACTTAGGTGCACCCAGATTCATAAAGCCAACTCTACTTGATCTAAACAACTGGATAAAGAACACCATAATAGCCATAGACTTTAACATCTGACTGACAGCACAGGACAGATCCTCCAAACAGAAAATTGACAAAAAAATAATGGACTTAAATGAACTTAAACAAAACTCTAGAACATATGTGCCCGACTGACATTTACAGGACATTCTTTCCGAAAACCACTGAATATATGTTCTTCTCATTAGCTCATGGGACATTCTCTAAGATTGACCACATCTTAATACAAAGAGCATGTCTCAAGCAATTTTAAAAAATAGAAATTATACCATGTATCTTTACAGATCACAATGGAATAAATGTAGAAATCACCCCTAACAGGAACTCTCATTTCTACACAAAGTCGTGGAAACTAAACAACATTCTGCTGAATGATCACATCATAAACAAGGAAATTAAGATGGCAATCAAAAGATTCTTTGAACTATATGACAAAGGAGACACAAGTTATCAAAACCTGTGGGACACAGCTAAAGCAGTCCTGAGAGGAAAATTTATTTCCATAAATGCCTATATCCAAAAGTCAAAAAGATCACAAATAGACAAACTAATGAATCCTCTCAAAGAGCTGGAAAAAGAAGAACAGACTGACCCCAAACCCAGCAGAAGAAGTAAAATCATTAATATAAAATTGGAACTAAATAAACTGACAACAGGGAAACTATATGGTGGATTAATAAAACAAAAAGTTGGTTCTTTGAAAAAATAAACAAAATTGACACACCTTTGGCTAGACTAATGAAAAGCAGAAAAGAAAAATCTCTAATAAGCTCCATCAGAAACAATAAAGCAGAAATTACAACGGATGCTATGGAGATACAAGATATTATTTGTGAATACTACAAAAACCTTTATGCACACAAACTGGAAAATGTGGAGGGAATGAACAAATTCTTAGAAACACAAGCCTCCCTAGGCTCAACCAGGAAGAAATAGAATTCCTGAACAGACCAATATCAAGTACTGAAATAGAAACAGCAATAAAAAAAAAAAACCTTCCTAAAAAGAAAAGTCCTGGATCAGATGGTTTCACACCCGAATTTTACCACACCTACAAAGAAGAACTGGTGCCTATCCTGCAGAACTTATTCCACAACATTGAGAAGGATGGAATCCTCCACAACACATTTTATGAAGTAAACATAATCCTGATACCAAAACCAGGAAAGGATGCAACAGAAAAAGAAAACTACAGACCAATGTCCCTTATGAATATAGATGCAAAAATTCTCAACATCATAATAGCCAATTGAATCCAGGTGCTTGTCAAGAAAATAATCCATCACAACCAAGTGGGCTTCATCCCAGGGATGCAAGGATGGTTCAACATACACAAATCTATAAATATAATCCACCATATAAACATAAGCAAAAACAAAGACCATATGATCCTCTCAATAGACACAGAAAAAGCATTTGACAAAATTCAACACCCTTTTATGATAAGAACGCTTAACAAAATAGGCACAGACGAGGCTTACCTAAAAATGATACAAGCCATATATGACAAACCCACAGCCAACATCATACTGAATGAGGAAAATTGAAAGCATTCTCACTTAGAACTGGAACAAGACAAGGTTGCCCACTATCTTCACTTCTATTCAACATAGTGCTGGAAGTCCTTGCTATAGCAATTAGACAAGAGAGCAGAATTAAGGGCATCCAAATGGGAGCAGAAGAGATCAAACTCTCAATCTTTGCTAATGACATGATATTATACCTAGAAAGCCCCAAAGATTCAACCAAGAGACTCCTTGAATTGATAGATAAATTTGGTAAAGTCTCAGGATACAAAATCAATACACAGAAATCAGAGGCATTCATATATGCCAACAACAGTCAAAGTGAGAACCAAATCAAAGACTCACTTCCCTTCAAAATAGCAACAAAGAAAATAAAGTACCTAGGAATATATTTAACTAAGGAGGTAAAAGACCTCTACAGGGAGAACTATGAAACACTGAAGATGGAAATAGCAAAGGATTTAAGCAGGTGAAAGACCATACCATGCTCGTGGGTCGGAGAATCAACATTGTTAAAATGTCTATACTACCCAAAGTTATCTACAGAGTCAATGCAATCCCCATTTAAATACCATCATCATTTTTCACAGATATAGAAAAATAATTTTACACTTTGTATGGAACCCGAGATGACCCCGTATAGCAAAATCAATCCTAGGCAATAAAAACAAAATGGGAGATATCAAATTACCAGACTTCAAACTATACTACAACATACTGGGAAGCTTGGAGCCATGGCAGAGACCCTTGGCCAAAATAGAAATAAAATAAATAAAATAAAATAAATATACTAACTAGTGATTTATAATGTTCTATTTAGAGTCAAAAACTCCCTTATTTAGAGTCAAAAACTCCCTTGAGCATCTGAATTAGCTTGTCTACATTGTTTACTAAAACTACATAGATTAACTGTCTATAATTTTTACCTAGTCACATAGTCTGTTTCCAGGTCCTTGACTAATGGGGTAGAAAAGACCTGTCAGTGAACTTGTGCCTTGGGTTTCCTGAGGATGAGCTATCTCGTAGATGTCTTCTTGGTTGCTTGGTGATTTGCACCTCTGGTGCAAACATGAGCCCTGCCTAATCTTGCCCTGTACTCCCTTGTTCCTACTTTTGCAGTCTATCCTTTCTGTATGAAGTCTATGTTATTATTGTAATAAATATTTCATGAGTCCTTTCATTTGTGCAAACCAATGTCTTAACTAAAATCAAAAGTAAAATAATCCTAAAGTATTAATAAATGCAATCAAATAATTAATAAAAAGATAATATATCAAAAACAAGTAGGGCTCATTCGTGTCTGTTGAGAGTGAATGCAGTGTCACCCTGTTTGTACATAAACTGTTGGCCAAGGCTGAAACTAACCAGCTACCAAGATACCTTGGATAGGGGCTAAGAGGGCTTGAGGGAGACCAATAACAATAGTCACTGAAGGCTTCATTACTCCACCAGCAGGGACTCCCCAATATTACTCACTTTATTCTCATCAGTTGCATGTAAAATGTAAAAAGAGTGAAATATTTGCATTTTATTTTTACTATAGATTCAGTCATTCATATCTGAAATGTCTGATTTATAACATTTTATTTGTTGTTACTTTATTGATATTTTGCAATAATGTTTTGAATTCTTTTGAGCCAAGGGTTATTTGGTGACCACTACTGAATTTGTAAATAGCTGGTGCTTCTTTGATTAAGCATTTGTAATTATGTTCTAACGTTATTGTTCTAGTCATCAATAATGTGATTACTATTCAAAAGAACAAACTTTTGTTCTAGTATGTATATGATTGTTTTTATTTATATGCATTTTGACTGCTTGTGTGCAAGAGAAGAACCACATTATTTGTAAGGTTTATGTGACTCACCAATAATGTCACCATTAATTTTATTGCATATTCTAGACCATGTTTCCTACTACAAAAACGACAGAGCTTAAGAAATGTTCTATGACTGCATTTTGATTCAGGTCTTCTTATATTTTGAACCAATTATACTTTATATATTTCAATCTCTAATAAGCATCATAAATATATTTGTGATGGAGAAAGTTATTCATAACATGCTTTAGTCCTGATCACTGGCTTTCTCTCAGGCCCTTCACTTGGCATTCTAAAGTGGCACCTGTTTGTGAGATTCTATTTTGGATCTTCCCTATGTATATCTCAAGAATTTTTGAGTCAGTTTTTGATACATGGCTTCAAACTTGTACCATCCATCTTACAGAAAACATTTTCTACAGTTTATGATGTATAAAATTTTAGGTTTGCAGCCCTGAGTTCTAGAAATGATGCAGATGTTTTTCTTATTAGTGTATTGATTTGGTAATTTCTGTCTTTCATTATTTTTAGAAGTCTATTCTTATTACTTAAAAGTGGATCATTTAAATTTTGACTTGTCTTTATTCCTTAGTATGTTGTGCTTGTTTTACTCAAATTCCTCAACTGGCATGGGATTGAGTTTAGTTAATTACCATTGTAATTTAAGTCCTTAATACATTCTAACAGGGTATGTAAACTAATTACAAATTTTCCATGATTCATGTTATTAGATATTAGCATATCTATCTTCTCACATAATAAGAATCTGCTATGATTTTTGAAATAAAAGTTGAAGATAAAGAAACTTAAAAACAAGCCATGGCATACTTATGTTTTAAGAAAGATAAAATTATCAAAATTCATCCTCCATGAAACCTCTTAGATCACCAAATAGAAATCTGGAGCTACTGGGAACCAGGAAGACGGGAACATACACTGTGAATTCAAGTTATAGATATTTACTGCATAGACTTTTAAGAATACACAAGAAAAATAAGTAACTATGAACATTTTTGAATGTCAAATAATTACATTCTAGATAATTACAAATAATAATTATAAATAGAACAAAGATAGTTGATAAAATAATGAAGATCACCTACTTTTGCGTTAGGTTCAGAATAAATATTTTTCCTTCAATTACAACTTTGTAGGATACCTGGTAGAAGAGTACATTAAAGATAAAGAAAATGAGAGAAATGTTAGGATAACCACCATTTTACGTTAATGATAATTACATTCTAAAATACACTAATACAATAAAAAGGGAAAAATTTAGAATTTAATGTTGATTTATTTTAATAAAATTTTATATTAAAACCTCAGCTTTCATAATACAAATAATGGATAAAAGAACTTGTTTAATTTCTTATTTGTTAAGTTTTAAATTTATCCAATAAAACAGAATCTTAAAAATGGATTGTTTTTATCCAATAATTGTGTTAGCTTAACAGTGAGGCCACTGCAAAACTTATGCTTAGACAGAATATAACTAATTTACTCTCTAGAAATATAGTAGAGCAAAGAATTAACAGCATATAATATATAATATTTATAGGTTTTATAAAATTTGTTCCAATACCCATTGATTTATTTTATTAATATGAAGACTAAAAAATAGTGTCTGACAAAAGGACAATTTAGTCTCTATAGGTCAATTTGCAGAGTTTTGACATCTTTGCATTGTTGGACCTTTCAATCCAAGAGCATTGATTATTTATTATTTTCTTTCACCTTGTTTAATTTTCCTCAGTGAGGAGGTTTTTCTTTTCTTTGTTAGATTTATTTACATTTAGATTTTTTTTAGCCAAAACCCAAGTGCCATACATTTAGACTTTTATGTAGTAGAAATTATATCTTTTTAAAATTGTGTTTCACATTTTTTTGATTGGCAGAATAGAAAACACCTGATTTTTGTATCTCAATCTTGTTTTCAGAGAATTAGCTAAATTATTGTATTAATTCTAATTATCTCTAATTTATTTTGAATTTTATTGTGTATACAATTATTTCATCTGCAAATAATGATAGTGCTATTTCTTCCCCTACAGTTATTATGCCTACTTGATGTTTTTGTTGTTTTCTTTCTTTATTGCATTGGCTAGTACTTCCAGGACAATGGTAAGTAGAAAAAATAATATTGAACATCCTTGTCTCTTTCTTGATCTCTAGAGGAAAGCTATCGATATTTGAACTTTATGTATATTTCTTAAAAGGCATTTGAATTTCTCTTTTTAAATACATTTTATTGTGTATATTTAAGGTATATAACATGATGTTATACATATATAGTAAAATAGTTACTATAATGAAACAAATTAACATATCTATTATCTCACATAACTGTTTTCACTATGTTTTTCTCCTTGTGGCAAGAGCAGCTATAATCTACTCATTTAGCAAAAATTCTAAATATAATACATCATTATTAACTATAGTACTCATGTTGTACATTGTACCTTTGGATTTATTTCTCCTCTGTATCTCACTATATCCACTTTTTCATCCCTGTTAATAGTCTTTTATATTTTTATTCTGTGTTGCCTTAAAGACCATTTTTGCTTCATGGAACTATGGCTATACAAGCCAATTGTTGTTTACTGTTTGTTTTGTGTAATTTTTCTTATTTTGTGTTCAGTCTTCTTATTTCTCTATAATTAAGGTATGTCTCTTATAGTTGTATTCTTAAATCCAATCCTCAATATGTTTTCTAATGCATTTAATCAATTAAAATCAATTAATTTAATTAAATATCAATTAATTTAATATTTAAATTTTATTATTATTCCCTACTAGATTGAGATTTATACACCCTTTCTATTATTTTAATGGTTAATATTACAATTTTATATTTCAATGTGTTTTGTTATACATATTCACCACTTTTTCACCAAATCCTGCTTATATGTTAGTTTGTCCTAGTTTCAGTTTCTACCTACTGAAGTACATTGTTTTAATTATTTTTTCCTCTTTTAATCTGGAAACTGTTAATACAGTATACCCTAATTTCTGAAGGATATTTTATCTGAAGGATATTTTATCTGAGCAAAAGATTCTATAATCAAATTTATTTAAAGTCAGAAAATAGAAGCTCTTATTTCAACTTTTTCTCATTCCTATTGTTGATTTTGAGAGGTCTCCTCTTATAGCATTTATCACTTCAGTACAGATATTCTTTCTTTCATCACGATTGTCTTTAAGGCATTTCATTTGTTTTGATATTCTGTATTTCACTGATATGCCAAGGCGTTACTTGACTTTTATTTATTCTTCCTTGGATTTCTGATACCTGACCTGAAGATTCAATTTTTTTAAACCATTTTTCAGTTAATATATGTTCAATATTACCTTTTTTGCCCCTTTATTCTCCCTCCTTCAGGAATGCCAATTATTCTAGATTAAGCTTCTAATTCTACCCTCCTTGTCCCTTAGCCTTTTATATGTTTCATTAGTCTTTTCAGCTATCTCCAATCTACTGTTAATTCTTGACTTTTATATTTTCATACTGTATTTTCCACTTTTGGAAGTTCCATTCAGTTACTTAAAAAAACCTTTTAGTCTTTTTAGGTTGAATCTTCTCTTCTTATAATTTATATTCTTTATTTATTAATTATAATAATTTTACAGAAACATTGTTTCATATCATATCTGTAGTATTTGTTGAATCAGTAAGTATAGTCGCCTCATTGATCCAAAAAATATTCTTAATTCCTTACTACATATCTGCACTATTCTAGGCAAGGGGGATACAGACATTAACAAAATAGACAATTTTTTCCCTCATGAATCTGACAGTTGAAGATGGTTGTTTTTTCTTTTTTACTTTGCTATCTTATATGAGTCAGGTGATTCCTGTTTGAAGATATTTTCCTTTAAATAGAGTTTGTGTTTATTTTCTAATTCAGTTAGTATCCTCAGAATATTTTTGTATTTAAAAAACTCTCTTAAAATACTTTTAAAAGCCTCATCCTTTTCCTCTATTTAAATAATTAAAGTTTTATAAATAGACATGCATTCTTTTAAAAAAAATTTAACCTGAAATATCTGTATTATGGTGACAAGTAGATAGTTGCTAAGGAAATATTCGCATTTAAATTACCAGACTATCTTCTATCCAACCAAAAAGAAAAATGAAGGTACAATGTCTAAAGTAACATCTCAGTTCTTCAGAAATGATTCTAAAACTTAGTAAAAAAGGCAAGAAGCTTTTTAATTCAAAGAAAAAAAAGGATTAATCCTAAACTAAGATGAACTAAAACAACATGAAAAGAACAGTCTTAATCGTTAACATATTTGCAATCAAGATGGAAAAAATCATTAAAATAACACATCATTAAGTCAGATGATCATTATCCATATAAGGAAGGTCTAGGCTTACTCAGCAAAAAAGAAATTCCCCAAATATAGCCTGGTGAGTGAGTGAGAAGAGAATCTCCAAACAGATAAAGCCAGGAATCATTCAAAGACATCCAGGAAGGAAACATTTAGAAGTAGGGACTTTTTGTAGGGAGTTTTGACATATAGCATCACTGCATAATTTATCTCTATGAAACATTGTAAATCCTGGCTCATTTTCTAAAGGGCTTTTCAACTCAAGAAATATTGGGTATAAATAAAAAAATTCAGCAAGTGTGCATGGATAAAAATGGCAGGTTACCTTTTCAGGATTGAATTATTTACATATTTTTTAAATCGTGAACAATGTTAATGGTTATTTACCTCCACTTCAATCCCTTCACTTACAACTGAATGTGTTTTCACTGGAACTGTAACTTCCACAAGTAGTCTTTCAGAATCTGCAATTTGCAAAATGTTTTATGAGAGCAATACCCATCACCTTGTAGTTTTCTTCATCGTTTTCTCATCTCAATGCATAATCTGTATTCTATACGCCACCGCTCCTCTCATTTTTACCATCTTTTCAAATACGCTCAACTCCCGTTTCTTTCTAGGATCGCAAGAGTTGGGGATTTTTTGTCTTGTCTGGTTTTGGTTTTGTTTTATTGCTTCAGGAGCGCTGCGCCGGGCACGGTGTGGTAACCGCGGGCCAGCAGGCCGAGCTCGCTCCGCGTCAACCCGCATCTGGGACCTTTTCAATCCAGAGAGGCCGCCGGCCGGTCTCGGCCTTGCCGTTGTCACAGACGCGCGGCAGCGACCCAGACCCCGTCTCGGGCAGCCCGGAGCCGGGGCCCCTGCGGCCGGTCCCGGGCAGAGTGGGGAGCCCTCGCTCGCCCGCGTGTTTGGGCCGGACACGGCGGCGGGGTGGGGCCGGGACTGGGGACCCTCCCAGGGACGCCCCGCGCCCGCGAGTACTCACTCTGGCCCGCCCAGAGCCGGCCGAGCCAGCCCAGCAGACACAGGACGCGCAGCATGGCTCCGCCGCGGTGGCCCAGGCGGGGGCGGTTGGCGCGGGGCGGTTGGCGGCGCGGCGGCGCGAGAGCCCGGCCAGGGCGGCGGGGGCTGGGGACGCCGCCCGTCTTAAGGACGAAGACGCAAGGCCTCCCTGAGACCTGACGGCTGTTTGAGGCTTTAAAAAAAAAGCAGAATCACTTCCAAAAAGACAGCTGAGGATCAGGAAGGCTCATAAGCATTTCTTAATTGAACTCTTCATTGAACACAAAATCAGTACCACACGCACAGCTCCATCCATATTCAAGTGAACAAACCAGTGTAATTAGTACCCGGATGAAGATACAAAGTACAGCAACCAGAGCCCCCAGCCTGTCCCCATAATCATGACCTCTAATAGCCGCAGGTTAGTTTTTATCTGCTCTTGAACTTTTACAGATAGAACCAATGGCCATGTACCCTTTTACATTTGCGTTCTTTTAATGTGATGACTGTAAGATCCACCCATGGCAACAAGTTTGTGTTTTCCTCATTCATCTGTATTACACATTGAATAGATGTAGCATCATTTGTTTTTCCATTGTGCTATTGATGAACATTGATTTGTATATAGTTCCAGCTATTAAAACAATATTTAGCTATAAAAATTCCCATATATGCCTTTCTGCCATGGCCCATTTACAGGACGAGGGACGAACACAAAACACAAAGAAACACACAAAGAAAGACACAGACACACACAGACGGTACAAGACTGCAGCGCTGAGCACACCAGTCGTTTTATTTTTATACCATAAAAATCAAAGTTACTTCCTTATAGGTGACCACCCAGGCATTGCAGCAATGGCCATAAATTCCAAAACACGTAGCCTAAGGACACAGATGTCCCATGACTCAGGGTCTTAATGCGGTTGCTTAAGGCGACGGCCATAAACAAAAGGTTGAGATAAGCATCGATAAGCAATGCAGCCACAAAGGGAAACTTTCCATTCCCATCCCCTTCTGCCTGGCCCCTTGGGGCTGTGCCTGTCTTAGGTTGTTCCTCCTTGAGGAATCTTACCCGTCATTGACTAACCAACCATCCCATGAGCTCAGGCAGTACCCATAAGGGCAAGATGTTTATCAAGTGGCCTCCAGAGCCCCAGGGCTGTGGGGCTGGGCAACATTTGCTTACGTGCAGAAGCTCAAACTCTTTGTTATGTGTCCCGCCCGCGGGACAAGTTATTGGTGGGGTCTGCGAATGGGGAGTGGGACCTGGGGAAGGAAAAGACACGAGAAATGGAGACAAGACAGGAGTCTGATCAAGTCAGTTTATTGGCAGAACGAGGTAGGCATATATACCGGAGAGAGGGGAGTGGGGAGGAGCTTAGGAGGATGACCATATAGGGAGAGGAAAGTCCCCAACCCTCTGCACGCGTAGATTCAGGGAAACCGAAACCGAAAGCTAAAACTTTCTGTTTCCCAAGGGCCAGGCATCTATTTTATGGTAAGGGTCGGGCATGCCTGAGCACGCCCCGGCAGCCATGTTGCTCATGGCTCCGGACAGTTATGCCTTCAAGCAGCAACCTTGTTTGTTAAGTGAACCTAAGCCGGAACTTATGACTCTCATGCCGCTCTGGGCTGGGCATGTACTTCTCCTAAGGTTAATTCTTACCCTACATAATTATTTTGCAAGTCCTCAACATCTCCCCCTATTCTTTTCTATTTTTGCAGACAAACACGCTGAAACACAGCCATGACATTTTGTTTCTGCCGTTGTTGGATCACTTGCTTTCTCTTCCAGCACCTATAAATTAGAAACACAATACATGATAAAAACAAGAGGATGCCTAGATCACTTCCAATGCTACTAAGCATAGTTTTTAAGGAGACCAAGGGGTTGGCCTGAGATAATCCATTAGCTAAGCCGGAGAAGAATTCCTCATTATTAAACTCCGGCAGATTCTCTTGAAATGTAGAGGTTATTTCTTGTTCCAATTTTTTAAGGTCATCAGTTAAATTCTTACCTCCAGTCAACAATTTTCGCATAGACTTCCAATGTTGACTGCTATTGAAAGGGATAGGAGTAACACAAAACCGGGAGGAGTTCCAGTCACAACAGAGAAAAGACTGGGTCTTAAGGACCTGAATCTGATCTCCCAGCCACGGAACTGTGCTTTGTAACTGAATAATCTCGCCCTCAAGGCGAGTATCAATCCACAATTGATGTTGCCACAGTTTGTGTGAATCCTCATGCCAGTTACCCACAAAGTCAGCAGTTTGCACAGAGTGATGTAAGGCTACTCCAGCTACAGTAGCCGAGGAGGCAATAGCAATTAAGCCAATTACTGCCATAATTATAAGACCAACAAATCTCTTTGTCCTGTGAGCCAGCAAAGAAATCTTATTTAAGAGGGTGGTGACTAAGGCTGAATTGCCCCAAGGTCGAGATAGACTGACAGGTAGCCATATCTCAGTACGAGCTCTGAGGATATACAGGCTATGTTGGGATCTATTAAAACCAGCCCATGAAGTAAAATTCAAACAAGTAAATAAAGCACAGTTGCCTGGACATGTCAATTTTCCGGTGGACTGATTCCAGTAAACAGTTCCCATAAGTAGGAGATAGGGATAGGAGACACAGCTAATATAGATCTAGAGGAACGGTGATGGAGAGTTACTTCCATTCCTCTATGTCCCTCAGAGGACATATTCCCAACCCAAACCTTAACCCATCCTCCAGAGGCTACAAGTTTCCATAGGTGTCCTTGTTTTTATGAGCCTCCAACTAGGTGAGGCTGGGGAGGAGAAAGGCCTTTATCATGTCAAACAACTGTTTCATTAGCAACAGCCTTGATGGTATCTCCCTGTACTTGCCAGCACAAAGAACGGCCGGAGAAATTTTCTTTGAAGTCGCCATAAGGGCTCCAATCAACAATCTTAGGGTTATTATGGATTTCTTTCAAAACTTTTCCTCTACATATATTCCATTCAAAATGAGCCATAGGAAGTTCAATATGAGGCATAGAACAAAGAGGCAGGGATGGGGGTCTTTCAGTCAAATTAGACGCCACTCCTTTAAATCTTTTCATAGATAACAACACAGTACAGGTGGCAAATGTGGAGGAATTATATTGTAAACCCCATGCCTGATGATAAGAGGCTGATAAACAATGATCTCCTGCTCCAAAACAAATGGGATAGCCTTGAGCATAAGTAGAATAATTAGAAATCACCCTCCCTTCATCTGCGGGATGCGGTGACTGATATTGGAATGGAGGGGGCAGCCATTCTGAATCATTAGTATAAATGAGAAATTCTGGCTCACTCCAAGATACAGCCTTAAAAAGGGGAGGATGTGGAACATAAGCCCAATATACGTGAGGAGCATCAGAAGTGTCAATTAGGCCAGTTACAAAAAAGCACAAAAGTAAAAAAGCAGCAAGAAGGTTATGGGGCGGCCATAAGCTTTCTGCAAAGGAGGTGAAGAGGCAAAATGATGCTCTGCTGCCAACGCATGGAAATCCTGTCAAAAATTTTAAAAATTGAGGGTATAAAGGGCATGGAGTAAGTGTCGATGAGGAGATTCCCGGACTCCCCCTTTTTGTTTTTGTAATTGAAGCTTAAGTGTACGATTTGCTCGTTCATTGATGGCTTGTCCTTGGCTATTAAAAGGAATTCCTGTGATATGTTGAATGGAATACAGTGTTAAAAAATTAGCAAGTTTTTGAGAGGTATAAGCTGGAGCGTTATCCGTTTCGAGAGTCGCCAGAAGTCCCATGACAGCAAAACAGGAATAAAGATGAGTAATAAC
>VBSM01000500.1:8879051-8893366 GCA_008086735.1 Cheirogaleus medius
GTGCAGAAGCTCAAACTCTTTGTTATGCCTTCAAGCAGCAACCTTGTTTGTTAAATGAATCTAAGCCGGAACATATGGTTCTCATGCCGCTCTGGGCTGGGCACATACTCCTACTCCTAAGGTTAATTCTTAAGCTGCACAATTATATTGCAAGCCCTCAACACCTTTTGGTGTACATACGTAGGGATTTCTATTGGGTATATTTCTAGAATGAAGTTGCTGGATCACAGAGATGGTACTTCCAGAGTTTTCCAGGATTGTGGTACTAATCTACACTCCCACCAGAAGTGTATGGAAGTTCCATCCAGTTCCTTCCTATCAGTGCCTGTGCCTGTTTCCTCTCTTTCTCTCTCTCTCTCTCATTTTGGTGGACCTGTAGAGGTCCTACATTTTGGTTTTAATTTGAATTTTCATGGCTGTTAATGAACCTTAGCAAAAATTATCAGTTTATTGCCATTTTATATAGATCCTTTGGTAAATGCCTGTTTGAGACTTTGGTCGATTTTCTAATTGGGCTGCTTTGTCTCTTTCTTATTATGTTTAGAACCTGCTCATGTATTCAAGATATGGTTCCTTTGTTGGATATAATGATTGCAAACTTTTTTTTTTTTTTTCAGACAGAGTCTCACTCTGTTGCCCGGGCTAGAGTGCCATGGCGTCAGCCTAGCTCACAGCAACCTCAGACTCCTGGGCTCAAGTCATCCTCCTGCCTCAGCTTCCTGATTAGTTGGGACTACAGGCATGTGCCCCCATGCCTGGCTAATTTTTTCTATATATATTTTTAGTTGGCCAATTAATTTCTTTCTATTTTTAGTAGAGATGGAGTCTCATTCTTGCTCAGGCTGGTTTCGACCTCCTGACCTTGAGGGATCCGCCCACCTGGGCCTCCCAGAGTGCTAGGATTACAGGCATGAGCCACTGCACCCAACCGATTGCAAACATCTTATGTGCTGGGGCTTGCTTTTTCACTTTTAACAGATTTTTGTATATACAATTAGTCATATTCAGAAATTTTATTTTATTCCAAATGTTTTTATTTTAATTGAATGTATTTCATCATGGATGTTGAATTCTATCGTATACTTTTTCTGCACAAATGATGTGATCATATAGTTTTCTCCATTTTTTGTTAGTTATTAATTAAAATTATTGATTTTCCAGTGTTGAAACAAACTTGTATTCCCAGAATACATGCTATCTGATCATAATACGTTATATTTTGCAGGTCTGATTTGACGATATTTTGCTTTTCCTAAGCAAAATTTTGCATCCATATTAATGAAAAATTTATAATTTTCTTGTAATGAGCTTGCCAATTTTTGTATCAGAGATATGCTGCCCCCACAAAAGAAATGGCATCCTTTTCTATATTCTTTGAAATAGTGTAATATTGTGAATATTTCTTCCTGTAATGTTTTTCATTAATAGCATTTAGAACTGGAGCAATTAGGATCTGGAGTTTTCTTTGTGAGATGGTTTATTTACTAATAGGTCTAATTTCTTTAAAATAGTTAGATATTCTTTCTCCTTGTATTTGTTGGAAAAAGTTTTGCTTCTTAAGAAATCTGTCCATTTCTTCTAAGTTGTTGAATGTATTGGTAAAAGTTGTTCAAAACACCCTCATTCCTCTATCGTCATTTTAAGGTCTGTAACATCTGTAGATGTCTTTTCATTCTCAATATGGATAATTTGTGTTTTTTCTTTATTCAAGGTCAGTAGTTTTTGGAGTTTATTGTTTTTATTATCTTTAAATAGTACTCAGTTTTGGATTTCTTTATTTTTTTCTATTATATGTTTGTTTTCTGTTTTTGTTCTTGTGTTCATATCCTTTTTTTTTTTTTTTACTTTGGAAGTAATTTGTTCTAGCTTCTAAGATTGAAAGTTTATATTATTCATTTTTAAACCTTTCTATGTCCCACTTATTCCTCCCTTTCTTCCTCCCTCTGAACCCCTGGCAACCACTGATATTTTTTACCTTTTCCATAGTTTTGCCTTTTCCAGAATGTATAGTTGGAATCATCAGTATGAACCCTTTTCTGTTTGACTTCTTTCACTTAGAAATTTAAGGTTCCTTCAAGCCTTTTCATAACTTGGTGAGTTATTTTCTTTTATTGTTGAATATTATTTCATGGTATCAGAGACTACATGTGTGAGTGTGAGTATGTGTGTGTGTGTGTGCGTATCTCAAAAAATGTGTTAATATTTGGTTTACTTAAATAATTTAAATATGAATTTTTAAAACTCATACAGATAAATTCTCTCTGCTTTTAGTTTATATTAGTTTTTATTTTTGTCTTCAATTTTGAAGTACATTTTTGATGGGCATAAATTCTATTTTGACAGTTTTTATTTCAATACCTTAAACATTTCATTCCAGTGCTTGTTGCCTTCTATTGCTTCTAATAAAAGTTTGATTGTGATTTCTATTACTTCTAACATCATTCTTACTATTGTTCTTCAGGATGTTTTTTGTCTGCTTGTTTTAAATGATTTCTCTTTATCTTTGTTTATCAGAGATTGATTACAATATGCCCAGATGTGTAATTTCTTTATGGTGTTCATTCTCAGAATTTGAGAAATTTGCTGTGTCTCTGTGTCTATCATCTTTAACCATTTTTAAAAACCCTTAAATATTTTCTTTTCATATATTTTACCTACCTTATTTCCTCTCTTCCTCATTTTGTGAATTGGATTGTGTATAGATTGGATCATTTTATATTTTCCCACAGTCTCTGAAATTCTGCTCTACTTTTTTCATAATCCTTTTTCCTTGTTTTAATTTGAATAATTATAGTGATAGCCTGTGCATTAGGAAAATGTAATCTTTCGGTTTGTACTCATTCTACGATGGTGGATGTGTTACCATAGCTGGCACAGTGATGGTTCGGGAAGGTAATGACAGCAATGGGGAAGATTGTGCAGATTCATTGAGCAGATGGATCCCGGCCTCACGAGCACGACCAAAACAATGCAAAAGGCAACTGTGGGAGAGTGATGTCAGCCAGATGGTGGAATAAGACTTTCCAGCACTTGTCCCCTCCCAGAAACATAAATTTGAACAACTATTCACAGGCAAAAATACCTTGACAAGAGCTAAGGAAGCCAGATGAGTGATTATAGCACCTGAGTATAACACAGAAATAAGAAAAGACACTATGAAGTGAGTAAGAAGGACAGTTTCCCATTACCTATGTCACCCCAGCCCGACAGCCCCAGGCTTCAGCATGCTGCAGCACCCACTGTAAAACCCAAACAACAGACAGACAGAGAGACTCTCTAAAAGAAAATGATAGTTATTCGGTAGTAGCAATGCAATGAGAATACGTGTGCCTTAGTAAGCTATGTGCTTGTATAAAGAGGTTGAGGTAAAGGGAAGTTTCTAAAGGTCAAACCAGGAGGCTTACATAAATTGTTTTGATTCTACTATGCTTGACAACAAGAATCAATAACAAAGGTGGCATCAGTTCAAGGCTACACGGGCAAATGCTGGACAGATGTTCTTGCATGGACATTTTCAGTATAGGTTACAGTGGCCTTGGGGCAAGGTTGTGGTTTTTTCAGTCTTCTTTGATAGTTCCTGTTATCGGGCACATGTGGGTAAATCCCTCCCTCCAGGGCCTTCCCCATCTACTTATGAGGGGTTGACATATTGGCTCCATTTGGATCCTGGCAACTTTCACACAGCTGATCCTTGTAGTCCTAACCATCAGGCTGGCTTTTGAAAATCCAGTCTCCAGGAGCACCCCAGTGCCAGGTCAACACCCAAGGATCCCAGCTCCACTCAGACCCCCATGGTGGCATCCCAGGCACAGTGCTGGCAGGTATAGACTCAGCCCCCAGCCCAATGCTCTTGGACATAGGTTTCAGGCCCACCAAATGTAAGGCCAACCCCTGCAGTTCTAGGCTCTAGGCCAGTTGCCATGAACTCAGGGTGTTGGTTGGCCCAAAGGACCAGACTGGCCCAGAGCTGAGGCCAACCCACATGACACTAGGCTTCAGGCCAGCACCAGTGCCAGAACAGCCCCTGCAGCCCCGGATTCCAAACCAGCTCCCACAGACCCGGCCTCCAGCCTCTCACCAGAGCCCAGTCAACACCTGTGGTCTTAAGCACTTGGCTGGCACTAATGGGCTCAGCTTCCACAGACCTAGACTCAGGACTACCACTGTGGACCCAGGGTTCAGGCTGGCCTCCCCAGACTCAGGAACCAGGCCTTACCCCACAAACTGAGCTGCCAGGCCAGATCCTGTGGAATCAGGCTCTAGATCATACATGTGACTCCAGGAACCAAGCCAGCACCCACAAACCCAGGCCATTAGCCTGCCCAAGCATGAAGCTTACCTAAGTGTAAGACCAGTCCCCATGACCCCAGGCTCTAGTGTCCCTAGGGTCCAAGATCACCCCCAGTACAATTTGGTGCTAGGCTAGACCCTATGGAATGAGGCTTCAAAAGCACCTCCTATGAAACCAGGACACAGGCTTAGGCTTAGCCTCATGCCAGGTCAACACCCATTGCCTTGGGCTCCAGACACATCTTTATAGACCTGGGATTCAGACCTGCTTCCATGGACTCAGTCCACAGGTCCACTCCAGGGGATCCTGGCACCAGGCTAGCCCTGTTGGACTTAGGATTCATACCCACCCCAGCAGACCCAAACTCTTGGTCCAGCCCAGTGGATCCAAGCTCTAGGCCCAACCCCATGGACATAGGTAATAAGCCTGCCCACCAGCTGACCCAGGCACACAGCCAGCCTGACCAAGGACTCCAGCTGCAAGACTGCCTACAGATCACATCAGATGGCCTGCTCAGAATCTCTGGATGGATGATGGGTGAAGGGTTTACCTTGTCAAAATGGTTACCAGTCAAAGGGTTACCAGTCTGCAAACACTAGAATGTATCCCTATTTATTCAAATGCTCAGGCACTAACACACAGTCACAAGAATCACGAACAATCAGGGAAACATGACAATACCAAAGGAAAAAATTAAAGCACCAGTATCTGACACTAAAGAAATGAAAATTTATGAACTATCTGCCAAAGAATCAAAAATAATTTTCTTGAAGAAGCTCAATGAGCTATAAGAGAATACAGATAAACACCTAAATGAAATCAGGAAAACAATGTACAAAACAAAATTAGTTCAACAGAGAAATAGAAACCATAAAAAAAAACCAGAATGTTTTTTCCTCATGCTTTTGGTACCACATCTGAGAATTTATTGCTAAATATAAGCTCATGAAGTTCTGCCCTTATTTTTTCTAAGACTTATAGTTTTCACTCTTATATTTAATTCACTAATCTATTTTGAATTAATTTTTGTATTAACTCAAATGTATGGTGTGAGGTATACAAATATTTCATTATTTTTACATGGATACCTGGTTGTCCCAGCACCAGTTTTCAAAGAGACTATTCTTTTCCCTTTGGCCATGTGTGTATAGGTTGTTTTCTTTCCTGGACTCTCAGTTCTACTCCATTGTCTATATGTCACATTTTATGCCAGTACCAAGTTGGTTTCATCATGAAAGAGGGTTCAGATTTGTTAGATGTCTTTTCTGCGCTAATTGAGATGACTGTGTGTTTTCTCTTTGTTCCACTAATGTTATATTAATGTAGGTATCATTTTACTTTATAGATAATGTCTTTGGTGTACAAGATTTTTCAGTTTCGATGATGTCCAATTTATGTATTTTTTTTTTTTTTGCTTTTTACTCATGCTTTCAGTGTTACATTTGAGAATTTATTGCTAAATACAAGTAATAAATATTTGCTTATTTTAAACAATCCATGCTTTCCTAGGGTGAACCCCACTTGGTCATGCTATATAATCCTTTCAGTGTGCTGTTAGGTATGGCCTGCTAGGATTTTGTTGAGAATTTTTGCTTCTATGAGGGATATTGTTCTGTAATTTTCTCTTTTTGTGAAATATTTATACGGCTTTGATTCCAGGTAATGGAGGGCTTGTGGAATGAATTAAAAAGTGTTGCCCTCTCTCTTATGTTGCCTTCCTATGCTTAGGAAGAGTTAGAGAAGGATTAGTATTAGTTCTTTAAATGTTTGATAGAATTCATCAGTGAAGCCATCTCATACTGATTTTTTCATTTTGGGAGAGTTTTTTTCTTTTTTCTTTTTTAGAACTCCTGATTAAACCTCCATCTCAGTCCATTCAGACTGCTATAACAAAGTATCTTAGCCTGGGTAATTCAAAAACATTAGAAAATTTATTTCTCACAGTTCTAGAGCCTGAGAAGTCCAAGATCACGGAGCCAGAAGATTTGGTGTCTGGTGATGGCTAGTTCCTCATAGTTGGTGTCTTCTTGCAGCATCCTCACATTGTAGAAAGAGCAGAAGCCTTGTGACTAGGTGACAGAGGACCTCAGAGGGAAGCAGCTCTCTACAGCCTCTTTGATCAGGGCACAAACTGTCTTGTGAATATGATTACGACCTAATTACCTCCCAAGGCCCCACCTTCTAAAACATCACCTAGGTGATTGGGTCTTAACATACAAATTTTGGAGGGACTCACCCATTCAAACCATAGCAATGTTTTTATTTATAATAGGTATCTTCAGATCTTCATTTTATTTTCTTGATTCTGTCTTGGTGTGTGTATCTTTAGGAATTTTTTCACTGTATCTAGGCTATCTAATATGCTGGTAAACAATGTTTCATTATATTGACCTGTAATTCTTTTTTTATTTCTTTAAGGTTGGTAGCCATGTCCCTATTATTATTTCTGATTCCAGTTATTTGTGTCTCTGTGGTTTGTTTTCTTTGTCAGTCTTGCTGCATGTTTTTCATTGGTCTTTTCAAAGACCAAACATGCAGTTTTACTGATTGTATCTGTTGCTTTGCTATTCATACCAACTCTTTATTATTTCCTTTCTCCTACTAGGTCTGGGCTAAATTTGCTCTTCTTTTCTAACCCCACAATAAAATAATGTTATTGATTGAAGATATTTCTCTTTTTAAATATATGATTTACAGCTATATATTTCTTTCTGAGCACTTCTTTTGCATCCCACCATAAGTTCTGCTATGCCATATTTTCTTTTAATTTATATCCAAATATTTTATAATTTACTTGGCGATTTCTTCTTTGAGCCATTGTTCATGTTTATTGCTTAATTTCTACATATTAGTGAATTTCCAGTTTTTCTTCTATTATTAATTTTTAGCTTTGTCCCATTGCAGACAGAAGAGATATTATGTATGATTTTAAACATTTTAAATTTATTGAAGCTTGTTTTATGGTCTAACATATGGTCATAGCACATGTTCTAAGTGTGCTTGATTTGAAAAATGTACGTTCTGTTGGTGCTGGATAGGGAAAGCCTTCTATGCATCTGTTAGGCCGAGCTGATCTGCCATGTGGTTCAAGTCCTCTATTTCTTTATCGATCTTCTGTCTGCTTGTTCTTTCCATTATTGGAAGTGGACTGTTGAATCTCCAACTATTTTGTAAAGCTGTCTATTTCCCCTTTCAAGTATGTCAACGTTTGCTGCATGTATTCTGGGGCCTCGTGAGAGGTACCCCCTGGATCATAAACACAATCTTCCAGACCCTCAGGCATGCGTGTGATTTTATTGTGAGGCCTGGCTTCTGAGGCACTTCCCCTGGGTCGGAGCAGCTGATTTATTCAGTGTTTGGTCAGAAGTTGTGTTTAAACCTCTAGGGCCCATGAAGCTTTTGTCCTTTATAGTTGGATTTGTGTGCAGCATGAGGAACATTTTCAAAATTTCCTCACATCTTTTTCTCATATGTCCAGAGTGTGGAGAGCTTAGCACGTGCATACAGCCTTCCCAACCCTCGTGGGTACAGTAATGAAGGATGAATTAAGATTTTTCTAGATAAACTGGGAAAGTTTGTTGCTAGCATTCCTGTTCTACAAAAAACACTAAAGGGACTCCTTCACACTAAAATGAAAGGACACTGGACAGGACACTCAAAGTCATACAGAGAAATAAAGAACAATGGTAAAGGTAACTACAGAAGTAAACATAAATGCTAGTATTATTTTATTTTTGGTTTGTAACTCCACTTTTTCTTTCCCACTTGATTTAAAAGACAAATTCCTAAAATAATTATAAATCTATATTATTGAGCACACAATGTGTAAAATGTAATTTACAACAACAACAATGTAACAAGGAGGACAGGAAAGCAGAGCTGTGTAGAGCAGAGATCTGAGTACTGTTGGGGCTAAGTCGGTACTAATTCAATCTATATTGTTGTATATTTGAGATTGTTAATTATAATACTCAGAGTAACTAGTAAGAAAATAACGAAAACATACCATAATAACAAAAATTTACAAAAAAGAAAAATAGAAGGAAATCAAAGCAATATCCTAGAAAGTAAAACACAAAAAGAACACAGAAAAGAGGGAAATAAACATACAGTTATCATAGGATTTATAGAAAAAAATAGTAAAATGGCAGAAGTCCTTCAGAAGTAACTATTTTAAATAAAAATGGATTAAACTCTCCTATTAAAAGGAAGATATCACCAGAAGCATAAAACAAACAAACAGAATGACCAAATTATTTACTGTCTAAAAGAAACTAAACTTTTAGATATAAAAACATAAATAGATTAAAAGTGAAAGAATATAAAGATATTCCATGTAAACAGGAATAAAATGAGTGGCCATCAGACAAAACAGACTTTAAGTAAAACTTCTTACCAGAGGCAAAGAAGGACATTATATATTGATGGAAGAGTCGGTTCATCAATAAGATACGATAATTATAAACAAATACCACTTAACAGAACCCAAAAATACATGACATGAAATTTGAAGGGAAAAATAGACAGTTCTACAATAACAGTGGGAAATTTCAGTGCCCTCACTTTCAATAATAGAAAAATTAGACAAAAGATCAATAAGAAAACAGAAGATTTGAACAACACTACACAGTAACTAGATTTAATAACATGTATAGAATACCGCACTCAACAATAGCAGATGATCCATTCTTCTTAAGTGCACATGGAATATTCTCCAGCGTAGACCATACGTTAGGTTGCAAAGAACATCTCAACAAATTTAAAAATACTGAAGTTATTCCAAGTATTTTCTCTAAAGACAATGGAGTAAGACTAAATATCAAGAAGAGAAGGAAAACTGAAAAATTCGCAATACGCGGAAATTAAACAACACACTCTTGCCAAATATGCCAAAGAAGAAATTGCAAAGGAAACTAGAAAATACAGAGAGATAAATGAAAATGAAAATACAACACACCAAAACTTATGAATGACGTGAACACAGTGTTCAGGGAAAAATTCACAGCTACAAATGACTACATTGAAAAGAGTAAATAATCTCCAGTAAATAACCTATCTTTCTGCCTTAAAGAACTCAAAAAGGAAGAACAAAAAGAAGAAACTAATAAAGGTTAGAGCAGAGATAAATAAAACAGGGAACAAAAAAGCAATCAGGAGAATCAAAAGCTGATCATTTGAAAATATACTTAGAAAAGGATAAAACTTTAGCTAGACTGACCAAAAAAAAAGAAACATCTCAAATTATTAAAATTAGAAATTAAAGCGGGACCACACTATCATCCTTATAAAAAGAAACAGAATTATAAGAGAAGACTATAAACATTTTTACACTAACATACTCAATAACATTTATGAAATGGACAAAGTCCTAGAAAAAGCTACCAAACCGAATCATGAAGAAACAGAAAATATGAACTGATCTATTAAAAGACACAAGATAAAAAAATAAATCACAAACTTCATTAAAAAAATAAAATAAATAAATAAAAGAGATGAAATTAATAATGAAAAATCTACCAACAAGAAAAGCCCAAACCCAGAAGTCTTCACTGCTGAATTATACCAAACAATTAAAGAATAATTAGTGTCACATCTTTACAAACACTTCAAACAAATAGAAGAGGCAAGGACACTTCTTAATTCATTCTGTGAGACTGGTATTAACTGGACATTCAACACCAAGACCTCACAAGAAAATTACAGAACAATAACTCTTATGAATTATAGATACAAAAATTCTCAACAGAACACTAATCAAACCCAGAAGGATATTAAATTATACACCAAGACAAAGTGTTGTGTAATTTATCCCAGGAATTCAAGAATAGCTCAATATGTGAAAATTAATCAGTGTAATACATCACATTAGTAGAAGGAAAGAAAAAAATGATCATTTCAATTAATGCAGAAAAGGCATTTAACAAAATCTAACACCTTTTCACAATTAAAAAAAAATGCTCAGTAAACTAACAATAGAAGGAATTTCTTAAACATGACAATGAGCATTTACAAAAAACTCACAACTAACATCCCACTCAGTGCTGAAAGACTGGAAGGAACCTTTGCTTCCAAGCTCAGGAATAAGACAAGGGTGCCCACTTTTGCCACTTTTGTTCAACACTGTACTGGAAATTCTAGCCAGGGAAATGAAGTAAGAAAAACAAAAACCATATATATTGGAAAAGAAAATGTAAACTATATCTATTCACAAATGATATGATCTTATAAATGAAAAATCCTAAATAACCCACAAAAATAGTATTAGAGCTTAAAAAAATTCAGCAAAATTGCATAATACAAGATCAACAAGCAAAAAATTATCTGTATTTCTATGTACTAAAATGAACGACTTGAAAAGAAAATTAAGAAAACAGTTCCATTTACAATAGCATCAAAAAGAAAAAATAAGAATAAATTTAACATAGGAGGTGCAAGATTTGTCCACTGAAAAGTACAAAGTGTGGCTGAAAGACATCAAAGAAGACCTATGTAAATGGAAAGACATCTCACATTAATGAATAAAAGAGTTAATATTGTTAAGATGGCAATATAACCAAAGCAATCTGCAGATTCAATGCAATCTCTATCAAAATCCCACATCAGTTTTGCAGAAATGAAAAATCTGATTCTAAATTTTATCTGAAATTTCAAGGGACCTAGAATAGTCAAAACAATCTCACAAAGAAGGAACAAAGAATGTATCACATTTCCTTATTTCAAAACCTACTACAAAACCTACAAACCTTCAAAACCTACAAAGAAACAGTCATCAGACTCTAGGCTGCTGGCATAAGGACAGACATATAGCTGCATGGAAATGGACAGAGTACAGAAATAAACTCATAATCTATAGTCGACTGATTTTCAGTGTGGGTGCCAATCCATTAAATGGATAAAAAAGTCTTTTTGGCAAATGGATCACATGCAAAACATGAAGTTGAACCTTGTATTATACTGTATAAAAAATTAAATCCATTGGAACAAAGACCTGTATGTCAGAGCTTCATCTATTTTGATGTTATATTGTAAGATTATACATCTCCATTATTACTGTAGGTTAGATTTATTCTATATTATGGAATATAAATATTTGTTTCACATTATTCTTTTGAATAGCTATACCTGATTTTTATTGAATAATGTTTGCATGAGACATATCTTTCCATTCTTTCACTATTAAAATTTCTGTATCCTTAAAGTGTATCATTTATAAGGAGCATGTGGTTGACAATTTCTTTTTTCACAGGCTGATACCTTTGTTTTAAATTGTGTATGGGTTACTACACTATTACATAAAAAGATACCATTAAAAAATTAAAATATAAAAATTCCTTTCCAATAATGGCCTATTTTTACCACAGTATATACTATTGCCTTCTAATGGCTAATATTCTAAACTGAATGATAAGGATATATACAAACATACATATACACACATATATAAAATAAACAGTATATCTATAGGTATATGTAGATAAATGTGTGTGTGTGTATGGAAAAAGAGAGAGACAAAGAGATTCTTAAATATGAATTTATTTATTATTTATTTTATAAATAAATTATCCTTGAAAGATTAATGGTCAAGATAAATACGACTACTAGCTGTGCATGTCAACTTTCAATTTAAAAATCTACCTGTAAAATCCAGCATTTGTTTTAATGCTCTGTCCATGTCAGCTCCTTTTCCTAGAAATAAAAATAGAGAAACTCTATCT
The DNA here is from genome assembly GCA_008086735.1 of Cheirogaleus medius. Taxonomy (NCBI): domain Eukaryota; kingdom Metazoa; phylum Chordata; class Mammalia; order Primates; family Cheirogaleidae; genus Cheirogaleus; species Cheirogaleus medius. Next base: position 8,891,058 of record VBSM01000500.1, read on the forward strand.
GTATGACCAAGCAAGTTAAATTTGCAGTTATTGCAACATATAATATGGATTTGAATTTATATTAGATTTACCCTCTCCACAAAATTAAGGACACACAAGTAATGTGAAGGAGATTGTAATTATGTAGTTTGTTCATTATGAGACATTTTACCAGGACCAAAAGGAATTACATTATTTTAGAACAATAATCAATACTAACTTTGCTGAAAGTAGTTGAATGTGTCTTATGTCAGGTTCAAATGCTATAGGTTGATAATAGTCATTGAACTAGTTCACATTATTTTTCAGCTATTATCCTCTCATACACAATATTAGTATGTCTATATTCTTTAATATATAAAAAGGTGGTGAAAAATACAGTGTACATTTCCATTCATAATTAAAGGATTTGAAACTTACTTTAATAACATGGATTCATTTTTTCCAGACTAATCTTGGGGTGCATCTTCACTTCCATGCTGTCTGAATATATTTTAAAAACATGAGAAATAGATATTTCTATTTAAAATAATTAAAATAGAAACATATTGTCTTAGCAATTTTTATATACTACCAGAATCCTGCTGCTACCAAAGAATATTGAAACTTATTTGCAGTGCTTACCTAGATGTTGAATGTACTTCTTTGCATCTCCAAGATAAGCAAACAAATAGAGTAATTTAAAAATTGTTAAAAAAAAAAAAAACTCAAGATATTTTCTTATAACATTCTTGGTTTTATAACTTTGGTATTTTTCTCTCCACAAAGTGGAACCATAATCCCTGGAAATAATGCAAGAAGTAACCAAAGTAAAACTCTGAAAGTTATAAAAAGTGAACTTGTTAAATACCCTAGGTCTTGAGGAAAATAGTAGCAGCAAGGCATTTTATGAATCCCTGTCTAACAGAAAAGGGCAGCCCAGATCTGGCTGATGTATAGTGCGCTACCCTTATTACATACATATATTGTAATATCACATGTATACTGCAATAACCAGAGCAACCACTAAGAAAGCTATACAAAGATATGCACTCAAAAACACTAGGAATAAGTCAAGATGGAATTGTTTTAAAAATGTTAAATTAACCCACATGCGGACAAGAGAAACACAGAATGAAGAAATAAACAAAAAACAAATCATAAAATGCTAGACTTAAGCTTTAACATATCAACAATTATATTAAATGTAAAATGGTCTTGATATACCACTTAAAAAGCAGAGATTAGATTAGCAGAGTAATAAAGAGATCCTAACCCAACTATTCGCTTTTGAAAAGAAACTCACTTCAAATTAATTACAATAGTAAGTTGAAAATGAAAGGATGGAAAATGTATACAATATAAACACTAACTTTTTAAAACTATTGAATAAGTATACTGGTATCAAATAAAGTAGACATTTTAGCAAAGAAAATTACTAGAAACAAAGACAGATATTACAAAGTGATAAAAATTTAAGCCTTGTGGATTCAATCCACCAAGAAACAACAACTCCAAAGGTGTATGCACCAAAAAGGAGAGCCTCAAATTCATACAGCGAGAACTAGAAATTCTGAAAAAAGAAATAGACATATATACAATGATAGCTGGGAACATTAACATCCCCTCTCAAGTAGTTCTGAATGATAGACCTACTTGAAAGAAATCAGGAAGATACAGAAACACCCGACAACACAATCAACCACGGGGATCTAATAAACATACAAAACACTCTACCCAACAACAGCAGAACACGCTATCTTTTTTCAAATACCCATGACATGTGTGCCAAGACAGACTATATCCTCAGCTATGATATGAACTGCAACAGATTTAAAGTCATTAGAATTATATAGAATACATTATTTAATTCATAATGGAAACTAACTAGAAATCAATAGATAAAGACAATGATATAAATGAATAGCTAATTCAATTGAAGATATACCAATATATTTTTAAAACACACGTCCACTAAAGCTCACAGTTCCGGCTTCCTCTTAGAATAGAGAAAGCTGAAAGAACGATTACTCCCCCTGAAACAAAAAGGAAAAGCTTAATATTCACAAAATTGTAAGTTTCCGTGAATCTATCACAAGCTGAGGATGAAGGGCGAGCAGAGAGGCGCGGCACCGAGGTGGAGCAGGCGGCAGCGGGCTGCCCACGGGAGTGACCCCGCCGCCCACGGGAGTGATCCCGCCGCCCACGGGAGTGACCGGGCCGCCCACGGGAGTGATCCGGCCGCCCACGGGAGTGACCGGGCCGCCCACGGGAGTGACCGGGCCGCCCGCGGGAGTGACCGGGCCGCCCGCGGGAGTGACCCGGCCGCCCGCGGGAGTGACCCCGCCGCC